>PVLA01000538.1:136970-377677 GCA_004027455.1 Hydrochoerus hydrochaeris | reverse complement strand
AAGATTGGCCTATAGTTCTCTTTTTTGGTTGGATCTTTCTCTGGTTTTTGTATCAGAGTAATACTTGCCTCCAGGAATGATTTAGGGAGGATTGCTTCCTTTTCAATGTCACTGAAGAGTTTAAGGAGTATTGGCATGAAATCTTCTCTAAATTTCTTGTAGAATTCAGCTGTGAATCCATCAGGACCTGGGCTTTTCTTTGTTGGTAAGTTTTTAATTACATTTTCAATTTTAATAGCTGATATTGGGTTATTCAAAATTGCTATATCTTCTTGGTTGAGCTTTGGTAGTTTGGGTTTTTTCTTTCTTTTTCTTGATAAGGTTAGCTAGAGGTTTGTCAATTTTATTTATTCTCTCAAAAACTCAGCTTTTTGATTCATTAATTCTTTGTATTCTGATGTGGTGGGGTGGAACACTCTGTAAACATCTACTAAGTCCAATTGCTCACAGGTATGATTCAGTTCTATTATTTCTTTGCTGACTTTTTGTCTAGTTGATCTATCTCTTTGTGACAATGGGCTGTTAAGGTCCCCTGTTATAATTGCGCTCTTGTGTATTTGGTTTTTCATGTCCATTACTACATGTCTTATATAATTTGGTTCTCCTGTATTTGATGCATATATATTTAAAATTGTTAGTTCTTCCTCTTGAATTTTTCCACTAATGAATATGTAGTGACTGTCTTTATCTCTTTTAATCATTTTAGGTTTGAAGTTCATGTTGTCTGCAAATAGAATAGTTACCCCTGCTTTTTTCTGGGTTCCTGTTACATGGAATACAGTTTTCCATCCTTTGAGTTTTAATCTATGAGTTTCCTTTTGGGTCAGATGTGTTTCTTGTATACAACATATTGTGAGATCATGTTTCTTGATCCATTCTGTCAATGTATTTCTTTTTAAAGGTGAATTGAGACCATTTACATTTATGGATATAACTGATATGCGCTGGCTCAACTTTGCCATGTTATGTTCCAGTTGTTTGCTTTCTGCTTTATCCCTTCATTTAATTGCTTGTCCTATCTGGTGGTTTCTTTCTGTTGTTGTTCTGGGGATTGTGGTCATCTCTGTCTAATACGTCTTTCTAGGGTTGGTTCAGTGGACGTGAATTTCTTCATTTGTTCTTTGTCATGGAAGTATCTTGTTTCTCCATTAAATTTGAATGAAAGTTTTTCTGGGTATGTCAGTCTGGGTTGAAAGTTGTTTTCCTTTGGGGTTTGAAATACCTCACTCCAAGCTTGTCTTGACTTGAGGGTTTGTGCTGAAAAGTCTGCTGAGATTCTAATGGGCTTTCCTTGATAGGTGAGTTGTGTCTTTTCTCTAACAACTTTTAGTATTCTGTTTTTACAGTGTATGTCTGTGATCTTAATAATTATGTGTCTGGGTGTAGATTTATGTTGGTTGTGACTGTTTGGCATTCTATATGCCTCACTTATCTGCATATCAGATTTTTCCCCCATGTTTGGGAAATTTTCTGCTATTATTTCTGTGAATATTTTAGTTATGTCGTTTGCATTGACTTGTGCCTCTTCACTGATGCCTATTAATTTTATGTTGTTTTTCTTGGCATAATCTTGTAGCTGCTGGATTGTCATTTCATGCTGCTTTGTTATTTTTAAAAGTTCTATCCTTTCATGATCACTAATTGCAGTCCTGTCCTCAAGGTCCAAAATCCTATTGTCAGCTTCATGTAAATGGTTTTGCCAGCTTTGAATAACATTTTTTGTTTCTTTGATGTCTCTTTGAGTTTGTTTCATGAATTCTGCTTGTTTTCTATATTGTTCATTCAAGGCTTCAATCAATTTCCCCATGCTCCTTACTTTTTTCTCTATTTCTTTAGCTGTGCTCAGCAACTCCTTTTCTAAGGTTGTTATTCCTATCTTTACATGGAAGAGTACTTCTAATTTGATTTCCTCTATAGCCAATGGAGTTTTTTTTTATTTCACTCACTATCTTTTCAGAGATGTCTGGTGTGTTATTTTTGAAGTCCTCTATTTCAATGTCTCTTGTACTTGCTCCTGGTGGACTAGATGTTTGGGATTGCATTTTGCCTTTTCATTTTGCTATTTTCCCCTTTTGAGGTAATATTTGGTCCTTCAACCCCACTAGTGTCAACTGTTGGTAGTGTGTATCTTGGGACTCTAATGTCAGGTTGATGTTTGTCCAATTACTGGGTCCCACAATGAATAGGTGGGCCAGTCACCTGACTTCCCACTGCAGGGCCTGTTGGGTGAGTCCTATAATCTTTCTGGGCTGACAAGCCTAGTGGTATTGATGTAGGTCAATTTTTAGTTCCTGCTATTAGTTTATCTTCGGGTTATTCCATGTCACCAAATCTCCCTGCCTATAGTTTTTATGTCATCTGGGGCCCTACTGTGTCCCTATTGTGTGCCTGTGTGTCTCATAAGCTGTTTTGATTTTCTTCAAGTTGGGGGAGTCCTTATTGGTGCACTCTTCACCCTGCCTGATGTTTTCTGTGTGCAGGAAGGGGTCACCCACACTCTTGTCAGACTCACCAAGCTCTTACAGTTAGTTGGTGGGAGCTTTTACTATTGACCCTATTTACCCACTGTACACCTCTATTTTAGGGGCATACTCACCACACTGATGGAGCCTACTGAAATCTTCTGTTTCAGTGAGGCAGTTACTGAATCTCCCTTCAAGCTAGTACAGTTAATCTACTTTAGTCCAAGGTTCTGGGAGAAAGGTGGGAGCTGAAGATCAACATCAGTATCAGTCCAGGAGGTAGGGAGTGTCCCTGAGGCCCAGCAGATGTCCTGCAAGTTGGTGCGGGCAAAGGTCCTAGGGTGGCATGGAGTTCCTCAGTGGTGGCTGGAGTCATGTAGAAAGTGCATGGCTGCACAGGCCAAGGCCCCAGAGTAGTACTACGTTCCCCAGGGCCAGCAGGAGTCCTATTGTTTGGTTTCTTGATAATTGCCATTCTTTCTGGAGTGAGATATAATCTCAGCATTGTTTTAATTTGCATCTCTTCAATGACAGTGATGTTGAACATTTTTCATATATTTATTTGCCATTTCTTCTTCATCTGAGAAGTGTCTATTCATTTCAGACTCCCATTTTAGGATTGCATCTTTAAATTTGGGGGTCTGTTTTTTTAGTTCTTTATGTATTCTACATGTTAGTTCTTTGAAGAAAAACTGGCAAAAATTTTATTCTCCACTGGGGGTTGTCTCTTCACTTTGTTGGTGATTACTTTTGCTGTTAAAAAGCTTTTTTAATAGGATAAAATCCCAGTTGTTGATTTTTTATATTCCTTGCATAATCAGGTTTTTGTTCATAAAGGCTTTGCTTACATGAATATCATCAAGAGTTCTACTTATTGTATCTTCCAAAAGATTGTTTCTGTTTTAATATTTAGATCTTTGATCCATTTTGATTTTAGTTTAGTGCATGATGAGAAATATGGGTCTAAGTTTTCATCTTTGGAATGTGGAAAACCAGTTTTTCTAACACTATTTATTACTCAGGATTCTTGTGTCTATGTTCATTAGGGAGATTGACCTAGTTTTTTTTTTTTTTTTTTTTTCTTGGTTGGATCCTGCTCTGGTTTTGGTATCAGGGTAATACTTGCTTCCAGGAATGAGTTTAGGAGTATTGCTTCCCTTTCAATTTTATTAGAGACTGTGAGAATTAGTGGCATTAGTTCATCTCTAAATTTTTTAAGAATTCAGCAGTGAATCCGTCAGGATTTGTTGGTAGGTTTTTAATTACATCTTCAATTTCACTGACTGATATTGTGTTATTTAGAATTTTTATATCTTCTTGATTCGGCTTTATTAGTTCATATGTACCTAGGAATCTGTTCACTTCTTCTCTTTTCCATCTTATTAGAATACAGGTTCTCAAAGTAGGTATTGATGATTATATGAATTTCTGCCAGATCTGTTATGATTTTCCCCCCTTTCATTCCTAATTGCATGGATTTGAGTCTTTTCTTTCTTTATTTTGATAAGATTGAATAATAGTTTGCCAGTTTTATTTAATCTTTCAAAAAACAACTATTTGATTCATTGATTCTTTATATAATTTTTGTAGTCTCAATTGCATTAATTTCTGCTCTGATCTTCATAATTTCTTCTCTCTTATGAGTTTTGGGCTAGACATATTCTTTTTTTCTAGAAATTTGAGTTCAACATTAGGTTGTTTATTTGAATTCATTCTGTCTTTCTGATATGGGAGGACAGAATCACACTATCAATTTCCATTGTAGGGCTGCTTTCATTGTATCCCATATATCCCAATATGTCATATTGTGATGGACGAGAAGCCCACCGCGTGTAGGAAGAAGTCAACAGATGCTCTCTCATGCAATATGCAAGGGGTTTTATTTTCCAAGCATGTATGGGGCCCACTGAACACGCAGGAACAGAGAGCCACAAGGTATGCCTGAGCATGGCTTTTAAAACTGCTGGACAAAGGAAGGCAAGGCTTTGGCAAGCGCAGTTACAGAAACAGAAGGCATTGGTTAGTTTAAATGGCTTTCTACATTCATTGGAGGGTGCAACTATAGGGTGGTCTAGAGTTGGGCGGCGGAGGGTGCTTCCTAATATGGGCAGCAGATGCCCAGGGAAGATACATTCCATAAATTGCTTAAACATGGAATGGGGCTGTTTCTACCTCACAACCCAGGTCTTCTAGTCAGCTTTATCCTAGTCTGAATTTAGCCTAGGCAGCTTTAAACTATAACAGCTCAATTCCCGGAATATTGGGGGGAGATGAGCAGCATGGAGCAGTGTAGATCATGCACTGTTAATAAGAGAAAATTTCTCTTATAATATTATTATTATCATTTAATTATAGACATTGCCTAATTTCTTCTTTAATTTCATATGTGACCCATTAGTTGTTAGTAGAGTGTTATTTAATTTCCATGTGTTTATGAAGTTTTTGTGGTTTGTTTTGCCTTTGATTTCTGATATCACTACACTATGTCAAGTAATATGCATGGGATAATTTCAGTTCCTTTGCATTTACTTAAGCATGTTCTATGAGCTAGTATATGATCTATTTTGGAGACTGTCCCATGTAAAGCTGTGAATAATGTATATTCTGATGTCGTGGAGCAGAACACTCTGTAGACATACAGTAAGTCAATTTGTTCACAGGTTTGTTTCAGTTCTGATATTTCAGTGTTGATTTTTTTTTTTGGTCTAATTGATCTATTGTGACAGTGTGGTATTGAGGTCCCTTATTCATTTGTATTGGTGCTTATTTGATTTTCACGCCCATTAATATTTGTTTTATGTAGTTGAGGACACTAGTTTTTGGTACATGTGTATTTGTGATTATCTCTTCCTTTTAGATTGTTCCCTTTACAAGGATATAGTAGTCTTTGTCTCTCTCAATTAGTCTTGGCTTGAAATCTACTTTGTCTGCAAATAGAATAGCTACCCCTACTTTTTTTTCCAAGTTTCTGGTGCATGGAGTATTGTTTTTTATCCTTTGACTTTCAGCCTATGAAATTCTTTTTTAATTACATGCATTTCTTCTATGCAGAAGATTGTTGGATCTTGTTTCTTGATTCAGTCTGTCTATTTCTTTTGATTGTTTAATTGAGATAGTTTACATTGAAAGTTATAACTTGCATTTATTGACTTATTCTTGCCATGTTATATTCCTGAGATTAGTTTCTTCCATCACCCCTCCAACTCTGTTTAATTATTTGCCCTGCCTGGTGGATTCATTCTTTTGCGGTTCATGGGATTATAGTCCTTGTTATCTCTTTCTAAAATGTCCTTAATAACATTTTGGAGTGCTGGTTCAGTGGTCATGAATTTCTTCAGATGTTCTTTGTCACAGCAGTATCTTATTTCTCCAGGAATTTTGAAAGATCATTTTATAGGGTATACAGCCCTCCTCAGGCTGGAGATTGTTTTCTTTTACAGCTTGAAATACTTCACCCCAAGCTCTCCTTTCTGAAGAGTTTGTATTGAGAAGTCTGCTGTGATTCTGATGGGCTCTTTTTTGTAGGTGATTTGTTTCTTTTCTCTAACAGTATTCAGTATTATGTTCTTGTGTTGAATGTATAGAATCTGCTTTAGTATAGTTTTTTTTATCATGGCTAACTGAAGTTCTATGTGCTTCACTTATCTGTATGTGAAATTCTTTTTCCATGTTTGGAAAGTTTTCTACCATCATGTCTGCGAACAGGCTTTTTATGTTGTTTTTGCTCACTTCTGCTTTTTCATTGACTCTAATCAATCTTATTCTTCTTGGCATCATCTAGAAACTGTTGAATTACTTTTTTAGTGGCTCTTTGCTATTTTTAAGAAATCTTTCTTTGCATAATTGCTAACCATTATCCTCCTAGATCTGATATTCTGACCTTGCATTGGCTCATTTTTGCATATAATTTCAGTAGAATTTTAATATTCTGAATATCTGTTTGAATCTGTTTCATGGATTCCATTTCTATGTTGTGGGTTCATGTAGTCCATCATTTTCCTAAGCGCTTCCATTTTTTCATCTGTATCTGCTGTAGAGTCACTAAGCATGCCTTTCATTATGGTCACTATACCTGTAGTTATCTGAGAGATTATTTCTTGTTTGACTTTTTTCTAGAGCCTCATTTCATTATTTCTGCTGTTACCACTTCAGAGATCCCAGGTGAGTAAATTTCAAATTGCTTCACCTTACTGTCTCTGGGCAAGTTTGAAACTTTATCATGCTTTTGTGTCTTCTCATTTTCTATATTTTTTTTGGTTTAATTCCTGTGTTGATGCTTGTAGATTGCTGATAGCAAGTAGCTTTTCTGCTAGTATTTAGAATTCTCATGAAATGACTGCTTCTTAGAGATGTCTTCCAGGTATAGCTGGATTTTGGGTTTTGAGTCTGTTGCAACATCCTACCTCTTCAGTTTATTGTGGGTGTGATGTTGCTGACTAATTGGCCTAGCCTCTGATTCTTTGGTACCCTTAGGCTATTTCAGTTTGGACATACCAGGAAGAACTGATTAGAACAATTATGTCACCTTGACTAAATTAGTACAATCAGCAATAAAAATAGCATGAAACAAAGCCTAGAAAATGACAAATTGCAGTAACTATTAATCTTCCACCTTTAACCATATGAACTATTTTTATGGTTATATAACAAAATCTAAAACAAACTACAAGGTTGTATACAGTGAACATGCCCTAAATATAGTGATTTTATCCTCAGAGGAGAAAAATTAAAGGGAGATAGAGGGAAATAACAGAGAAATAGAAGAAGAGAAAGAGATTAGAAGCAAGGGTGGTGGACAAAGGAAGATCACAAAAACTTTGGAAATTAGTAAAGAAGAGAAGAGGGAAAGAGAGTAGGAAGAAATAAAAACAAGAACAGAACAACAATAACAAAAAACAGAAATAATATTCATACTCATATAAAAACAAGAACAAACAATCATGAAAAAGAGTAAAAAAGGAAGAAAAAAATGTCCACTTTAGGATGTGTCACTGCTGTCACTGGTAGAGAGAGTGGATAGATAGAGCCCAGATCCATGTTGATTAACCCAAGCCAGCCATAGATTCATGGTGGGCTAGTGGGTAATCTCAACAAGCCTGCATCTTTAATTCCACTGAAGTTCAGGCCTGTCTCTGGCTGTAAGACTGGAATCTGATCTGTTTAGCCTACAACATTCCATATGTCTCCTGCTGATTTGAACTTGGCTTTTGCCTCACCCTGACACTAGATGGAGCCAGCCTGCATTTTTTCTCAGTTCCAAGCTCAGTTGGTCCCTCTCTAAGATGGCTATTGGCCAATTGCCCTCACCTGGGGAGAAGTCTGAACCCAAATAAATCATCTGCCACTGTAGTTCGCCGTATCCACTGCTCCATTCCACTTATGAGTTTCTCTATGGAGGTCTCTGGGGTCACAAATAGTCATTGTGCATTTACAGGTTCCAGTTGCCCCTCCCATGCAGTGAGTCAGGTCTCAGGGAGACAGCACTCCTTACCACCTCCTTCTTTTTCATTGAGGCCTTTCTCTTTATTTTCCCTGTGGGCTTCAGTTCTCATTTCAGATCTTTCTGTTCTCGCTTCAGATCCATTTCCTTCCTCCTTCTGTTCTTCACATTGCTATATTGCATCTGGACACCAAATCTCAGAGAGGCTGTTTCTTTGCTCTCTCTGGGAAAATTCACCACTCAACCATTTTTCCAGAAGTCTTGCATCTGAACTTTTAAAGCATAGTTTGGTTGCTCATCCATGCTCTAACCTGCACCAGGATTTGATCATTTCTCTTTTTTAAAATTTTTATATTAAAGAGAATAAAACAAAACAAAACAGAACAAAGCAAATCAGAGCAGAACAATGCAAGCAACACAGGACTTCAAGACAACAGGAAATCAATAGTAGCTAACATAATGTCTCTTGTTTTCTTTGAAATAGTTGTCCATACTTTCATGCATAATAAAATCAAACAAAACAAAATAGTATAAAACCAATCAAGATAGAAGAATGGAAGCATATGGGGCTTCAAAACAAGATGATAGGAAATCAACAATGGCTACCATAATGTCTCTTGTTTTCTTCAAAATAGCTATCCATAGCTTCACACATAATGAAATCCTGTAATAGTAAGCCAACTAAAACTAATCAAAACAAAAGAATGAAAGCATTATAAGACTTCAAAACTAGATAACAGGAAATGAACAATGGTTGCTATAATGTCTCATTTTGTTTGAAATAGTCATCCATACTACCATACATAATAAAATCAAATAAAACACAATACAATAAAACCAATCAAAACAAAGAATGAAAGCATTATGAAACTTCAAAACAAGATGATAAGAAATCAATAATGGCTACCATAATGTTGTTTTCTTCAAAACAGCTGTTCATATTATCACACATAGTAAAATCAAACAAAACAAAACAAAACAGAATAAAACTAATTAAAAGAATGAAAGCATTATAGGACTTCAAAACAAAATAATAGGATACCAACCATGATTGTCATAATGCATCCCATTATGTTCAAAATAGCTGTACATACCATCAGACACAGTAAAATCTAACAAAACAAGATAGAACAAAACCAAACCTAACAAAATTGTGAAAACGATACAAGAGTTACAGGTGAAACAATAAGAAATCAACAGTGGTTACCACCTTCCCCTCCTAGATGTTTCCTCCACTATCACTTTTATAATATCTATTGTGCTTTCTGGATCCCACTAACTCCTTCTGTTTTTTTATGCTAGAGTTCACCCATATGAATTCAAACCATTTCACCCATGAACATGATCTCCAGTTGCATCCATTTACCTCCAAGAACCTCGAGATTATTCTACTTTGTAGCCAGGTAGCTTTCTATTGTATGAAAATATCATATCTTTCTTATCCATTCTGTAGTTGATGAGCAAGTTACCCTTGCTTTTTTCTGGTCTCCTGTCTCACAGAACAATTGTTTTCTCTCCTTTGATTTTCAGTCTATGAATTTCCTTTAGAGTTAAATATGTTTCTTGTATACAGCATATTGATGGATCTTGTTTCTTGATCCACTATCCCTGTGTTTCTTTTTATTGTTGAACTGAGGCCATCTACATTAATGGTTACAACCAGCATACTTTGTCCTCCCACTGTTGGCACTTTAGTTTTCCCCTTCATTCAGTTGCCTGTCTTGTTTGGCGGTCATCCTCTGCTGCTGTTCTGGAACCATGGTCATCTTTATCTCTCTCTAGAATACCCTTTAGCACTCTGTAGGGTTGGTTTGGTGTTCATAAATTCCTTCAGTTTTTCTTCATCATGGAAGTGTCTTATTTTTCCATCAATTTTGAAAGCTAATTTTGCAGGGTACATCAGTCTGGGTTGGAAGTTGTTTTCTTTCAGGATTTGAAACATTTCACTCCAAACTCTTCATGACTTGTTGGTTTGTGTTGACAAGTCTGCCGTGATTCTGATGGGTTTTTCTTTATAGATGATCTGTTTCTTTTCACTAACAGCTTTTAATATTCTGTTCTTGTGCTGAATTTTTGGGATCTTGATTATTGTATGTCTGGGTGTAGATTTACTTTGGTTATGGCTAGTTGGATTTCTATATGCCTCATTTATCTGCATGCCAGACCCTTTTTCCTATGTTTGGGAAGTTCTCTGCTATTACTTCTGTTAATAGCCTTTTTATTTCACTGTGTTGACCCCTGCTTCTTCACCAATACCTATCACTCAAATTACTTTTCTTTTCATCATCTTGCAGCCATTGAATTGTTATCTTCTGGTTCCTTATTATTTTTAAGAGATCTTTCCTTTCATGATCGCTAGCTGCAATCCTGTCTACAAGGTCTGAAAGTCTATCTTCAGTCTCTTTTAAGTGGTTTTGCCAGCTTTTGATTGCTTTTTTAATTTCCTGGATATATCTTTGAATCTGTTTCATGCATTGTTATTCCTTTCTATATTATTCATTCAAAGTTTCCATCATTTTCCTATGCTCCTGTTTTTTAAAATCTATGTCTTCTTTAGGTAAGCTCAGCAATTCTTTCATTGTTTGTGGTTTCTTCTTTTACCTGAGACATTATTTCTGATTTGATTACTTTTACAGTCTCATGAAGTTGTTTCCTTACTTCAGCTGCTATCCTCTCAGAGATTTCAGGTGTGTGTGGCTTCCATTTTCTTCCATGACTGTGTCTCCCAGACTTGTTCTGTGTGTGTTGGAGGTCAGAGATTGCTGTTTTCTCCTTCATCTTGACATTCTCCTGGGTTCCTCACAACAAGCTAGTTGTAGGGTCCCAGACACTTCCCACATCGGGTGCCCCTCCACAGTGTAGGGGAATGGGACAGACACCTGTGTTCCTCAGGTTTACAGGGAGGTAGCAGGACATGGGGCAGGCTTCTCCAGACTAGTGCAGCTACAGGGGGGCTCCCTGATGGCAGTGAGGCTGCTTGTTTCAGCCTGTGTGTCTACACTGGGACTCCCACAGTGGTGGCAGGCATGCAGGGGTGTGTTTGTCCTGATGGGTGATGGCTGATCAAAGGAAGCAAGGGCTTCCAGTTGTGGTCTATGGGTGCACAAGGCTTACCTGGCTGTGTATCATTGCTCCTGCTGGCTGCCTGCAAGAAGCAAGTCCTATAATGGCAGTGGCCGGCAGACAGAGGTGGATCTGTCTGGGTCTCTGCCACACTGGCTGCCTGCTGGAAGCAAGCCTTCCAATGGTGGTGGCCTGATTTGATCATTTCTATTGCTGAAAAGTATCACACAGAAGTGGGAAAACTACATTGACTCTATGTATTCCCATTTGGTATTTGAATTATTTCCCATTTTTGGCTATCATGAACAATGCTACTGTAAGCATTCACTTACAAGTTACTGTATGAGAATGTGTTCATTCCTCATAATGAGGATGGGTTTTTCATAGTGGGCAAGTTTATGTTTAGCTGAAATAAAGAATCAAATGATTTTCCAAGGTAGATATGTTACTGTCATTTCTGCCATGACATGCAAATGTTCCAGTTTCTCCATATCCTCCCCAGTACTTGGTTTTATGTCTTTTAAAATAGAGTTCCCAGTGAGTGACTAGTGGAATTACATTGTGGTTTTAATTTGTACTTCCTGATGACTAATGATATTGAACACTTTTTCACATCCTTATTAGCTATTCATATGTCATGTTTGGTGAAATAGTTGTCATTGACCAGCTTTTTTGTTTTGTTTTGTTTTGTTTTGGTTACTGGGACTCGAACTCATGATGTTTTGTTTGCCAGACAGGCACTTATGCCGCTTAGCTAAATCCCCAGCTCTGACCAAGTTTTTAAGTGGCTCATTTGTCTTATTAAGTCCTAAAAGTTCTTATCATGTTATGGATATAAATTAATTATCTGGTACGTGTTTTGTAAATATTTTGTCCTAGTCTGTGGTTGGTCTTTTTATTTAACTCAGTTTATTTCTCAAAGCATACAGATATTAGATTTTAATTAAGTGTAGTCTATCAGTTTCCTCTTGTATAGTTCCTCTTTTGGAATCAAAGATTTATACAAAGATTTTCAAAGCTTTTTCATAGTGTTGGATTTTGCATTTAAGACTATGATCCATTTTGAGTTAATTTTTATCTGAGGCATGTGAGAAGGATGTGCGTTCACTTTGTGTGTGTAACCCCTCTCCTTGCCCTTCTTGTTGAAAAGACTATCCTTTCCATGTTGAATTGTCTTTTTACCTTTGTTGAAAATTAGGTGACCAGAATGTAAGGTTTTATTTCTAGATTCTCAATTCTCTTCCAAGACTCTGTATGCCTGTCTTTGTGCCAATACAATCTTGCATTGATTCCTGAAGCTTTACAATAATTTGAAATCAGACAGCACAAATTCTCTTTTACAAGTTTTTTGGCTCTCCTAGGTTTTTGTTTTGTTTTGTTTTGGTTTGGTTTTTCCATATAAATTTTAAAATTGACTTGTTGACTTCTACCAAAGAGCCTGATTGGTATCTTATTATGTTGATCTCGTAGATCAATTTAGGGAGAATTAACCTCTTAATGACATTGAATCTCTTAGTTTGTAGATTTCTTTTTTTTTCCATTAGCATTACCATGACACTTCTTTCTCCTTCAATTTACTTTATTTTTTATGTTGAAAATAATGTTTTTATGGACAACATATAGTTTTTCCTGTTGTAATAATCTCAGTTTTTTAATTTTTATGTTTAGAAACCTTGCGGTTAAATTGATTTATTTTTCTTTGTGACTACATGTTTGCAGTACTTGTTTGTATTCACTGTGGGTTGGTACATGTGCGTAGCACATCTTCATTTTCTTTTCATCCCTCTCTCCTCCCTTCCTTCCATCTCTTGGTTATATTGTTTGATTAGTATCTGTCTACCACAGTTATTATTGTCTCCTGTTTCTTGCACTTACTTTTCATCTTCTTTTAAAATTTTCACTTCTTTTTCCATCTCTTTTAGTTTGTATTGAGCATCTTATATAACTCTATTTTCTCTCCTGTATTAGCATATCAATTATACTTCAAAAATATTTAGTAGTTGTTTAGGGTTTATATATTTACAATTAATCTAAATCCATTTTCAAATATGCCAATATTTATACATCCTTGATTCCTCTCAGCTGTCTATATTATTGTGCTGTTGTGTATTTATCTCTAGGCTACACTGTTAAGATTAGTTCACTGAAAAAGTCATTTATTATGTCAAGTAAGAATAAAAAATCAAAAATTTTAATTTACCTCAATTATTTCTTCCTGAATACTTTTCCTTTCATTTTACAACTACATATTTCAGAGCTATATCATTTTCCATCTCTCTGAAAGTCTTCTTTTAGCATCTTTTGCAGGGAAGATCTACTGATGATGAATTTCCTGTTTTTGTTTTTTTCTGAGAGTCTTTATTGCTTCTTCATTTCTAGCAAAAGATAATTTTGCTAGATATATAATTCCAGGTTGGTGAATTGGTGAAGTATTTTTTTCTTTCAACATTTCATTTTTTTGATGGTACTAGAAATTGAACCCAAGGACTTTACTCTGAGCTGCATCCCTAGCACCTTTTTATGTTTTAGTTTGCTAAGTTGTCCAGAATTTGACTTGAACTGACAATTCTCTTGCCTCAGCCTCTTAAGTAGCTGGGATTACAGGCATGCACAATCATTCCCAGCTATTTTTTCAGTACTTTTTATTTTTCACCACTCTTGGTTGCATGGTGACTGGTGAGAAATCTGGTTATGGTTTATTTTATATGTTACCATAGCCAAGCTATGGGGGTGCTCAGATATTTGGTTGACCATTGTTTGGATGTCAGGAAGGGTGTTTCTGGATGAAGGTAACATCAGTGTGGGAGACTTATCTAACCCATTGGAGGCCTAAAGAGAATATACAGTTGTAGTATGAGTTCTTGCTCTGTGCCCACCTGAATGCTGGGATATCAGTTTTCTTTTACCTTCAGACTTGAGCTAAAATTTACACTGTCAGCTGTTCACATCCACAAAGCTTCATACATCATCATCTTGGTAGCTCTCTCAGTTTCCATGCTGGCATGAGTAATTCCTAATAATCTTCATCCTCTCACCAATGCACTCTCATCCTAATTCCTCTATAGGTAAGATGTCTCCACCTCTTCCTACTCCCCTCTCTACCAGCTTTTTTCTAGGTTTTCTCTTTGCCTTTGGTTTTCTGCCTTGATGTAGATTTTTGAATGTTTATCCTGCTTAATGTTCTGTGAGATCCTTGTAGCTTCCTATATGTCAATTTTGCAAATATCTTCTGCTATTATTGTTCACATTTCTTCTGTTCATTTCTGTTACTTCTTCTTTTGTATTTCCATTATCTTTCAGAATTGTTCCATTCCTTTTTTTTCCCCCTCTTTGCATTTCAGGTTGGGGAATTCCTGTTACCTTGTCTTTAGTCTTACCAAGTCTTCCTCAGTTGTGTTCAGTCTACTGATGGATCCATCAAAGACAACTTCATTGGTGCCTCTGTGTATTTGAGTTCTAGCATTTTCTTTTGATTCTGTCTCACAATTTCTATCTTTGTGCTCAGATTACTTACCAGTTCTGGAGTATTTACTGTTTCCATTGTAACCCTTTAAAATTGTATTAATATCCATTATAATTATTAATACATTAATCATAATTATCTTAAATTCTTTATACAGTTAAGTCCAAAATTTCTGTTATATATGAGTATGACTATAATGCTTGTCTCTTCATATTATTTTTTCTTGCCCTGTAGCATGTCTTGTGACTGTTCATTGAAAGTCAGATATGATGTATCAGGAAGTGGGGAACAATAGGCCTTTTGCATGGGGGTTTAGATTCATCTGTCTGGGATCCTAGCCATGTTAAATGTTTACTACAGCTTCAGGTGACAGTACTCTAGTGACCCTACTCCCTGTGTTCTTCCTTCTCTTTGAGTTTTCCTAAGAACTCTTTCTTCATTAGTACGTGTTTTTCATTTCTTCCAGTTGTAAAGTGCTATTGTACTAGAGCCCTGTTGACATGGTATGGTGTTGTTGAGGTGAGAAAAATTACAGCATGGATACCACATGGCTCAAACTACAATTAACCTATAGGATCACAAGTATAGCCACTTAGCTAATATTGATCCAATAGATAAATGAGTCACATACCAAGGGTATATGGAAAGAACAAAGGCATTTTTGGTCAGGGATGGGTACAGAGGCTGGGAAACAGATACCTATCAGGACTTGCTGGACTAGATGGTACTATTTACAGTATAACCTTGAGTTTCTGTTTATCTCTATGAAGTCTTGCAAGCCTGCTTACTGCACCTCTAACTTGTGCCTCCAGCTACAGTCTGTGCCTTTGGGGTAAGGTGTTAAGTCCATTTATACTTAGTGTGATTACTGGTACAGTCACACTTACATCTGCCATTTTTAATTAGTTTTCTAATTAAAATGTTTTACTATTCCTGTTTCTCCTCTACTTCTTATTTGTAAGTTAAATAAATGCTTTCAGTGTATCATTTTAATTCTGCTATATTTATAGTTACTTCATTAGTAATTTCTCTACACAATACCACAGGCATCTCAATTTATTGCAATCTACTTCTGAATAATACTAAATTAATTATGTGATCCTTGCTATGATAGATTTCCTTTCCCTCCTTTGTTCTGTTATTATACCAATGCCTATATATGCTACATTCTCAACAATACAATGTGGTAGTTTTGCTTTATACAATTTTATGTCATTTAAAGAAACTAGGAGGAGAAATGAAAGAAACATTTTTTATATTCTTACATATGTATCCACTTATCTGTTATTTCTGGAACTATTTGTCTTTTCCTGTTGACTTGGAACCCTTCTGGTGTCATATTCATTCGGCCTAAAGGATTTCTTCTAGCATTTTTTGTGAAATGTGTCTGCTAATGAAGTATTCTCTCAGTCCTTGGTCATCTGCTAACATCTTTATTTTGCCTTCACTTATGGTGGATACTTTTGCTGGTTATAAATTCTTGATTGACAGATTTTTTTTATCACTTTGAATGTGTTATTCCACTTCATTCTTCCATTCTTTCAGAATGATTCTTTCAGAATGATTCACTTTTGTAATTTATATTTTATCATTGAGATGTTTTTATTCATTGTGGCTATACTTTCCTTAAAATTTTAAATATGGTTGGTTTTCCATATATATATATATATATATATATGTATATATATATACACGCATACATTTTTGTTATTTTAGTTTTTTTGAGACAGGATCTCACTATGTAGTTGTGCTGGCTTGAGCTCTGTGTAGCTTAGGATGGCCTAAAATTTGAAGTGATCCTCCTGCCTCAAACTCCTGCATGCTGAGTTATAGGCATGAGCCACTATACTCAGTTATTCCCAAACATATTTCTAACAGCAGCTTTGAAGACTGTCTGCTAAGTCAAACATCTAGAGACACTCACAGACAGTTTTTATTTATTATTTTCTTCTTTCTGAATATGGTCATATCTTCTTGTTTGACCTGTCTAGTAACTTCTTTGTTGAAAACCAGATATTTTGCATAGCGTATAAAGCAACTATAGATTTTGATTTTCTCTTGAGTGTTATTATTGTTGTTATCTTGTACATTTGTTTTGTAACTGGTCTGGACTAAATCTCTGCAATGTGCATCCATGAGTAGCTCTGCTATTTCCTTTTGCTTTATAATTCTTAAGCCTGGCTTCTTAGAGTTGCTCCTTGTCTGTCTCAATTAGCAGGTTTGTGTTCAGCAAAACACTGGTCAGAGGTTGAGCCAGTAAGACTTCCACTCCTGGTGGGTCTATGAGTAAGCTGGGAGCCCCTCCACATCATAGCTCCCCCCAAATCTGCCTAGATTTCTATTTTCCTTGGTGGTTTGTCAGCTCCTGTGAACGGGAGTAGGTTCTATAGGCCAGGGATGTGTGTGTGGCTGGGCTGTTCCTTTTTATCACCTTTGGTCAATTTATGACATACAGAGATTTAAGAAATCTCCCTATAACAGCTTCAACTCCTGAAGTTTCTGTTAAATATTCATTTAGTCACAGTTCACTGCTTTCTCTGCAGTTACAAGCAAGCCACGGCCCTGTCTGTTCACTTGCTTCTGAGATCATCACTTAAACTTGGATTCTGTCCTCTTCAAGGGAACCTGCTCTGCTAGCAACAAAACTTTTTTTTCCAGAATTTTATAAAAAAAATCATAGGAAATTAACAATGGTGAATATATTGTGTGTTGTTAACTACAAAGTAGTTGCTCAGATTATAGGATATAGGCATGGAAAATTGATAAAATAATGTAAGCACAAACCATTCTCCTCAATGGACTAAAAGAACTTAGTAGTATAACTATTTTAGCTGTCTTGTGCTATGTGTATATATATGCATTTATTTTTTCCTTTTCTCTTCCTTCCTTTTTCCTTTCACCCATCCCAGTTGTTTTATCTTTTTGAGCAGTTTCTTTTCCTTTCACAATATCAGTTTCTTAATATTGCATTGTCTCTCTAGTGTACGAATCTGCTAACTTTTTACAGCCTGCCTGGCCTGAATTGAACTATCATACTAAACCCCAGAAATGGAGGGAGGAGGAGGGATCAGCTCCAGCAAGAGATGCATGCTGTTTTTACTCTAAACCCAGTCATTTTCATGAGAAAATTGTTCTGTTTGTTGCATGCCTTGATTCAATTCCCAGGTAGATGCAATGGTGGGTTTTTTTTGACAGTTTTAACCAATGATTACAGTTATGTTTTGAGAAAACAGCTTATTGCCTTTTTCCTGTGCAGAGTGTCACGTTTTCCCAATGTCAGAGTTGAGTAGGCGGGCAGGGGCTTTGCAGTCTGGACTCTGCTCCTTGCTACTCTTCACACCCTGCTGATCTCTGTCTCCTTGGCAGAAAAACAATGGGAGTTTGGGAAATTTCTTCATTTTCTTCCAACTTCAAAATGTTAAATTTATGGTGCAATTCAGGACTCAGCTAATAACTCTACAGCGTAGATTTAAAAAAATTAGTTATGTCACCTTTTCTATGATCCTAGGGAACTACATTCTACGGGTAGAAAAGCTGAACTGCAGAGGAACCTCATGGTTGGTTTGCAGCTAAATACTAAACTTCTATCTCTCAGCTCCCTTCCAGTCCATCACACCAACTCCATGAGTCAGCCATATACATGGCAGCCTGTGGTTGGGTTTCTGAGGGAAGTAGTGGGGAGCTGGAAAGTGGGGAAGGGCTTTGAGGCTGTGAGAGATCAGAGAGGTCTGCCTGCCACAGGCAGTTTTAGAGCTGGCTCTAACTCTAAACTCTGAATAGAGATGGTGGCATTGCTGCTGGAAAATAAATGCTAGTCTCATTACAGCCAATTTGTGGGTAAGAAAAAAGCTAGGAAAGACTATTAGGTCTTTCAAGGCCAAGCTAAAGATTCTGGATTTTATTCAGCAAACACAGGAGTGTTCACAGAAGAGTTTCTGTGCTGGGAAAAGACATTCCTAAGGTTGCCCTTTAACTGTGTCATCTGGGAGCCACATGTGCAATGGATTGTGTGCAGCAGAGACTGAAAGTAAAAGGTCAAGGTAGCACTGCAAAGAGAGACAATCAGAACCTAAGCTGTAGTGATGGACTAGAGAAGGCACCTGTGAAGGCAAAAGGCATTGCAGAGAACCGCCCTGCTCCCCCCTGGGGTTCAGGAGGGCTCATATGCACAGCCTTTTGAATCAGAAGCAAAACTTCATCATAATTCTGATTTTTAAAATTCCTATCTACTTAGCTTTATTTTTATCTAGCCTCTGGATTGTTTGTCCTAGGAAGATACTAAGCAAATGTTGTTTTGATTATTTTTGTATTTTAAAGGGTCAAGATAGTTGTAGGTTTTCTAAATAGATCATTTAAACTATATTTTATCTTCTTGATATCCAAATTGTTAACCAGTATAATTTTTGATGTTCCTTGTGGAGGGCATCAACTTAAAAACATGAGATTTCAAGCTTTGACACTTTGCTGGGAGACTGGTAAGACACTGCCCCACCTCCCACATCACCAGAGGACCGCATCAGGAGGTCTCTCTGGGCCTAGCTGGGCCCCGCCCAGTGACTCTCAAACCAACTGCAGCTGCAGGCCTTTGGCCTGGCAAGCCAAAAGTGTGTGCAGTGCTCTCCAGCTGATGGGGAAGATTTGGCGTTTACTCTGAGACTGGTAAGGCCCTGCCTGGCAACCCCAAGTGGCTGGAGCCATCTGGTAAGGTCTGTCTAAGGACCTCCACTCAACTGGGGAAACTCCCTGCAATAAGAATAGATATTCTCAACCCAAGAAACAACTGAGACCTTGCATTCGGTTTCCCTAAGGGAATATAGCAAAATGACAAAATGAAAGAGCAAAATCAAACCTCTAGAGCAATCTCAAACCTCCAGCCCATCCCAAGCAAGCCTAGGAGACATGAACATAGAAGAAAATGTAAGCCATACACCTGAAACTCCTGAAATGATAGCAATTGAGGTAAAGAAACAATTTCAGGAAGCTATAAAAACTCAGATCAGAAATAATCTCCCAAGTAAAAGAAGAAATGATAAATGTAATGAAAGAAATGCTGAACACATCTAAAGAAGACATAGTTAAAAAAAATTAGAGGAACATTGCAAAAAAGGGAGACTTTGAATGAACAATATAAGACACAAACAATGCATGAAACAGATTCAAAGAGATATACAGGAAATCAAAAATTCCATTGAAAGTTGGCAAAACCACCTAAATGAAAGTGAAGATAGACTTTCAGACCTTGAAGACAAGATTGAAGCTAGTGAACAGGAAAAGAAACATCTTTTTAAAATAACAAGGAAACAGGAAATAACAGTTCAACAGCTGCAAGATGATGCAAAGAAAAACAACAAAAGATTGATAGGTACAAACAAAAAAAGATGACAACACAAATGACATCAAGAGGCTATTTACAGAAGTAATAGCTGAAAATTTCCCAAACATGAGAATGGAAAATGACATACAGAGCAGTGAAGCATATAGAACTCCAAATAGCCATAATCAAAGTAAAGCAACACCCAGACATATAATAATCAACATCCCAGAAATCCAACATAAGAACAGAATATTAAAAGCTGCTAGAGAGAAGAGACAGATCACTTATAAAGGAAAGCCTATCAGAATCACAGCAGACTTCTCAACACAGTGAAGTCAAGAAGAGCATGGACTGAAGTATTTCAGATCCTAAAGGAAAACAACTTCCAACCCAGACTGATGTACCCTGAAAAATTATCCTTCAAAATCAATGGAGAAATAAAATACTTCCACAACAAAGAACAGCTGAAATTTCATGATCACCAAACCAACCCTGCAAAGAATACTGAAAGACATTCTAGAGAGACATAGGAAAAAACCACTAAACAAAGCAAATGATTAAACAGAGTAGAAGGGTAAAGAATCAACAGCAGAAAGCTAGCATGTCAAAAATAAACCAATATATTTCAGTTACAACCATTAATGTAAACAGCCTCAATTCACCAATTAAAAGAAACAGACTGGCAGAATGGATCAAGAAACAACATCAAACTATATGCTATATACAAGAAACACATCTAACCCAAAAGGAAACTTATAGAATGAAAGTCAAAGGATGTAAAATAGTACTCAATGCAACAGAAGCCCCCCCCCCAAAAAAAAGCAGGGGTAGCTATTCTGTTTGCAGACAATGTGAACTTCAAACCAAGAATGATCAAAAGGAACTTCAAACCAAGAATGATCAAAAGGAATAAAGAAGGTTACTACATACTAGTTAGGGGAAAACTTCAAGAGGAAGAGATAACAATCTTAAATATATGTTCACCAAATGTGGGAGCTCCTAGCTATACAAAACAAATATTAACAGAAATGAAAAATCAAATAAGCAATAACATGATTATAACAGGAGACCTTAACACACCATTGACACAAAGACAGATCAACTAGACAGAAAATCAGCCCAGAAGTAACAAAACTGAATCACATCTGTGAACTTGGTGGACTTGGTGGATATATACAGAGTGTTCCACTCAACATCAGAATATACATTCTTCTCAGCAGCACATGGGATATTCTCTAAAATAGACCATATACTAGCCCACAGAACATGCTTAAGTAAGTGCAAAAGAATTGAAATCATCCCATGCATGTTATCTGATCATAGCACCATGAAACTAGAAATTAAGGACAGAAGAAGCTGCAAAACCCCCACAGACACATGGGAATTAAATAATACACTCCTGAGCAATCAGTGGGAAAGAAGAAATTAAATTAATTTAAAGAAGAAATTAAATTAAATTAATTTAAAGAAGAAATTAAATTAAATTAAAGAAGAAATTAATATCTACAAGTAAATGAAAATATAAATACAACTTACTGGAAGCTGTGGGATGCAATGAAAACAGTCCTTAGAGGAAAATTTATTGCAGTGAGTTCCCATATCAGGAAAACAGAATGAACACAAATAAAAAATCTGATGCTACACCTCAAACATCTGGAAAAAGAAGAGCAAGTCAAGCCCAAAGCCAAAAGAAGGGAGGAAATTATAAAGATCAGAGCAGAAATCAATGCAATAGAGACTAAGAAAACAATACAAAAATCAGTGAATCAAAGAGTTGGTTCTTTGAAAGAATAAATAAAATTGATAAACCCCTAGCCAACCTCATCAAAAAAAGAAAGAAAAACTCAAGTTTGTGCAGTAAGGAATGAAAAAGGTGAAATCACTAGAGACCCTGTGGAAATACAGAAGATCATCAATACCTATTTCGAAAACCTCTACTCTATAGGTTTGATAACACAGAAGAAATGGGCATATTCCTAGAAACATATGAATTACCAAAGCTGGATCAAGAAGATGTAAAACTGCTGAATAACCAAATTTCAATTAATGAAATTGAAAATGTAATTAAAACCTTACCAATAAAGAAAAGCCCAGGTTCAGCTGGATTTACTGCAGAATTTTACAACAAATTGAAAGAAGACTTACTGCTGACACTCCTCAAACTCTTCAGTGAAACTGAAAGGGCAGCAATTCTCCCTAATTCATTCCTGGAAGCAAGTATTACTCTAATACTAAAACTAGAAAAAGATCCAACAAAAAAAAGAGAACTACAGGCCAATCTCCCTAATGAACATAGATGCAAAAAGTCTCGATAAAATATTGGCAAACAGAATGCAGCAAATCATCAAGAAGATTATACACCATGATCAAGTGGGATTCATCCCAGGAATGCAGGGATGGTTCAATATATGCAAATCAATAAATGTAATCCACCATATCAATAGAACCAAAAATAAGAATCATGATCATTTCTATAGATGCAGAAAAATCTTTTGATAAGGTCCAACATTCATTCATGGTAAGAACCTCACAGAAAGTTGGAATAGATGGCCTTTACTTCAATATGATAAAAGCCATCTATGACAAACCAACAGCCAGCATCATATTAAATGGCCAAAACTTGAAAACTTTTACTCTAAAATCAGGAACAAGACAAGGATGTCCATTATCACCACTCCTATTCAATATAGTGCTGGAAATATTAGCCAGAGCTATTAGACAAAAGGAATAAAAGGAGTAAGGATAGAAAAAGAAGAAGTTAAATTATCATTATTTACAGACTATATGATACTCTACATAGAAGACCCCCAAAACTCCATTGAAAGACTCCTAGGTATAATGAATATATTCAATAATGTAGCTGGATACAAAGTCAACACTCAAAAATCAATAGCATTCCTATACACAAACAACAAACTCACTAATCTAGAGATAAGAGAAGCCACACTCTTCACAATAGCATCCAAAAAAATGAAATACTTAGGAATCAATCTAACAAAAAAGTAAAAGTCTTATTCAGGGAAAATTATAATACCCTGAAAAAAGAAATTGAAGAGGATCTCAGAAAATGGAAAGACGTTCCCTGTTCATGGACAGGAAGAACAAATATTGTGAAAATGGCCATTCTCCCAAAATTGTTATGCAGATTTAATGCAATCCCCATCAAAACATCACTGGTATACCTCACAGACCTAAAGAAATCATTCCTAAAATTCATCAGGAACCAGAAAAGACCTAGAATAGCAAAGGCAATTCTGAGCAACAAAGGCAAAGCAGGAGACATCACAATTCCTGACTTGAAGTTATACTACAAAGCTACTGTAATAAATCAGCATGGAACTGGAATAAAAACAGACCTGAAGATCAATGGAATAGATTGGAAGATATAACTAGAACTACAAATACACTCAGCCACCTTATCTTTGATAAAGGGACCAAACACATTCACGGGAAGAAAGATAGTCTCTTTAATAAATGGTGCTGGAAAAACTGGCTATCCATATGCTGAAAACTAAAACTAGACCCATGCCTATTACTATGTACTATAAGCTAAAGTCAAAATGGATCAAAGATCTAAATATTAAAACAGAAACACTAAATCTGCTGGAAGACAAAGTAGGTAGAAATCTTGAAGACGTAGGGGTAGGTAGAGAATTCATTAACGAAAATCAAACTGCAGATACTTCCCAGAATAAATAACTGGGGTCTCATTTTATTAAAAAATTCTTGCAGGTCAAAAGAAATCCCCAACAGAGTAAAAAAGAAACCCATGAATTTTGAAAAAAATCTTAGTGAACTGTCCCTCAGACAAAGGACTTCTGTCTAGAACATGTAAAGAATTTTAAAAAACAGACCCCAGAAATTCACAGAGCCAATCCAAAAATTGGCATCTGAGATGAATACACAGTTCTCAGATTTAAAAAAAAAAATACAAATAGCAAATAAATACACAAAAAATGTTCAGCATCATTGGTCACTAGAGAAATGCAAATTAAAACCACACTGAGATTCCATCTCACTCCTGACAGAATGGTCAGGATAAAGAAAACTACCAACAACAAATGCTGGAGAGGCTGTGGGGGAAAGGAACTCTTCTGCACTGTTGGTGGGAGTGTAGACTGGTGCACCCACTGTGGAGCTCAGTCTGGAGATTCCTCAAAGAGCTGGGATTGGCAGTCCCATTTGACCCAGCTATTCCACTTCTGGGCATATTCCCAGAAGAACTGAAAGCATCATATCACAGTGATATATGTGCACCCATGTTTATAGCAGCACAATTTGTAATAGTTAAATCAAGAATCATTATGGCAGCCATTGTTAATTTTCATATTGTCTGGTTCTGAAGGCTATAATGCCTTCATTACTCTGTTCTGATCAATTTTATACTATTTTGTTTTGTATGAATTTGTTGTGTGTGAAGATACAGACCACCATTTTGAAGAAAGCAAGAGACATTATGGTAGCCATTGTAGATCTCCTGTTGTCTTGCTTTGAAATCTGTGTTACTTACATTGTTTCCTTCTGATCTGCTTTGTTCTGTTTTGTTCTGTTTAGTTTTACCATTTTTTTAAATAAAAAAAATGAGATTTTTTTTATTTGATGAAAACAAAGGATACTCCTAAAATGCTCATGTTCCCTGACAAACTTGATGGAGGTGAGAGAGAATTAGATTATTCAAAACACCCCATAGTGCAACTACTATCTTGTCTTTTGCTGTTAGGAAATAGTTGGCTCTATCAAACTCTAGGCTGCACAATATTCTTTGGCATACAGGCCCCTCTGTTTTACATATGGTCTTACTTATTACAATAGCCAGAGTGATGCAGTTGGGTCTTGGGTCAGGTGATGCATACATGAGAAAAAAATAGGAGAAAAGATAAATAATTTATTTTCTCTAATATTTTATAAACAGTAAACTAGTAGATATAATTCACTTCATTATTCCTAGGTGAAACTAACTCTGTCCCTATTTTCCTACACGTTTTGGACAACATGTTACTCTTCATAACTTTTTTCTTCTTAGTGTATGTAATGGTTTGGCCTCTTTAGTGGACATCGGTGACTATATAATGTCTTTTATTTGCCTGCTCCATCAACACAAGATTCAGAAATTTGTGATAGCAAGACTAGTTAGTACCCCACACAGATGTCCGCAGGTGCTCTATCAGAGGCCATGTGTGGTGTTTAGGGATGGAATGAACCCTGCATTCAGCCTGGAGTGGCCGCTCACAAGGTTGGGAGATTAGGTGTTGGGTGATGAGTCTCCCTGGGCCACAGTCCCCTGATCTGTGGTATCTGAGATGGGCTCTGTGACATCGAGTGCCTTTTGTGCTCTGTAGCTCTGGGACTCCAACCAAAAGGCAAAGTCTTCCTGCTGCTGATTGAAGAGTAGGAAGTCGTGGCTCATAGCTTACTTGTCCTGGCTCTCATGGGTTCTAGGTTTCTGAACACCATAAAAGAAGTATGTGACTTTCACCAGCATCCTCAAGGAGGTCCTACCTTCTAGCCCTAGTTTTCAGTATGAGCACACAGCTTGGATGGCTCCTGCTATCTCATAGAACATATCTTCTTCCCAACAAGCCCAGCATGTTTGTGGTGGAGGAAGACAGGAGGCATGACTTCCTCCTGGAGTTCTCTGCCCTTGACCAAGCCAGCTCTTCAGTCCTCAGCCTAGCAGCTGTATGCTGTGGCATTTGCAGATGAGGCCTAGGAGGTGGGCCAGTTGCTGCCCATCTACAGGAGCCTAAGGAGAGTCAATATTGAAAGATCTGGTCTGTTCCACTGGTCTCCACCTGTTGGAAACTGTACCTGTATCAACTCATAACAAAGAAGAGACAGCGAAGAATTTCTGTACTGAAGCAGCGTATGCTTCCACTGTCCCTGAGGCTGAAGAATCAGGCTGAAGCTGAGAGCAGCAAATGAGCAAGAAAAAACAAAGACAGAAGGCAAGCATGGTTCAAGCCTACCTCCCACTATCTCCCCCACTGGGTAACCCTGTTATGATTTGGAATCAGTGTGAGTGTGACCCCTGCCCAGTGCTTCCTGTTTAGAAGCTTGGTCCTTTGTGCAGCGGTGTGGAGCCTCTTGGAGATAGGACCCAGGGCAAGTGCCTGTGCTACTTCATCTGCTGCGCTCTGCAAGGATGACAGCACCTCTCTGTGGAACCCTGGTTAGTGCCCTGGATTTCAGACTATTCCAGAAACAAAAAGTCTGGTCCCCTAATCAGTCTGCTTCCTGTCTCACTCTGATTTCCCTCTCCCACATGCTCCTATCATGATTTTTGGACATATTGCAATGTGAACAAAAAGTTCATGCCTAGACAGGCAGATGCCTGTGCCAAGTTCATAGACTTCTAAGACTATCAAAAAAATTAAACCTAGGGCTGGGGATTTAGCTCAGCAGCATAAGCGCCTACCTTGCAAGCACGGGGTCATGAGTTCAATCCCTGGTACCCTGGTATAAATAAATAAATAAATAAATAAATAAATAAATAAATAAAATTAAACCTCTTTTCAGTATAAAGGATCTGGCCTCAGATACTTTGTTATAATAACACAAAATGAACAAATACCCTCCCTAAGCCCCAAAGAGGCAAAAACACACACAAGAGTCTAAAGGTCACCCACACTACCCAGATCCTCCTGCTATTATCTGTGTTCTTGTGCTACAGGAAAAAGGGACCGTCAGATGTGAGTCCCATCCATTTTCCTCCCTCCATCTCCCCTTCTTACTATCCTTATCTTCCCATCTGCCTCCAAAACTCTGGGGCTCCCTCTCTTTACTTTGGCTCTCAGTTCTTCCCCCCATATCAGTTGACCACTCCTTCCTCTCCATCCCTCCTCTTTTATGAAACTCTTGGCCCTGACCTACAGATGCTCTTGGGGCTCCCCACCCTCTTCCTCCTTTTACTCCCACTCCACTGTCTCTACTGCTCCTTGAGAGCAGTTTCTCTTTATTTCTCTATTTCCCCACATCCTTTTTGTTCCAAACCCCTGTGTCGGGGCTTCCAGCACGCCACCAAACAAAGTGAAAGCAAAGCCCAACCCCAAATCCTCTACTCTCCCACCAAAAACCTTTAGCCTGCTAATTCCAGGCTTTCCCATATGTGTTTAGCCTTCATTCACTGCACTAACATGACCTGTGTGTCTATTACATGTAAGGTGTGTAGACTAGGAGGACACAAAAATTCTGAATGAAACCCAAGTGCAGCCCATTGGTTTTATCTACCCCTTGCTTCTCAGGGTAGACAATATCAGCCTTTTCCTGAAGTTGGCTGAGCTTGGGCAGGCAGAGAAACCAGAGGCTAGGGCAGTCAGGGTGAGCTGTGAGTTGGGGGCATGGTGAGGTTGGCAGGGAAGTAGGGGGAATTTAGAGGCTTATTTATGAATTTAAGAATTTATGTTTCCTGGTATTGTCAAGGCCTAGCAACGACCTGAGGGAGCAGGGTTTGCAGCAACTGCTTGAGGCTGTAGACATTGGTGTTAAAGCAAAGGAGGCTACTTAGCCAGGGAAGGTAGCCTGAGTGCCTGCCATGGCCCTGTCTTGCCATATTCCACAGATAGCTTGCATTTGTCACAGTCTCTGTCACACTGCACTGCGGGTATCAGGTCTGTGGCTGACTCCTAGTGTGCTGCAAGTTCCCAGGAAAATGCCAAGGTCTGACATAGCTGTTCTCACAATGTAGGGTAAAATAAGAATGCAGGCCCTTGTTACAAATGATGAGGACTTTTAAGAAGGTAACAGCAGAATGCTAACTCTAACCAGAAGCTCTTCTAAGTGTGGGCCCATTTGTCTCAGGAATGCCATGCCCACTAGCTGGTTTAACCAGGCTTCCAAATTACCTAGTACAAGCTTAGTAAATGCCATTTTCTAAATGAGTTCACCAGATCAGGAAGCCATGCAGCTATGGAGAATGGGGAATAAAGATCCTATCACTCCTGTGTTTAAGGCTGGCTACATATCCTAGGACTAATCAGTGAAGAGCTTCCATGCTTCAGTTTCCCGAACACATACTTGAGAAGAGTCATCTTTGCTCCACCTCCTCTTCCCCACTGAGCACCAGCAAGCTACCTGACTTTCAGCACTTCACAGGACAGCTCAGAGTCTCATCAGCAGCCAGGCAGCCAGCTACAGGTGAGCTTCACAGGAAGGAAAGTGCCAGCACATCAGAGACCAGCATGAAGCACAGGGTCCCTTAGGGTTTGTTCTGTGGAATGACTGACTGGGAAGCTAGAGGGTGGCTGTCTCCTGTTTTGCATGGGAAACTCACGGACATGAAGACAGGAAGCAGAAAGGCATCCATGTGGTGAGAAACTAAGTTTGTTATTCCACCTGCAGGACAGAGTGGTCAACAATAATGGTGCTCGTAGCAGGCATAAACACATTCAGCATCTTCCATGTACTAGCTACTGCACTAGACACAAACGGGTGCCCTTTTAGTTACACACTAATTTAGACACACAGGATGTGGGAACGGTTAACTATTCACAAGAAAGCCTCAGTGACTCACTGAGGCCATCATACTTGACGAGCTGAAGTACCAAGATTCAAACCCATGTCTGTCTGTGGGCTTTAGACTCGGGGTACATGATTACCAATATTTTAACATCTTATGAAACTGTGATAGGCACCTGATCAGACAGTTTAGGAACTTAGTGAGACCTCATCTTACGGTAAACAATGGAAAGGATCAGGAGTGTAGCTCAGGGCAAAAGAGTTGGATTCAATTCTGAGGATTAGGAAAAATAAAAGAAGAAAGAAAGGTAGGAAGACAGGAAGGCAGGCAGAGAGAGAAAGAGAAAAAGAGAGAGACAGAGAGAGAGACAGAGAGAGAAACAGAGAAATGGAGGGCTAATCCAAGCCTACAAGGTGATACTATTAATCTCCATTAAGCACAGAATAAAAAGGTCACTGCCTCTGACTGGTACCACTGACTCAATCTCTCTGACCTCGGCTTTCCCTGCTGTCAACGGGGGCAGAAGGCTTTGCATCACATCATCTCTGTGTCCCTTCCATGTGTCACCATTCGCTCGGACCTCTTTCCTCACAAAGGGCCGAAGAAGTGCATCCCGCACAACCTGTTCTGCTACTTGACGGCCGTCGCTCAGACTCTTCTTGGCTCTGAGCGGCGCTGAACTCAGAGGTGAAACGCACTTAGCACTGACCTTGGGGCCGACCGAACAAGCACGCACCGAAACAGGCGGGAAGAGCTTGAGCAGGGGCACGTCGAGAGGGCCGGGAAGGTCGCCTGTCCTGCTGCTGAAGGGGAGAGGGGTCCTGGGCCAGCGGGAACAGCTGCTCCGAAGGGCAAGTGTTTCCCGCCTCTCGGAACAGGGCTGGGGGAGGCGGGTGGCGCTGATACACACAGCAGCCAAAAATGGTGAACTCACCAGGACGGCGCTGGGAGTCTGCGGGGGCGGGGGGCTGTGTCTGGGTTCAGTCTCCCCGGGTAGGGTCTCAGCAGGCCGGGAAGAGCAGCGGGAGGAGCTGAGGCTTAGAGCAGCCGCGACTGACCTGCCTGATGCAGAGGTCCCTCTTTCCGGTGGGGCTGGGGCTGGGAAAGCCCCGGGGACCAGACTGTGGGTTATCTTCAGCCCGAAGGCCTTTGAAGGTTTATTTACTACTTTACTAATATGCGTTAGATGGTTTTTAATTATGCGAGCATTTGCGTCCACAGTTGAATATACAGAAGGGGCAGGAAAGCATCAAAAACAAAATTCTTTCCTATTCCCAGTCAGCAAGGCCGGGGAGGGGTGTTTGGGATGAGCACCTCTGGCGCCGTCTCCAGCAGTCCCAGTCCCAGGCCCTGACTGAGGCCGCGTCCCGCGCGCCCCAAGGGCTGGGGAGCCGGAAGCCACCCGGGGCTCCGCCCTGCGCCCGCGCGGGGACTGGCCAGCGAGCTGGTCCCGCCGGCGCTTCCTCTCCTGCAGCGGATCGGAGCGGAGCCGAGCCGAGCCCGGCCAAGCCGGGCCGGGCCAGGCCGGGCCGGGCCGGGCCGAGCCCAGCCGAGCAGAGTCCAGCCGAGCTGAATCAAGCCGAATCGAGCCGTGGTGGACAGGTGCGTGGATGGCGCCCAGGGGCGGGGGCAACCAGGACGCGTGCGTGTGTGTGCATGTGTGTGTCCAGCACGTGCACGCGTGGGTTGGCCGGGCTGAGGTTGTGCGCGCCTGGTCAGCACTGTGGGGCTCTGGAAGATCTCTACTTCTTTGCTGTTTCCACTCAACCAGAGTACTCTGTGCTATGCAGATTGGAGGCACCAATGAACGGAAGGGCATGTGGAAGGGGCGCGGGGTTGCTTAGGAAAGGACCTCTGGGACCCTCTAGCCACATCTAGCCACTTTATGTCACAGATGAGAAAGAGGCACACAGTGGTGAAGTGACTTGCTATAGGTCCCAGGTTAGAACCGAAGCTTCTGACTTGCAGCGCTGTGCTGCTGGGAGCCCCTAACCTGAAGGCCTGCACAGGGCCACCATCAGGTCAGTATTGTTGGCACAGGGCATAGGATCTCACAGACCAGGCAGAAAGAACCTCCAGGACAGAGGAAAAGGTCAGGAGAGTGGTGACCGGGGCCTTTGCTTCCTTCTCCTCCCTGCCCTCAGTGTGGTGGGACTGTGTGACTCAGCCAGCTCAGCCGACTCTAGCCCCGGTGTATACATCTGTGCGCACACATGCTGAGGGTGCAGTCAGTCTATCCTTGCACATGAGAAAGCCTTATGAATCCGTGCACACACTAATCCAGTGTATGTGTTGGGAATCTGCTTTGTTTGTAGAGGACTGATTCCCAGAGTCCCGAAGTACTTTGGTGGGTTGCTATGACTCTAGAGGCAGAGAGTTCAAGAGGGAGAAGCTGTGAAGTGATGAGTTTCTTGTCTCTGGAAGAAACCAACATGCACAAGAGTTGTTGCTATTATTATTAGTAGTATTTTAGTCAAGGATAAAAGAATAGGGATATGAAGCCAGGTCGGCTTACTCCACATAGAATCAGCATCTTGGTTGAGGGGCCTGGGATTTGTGTCCTTCTTCAGTTGAGTAACATACATGATTTCATGGGGTAGCAAAAGTCTGCTCTAAGCAGTTTTCTAATGGTGCATGAAAGGTTGAATGTATGACCTATGTAGGGTCCAGAGGGAGTTTGGAGAATGGATTCTCCTCCAGGAAGGAGTGGACCTGGCACTAAGCTGGTCCTTGAAGGGCAGTCAGGGTCTAAGTGCTGCCAGGGAAGACACTGGAGCAAATTGCAGACAGAATGTGCACGGGGGGGGGGGGTGACCCAGTGAGATGTGCTGCAGGGTCAGATGGCGGAAGGCCTTGAGTGTTAGGCTGGGGAGCTTGACCTTTATAATTAGGCCTGGGGATATTTCCACAGTAACTGAGAAGGGAAAACACACCGTTGCAGCTGGTTCAGGAGCACTCATCACTGTGGCATCTACCTACAGGGTGCACTGTGACAGGCACGCTGCAGGAGGAGCCAGGTCAGTGACCGTGTGGGGCTGAGCAGGGCAGTCACGGGTGGACAGGAGGAGCCTCCCTAGCAACACTGCTACAAGAGTTAGGAGAGGGGGACATCTGCTTCATGTGCCTGGGACTTTCATGATCCCATTCAGTCCCCAAAAAACCTTGTCAGGAGGTCATTATTGTGCCCGTATTGTAGATAAGGAACTGAGTCAGAAAACTGAAGCAGTTTGTCAGGGTCACATGGCAGATAGGTGGAGGGATAGGGGATAGATTTGACCTCAGAGAAAGATGGGATGGATTCAGTGGTAACTGAATAAACACAAGGAGTGGGACAGAGGAGGAGATCTGTGACTGTGGTGCATGGGGTCCCAGTGTGCGGGCTGATATAGATGGGGCCCAGGTATGGGAGTGACTGGAGACATGTCCACCTATAGGCAGGAGCTAGAGGGTTTGCTCATCCTGACTTTTGGCCTCTTATGCCAACTTGAGGTGACCAGGAGGGGGTCCACTATGTGGCAGGCAGAGTCACCCAAGGGTCTCTTCTGAGGCAGTTGGCACTGCTTCTGTGGCAGATGCCTCTAGAGACCGGCATTCCCTTTGTCTGTGTGCTTTGGCTCACAGCCCTGGCTTCCTGAGAATACCAGCAGGGCACTCCCTTCCCAACAGCACCTGACTGTTGTCACATCCTGGATGGGCCGGGCCCAGGCAGGCGTTAGAGGGCTGGAGAGGGTGGAACAGACTGTGTGTGGTGCTGCAGGTGCTCCTAGGAAGTGAGAGGAGGCAGCGCCCTTGGGGTTCAGATCCCCAGGGCCTCTCCACACCAGCTCTGGGCTAAGATCTCTTCATCAAGTGTGTGTGCCTATGTGTCTCTCCATGTGTGTATATGTCTGTCTGTCTTTTGATCTCTGTATCTCTCTCTCTCTCTCTCTCTCTCTCTCTTCTTATATAACCACTGGGAGTTAATCATGAGACTCCACCAGGATGATTTATCTAATCCTAGTCACCTTCCAAAGATGCCACCATTAGACACTGCAGTTGATTTGCTTCCACTATTTATTTACTTATTTATTTATTGGTACTGCTGATTGATTCCAGAGACTCACACCAAGTTATATCCCTGGCCTTTTTATTTTTTACTTTGGGACAGGGTCTCACTAAGTTGCCCAGGCTAGGCTTGAATTTGTGATCCTCCTACCTCAGCTTGCTAGAGTGCTAGAATCACAGGAATGGGCCACCACCCCCATTTCCTTCTACCTTCTTCATACCTCCCAGTGGGGATTATATTTTGACACATGAACCCCCATAGGACGCACTTAAACCACTCCAGACCATGGCAGTGGAAATGGTGCACTGCCCAAGGGAAAAGCAGCCACAAGGCTGCTTTGGCTTTGTGCCCGGAGCCTGCATGTAGCACTCCCCTGGGTCTGTGGGACTCAGCTCCCCAGCAGAATGAGTTGGAGAAGAATGAGACCACACATGGGGCCTGGGTCCAGCCCGTGGGGCTGACCCCCTCCTTGAACTTACCTGTATGTCCCAGCCAGGCTGCTGCCTTCTCTCCCTTTTTAATTCACAGCAGCACCAAGAGCTTGGCTACAATGGCTCAATTACCAGTGCAGACAAGAGGAAAATCTCCTATTACCTGGACAATTGGTTTATTTTCACTTTATTTACTTTAGAGATTGCTTGGTGCTGAGCTCCAGGACTGAAGCGAGCCAGCATTCTCCTTGTCTGTGGCTTGAGCTTGGCCACTTGGTCTACTCCACTCAGTCACCCCCACCCCTGGGAGGGAAGGTGGACCTGGTGCAGGAAGGCAGGGAGAGAGAAAACTTCCCAAGGCCCACCCTGATCAGAAACCCTCTTCCCAGGTCCTAGAGATATGATGCACAAAATACAGCAGGCATGGCCCAGAGCTTGGTGTGAGTGAGGGTATGAGGTCTTCCAGTGCCCCGTGAGATGGAAGTAGTCCCCAGTTTGTATCTGAGAAAGCCTGGGCTCTGAGAAGCATAGCAACTTTCCCAAGATCACTCAGCCAACAAGAGGCTGATCTTGAATTTGAACCTGGCAACCTGGTCCCTGAACCTTCCTCTGGATGCTGGACTCTGAGCTCCATTCTGATTCTAACCACCTACATTTCTGCAGAATATGCCTTCTCAACCTGAGTTCTTCCCTCTTCACTGCAGTGTGGGAGGTTATCTATGGAGCCGTCTCAGTTGAACACCTTGGGGGTATGAGAAAGCGTGGTGATCAGGGCTCACAGGGCCCAGCTGGAGTGGCTTTACCTGTCTGGAGCACTGGTCACTGGGCTCCATTGTCTGGGTGTAGTCCTTTCCTCCTTGCCTTCCTTCTCCATGTCTGTCTTGGGCTGACATCCCCTAGAGGGAAGCTGTGCATCTGAGTTACTACTACACAAGCAAACAGTCTGCAGGGTATGAGGCCTGAGGGGACCTTGGGACACGTTGTCTGCTCCAGAGGCAGGGGCTTTGCAGAGTGCTCATACAACAGAAATTTATCATCTTATCTATCTGGAACTGGAAGTCTGAGATCATGGATTTGTTGGTTTCTGGTGAGGTCTTTCTCCCTGGCTTTGAGACAGCCACCTTCCTGCGATGTTCTCTCATGGTAGGGAAGAGAGAGAAAAAGAAGAGACCCTCAGTCTCTAGTGCTGTCCTTATCAAAGGCACTCAGCCAGCATGAGGGCCACACCTGGACCTTGCCTGAGCTGAATCATCCCTGAAGGCCTTACCTGTGAACACCACAGTGTTAGGGTGAGAACTTCAATGCATGAATTGTGGGGGACATAGTTCATCCCATGGCTCTAGAGAGATAACAGATGATGTGTTCACGCAACTTCACAGAGAAAGCTGGGTTGGGCCAGACAAAGGAGACAGGCAGCCTCTGGACTGAGGCAGAGGGGTGTGGAGCATTCAAGGCAGGAATCCATGGGCCAGGTTGGTTGGCAGATGTGGAAAGGACCCTGGCTCCTGGAGATCCCCAGAAGGAGGGATTGTATCACCACATTGCTCTGGCCAGCTGCCAGCAGAGCTGCCTACCAGGGAACTACCTCAAGGACTTTGAGGGTGATGACTGGAAGTTGGAGAAAAAGTTTGGAAGTGCTGCTGGACCCTGGGATCATGGCAGTTCTGGAGGACATAGACCCAGGCTAGATGGCTTTTGCATTAGGGACAGCAATTGGCCCTCTTAGCTGTATCGTGCCAGGTTGACATGCTCTTTTGAGGGACCTGAAGTGACCAAAGCAGTCATAGGGAAGGGATTTAAAGACAAAGGCCAGAGAGACTGATTGCGCCTGTCTTCAGCCTAGGCTAGATTCTCTGAGAAAGGAGGAGGTGGTGAGTCAGAGCTACCCTCTCACAGCCCAGGCAGGACTGAAACCCCAGAGGCCTGCTTCCCAGGCAAGGTTTCCTGACAGGCAGCAGCACCCCTATCCCCAGGTGAGCACCGGTGAGGGTAAAAGTAGACTCTTAGAATTTCATTTCTGTGGGTGGAGTCTTCTGAATCACAGCCAGGAATTGCTGGGAGAGGTGATGTCAGGAGGGATGTGCCCTGGTTGGATGTGGGGGCGCTTGCTTGGCATGTGGGAGGACCTGGTTTGCACAGCAAAAGAGGCACCAGACCTTTCCATGGTGCTTCACCCATGGTGCCCTTTGGTCTTCAAATCTTCTGGGAACTCGGGGCTGAGATGGAGCCCCAGTGAGGATCAGATGGAGCTGGTTCTGAGGCCTCAGTGTGATTCGGAGACGCTGTCCCCAGACGCCTGCAGAGAGCTCCCTCGACTCTTCATGCTCTTTTTGTTTTAATGTTCCCAGTGGGCTGAAAGGTGGGATTTGGGCTTTTGCTTTTCATTTGTTTTTATATCTTGATTTTTTTTATTGTGGTAAAATATATATAACATAAAATTTACCATCATAACTATTTTTAGTGGATGAGTTTGATGATGTTAAGTATATTTACATTGTGATTTTTTTTCCATCTTCCTATACTGATAGGATTGGGTTTATTCCTGGCTTTAGGAAGTCTCAGGAGGGACACTTTGCCTCAGTTTCCCCCTCTGTCTCACAAAGATGTCTTTTGTACTTGGGGAATCATTCTTCTGCCATGTCTTGTTTGTTTCTGTTTTTCTGATTTTTTAAAAAATAAATCATCAAATCAAACAAACTCCTATAAGACCACCAAGCCGCAAATGAAGAACTTTGTGAGGCACCTCATTTATTTCCCCAGCCAGCATCTAAGGCAGCTTTTCTCATACACCCTGCCCAGCAAAGAAGCAGCACTGCAGGGTTAGTGTCATGCCCAGAACCATATAACTTCCAAGCCAGGGTTTCACTCAGAGCCCTCTGGCCTTTAGTCCTCAGAAGCACCACTGCCTGGCCTGGGCACATATTTGCCTATTCTACAATACTCTAGAATCTGTGTGGAGTGGGGAGTGATCATGTGAATCATGGTCTCTTAGGATTCTTAACTAGAGTCTTTAGCCAAAAAGGATTTGCTTGAAAGTAGTTTAATTACATACCATATATAAACTGCTAATGGAATTTACCAAACTGCTAAATTAAGGGTTTTCACTAATTACACACACACTCTAATAGTGTGAGTTTAGCTCTGACCATGCTCCCTCTTCAGAAGGAGAGTTGGTGGGTCTTCTCCAATGATCCAGGCCCGTGGGTCACCATATCGATTCCTGTTCATGTCACGATGCTTCTGTTTTCCTGTTCCCCCTTGATATTCTGCAACTTGAAGCTGCCTGTGCTCAGGCAGAAGCCGTTTATTCTTAAGGTGTGGTTGTCCTGGTCACGCACACCATCACTGCGTTTCCTGGCTCTCCAGCAGGCGTTCTTCCCAGCATCCTTGTCTTCTGCAGTGTGTCCTCTGGCACGTGTCCTGTAGTCTGTCATTAGCCTTCACATGGGCTGCATTGCGCCAATCCAGCCTGTGTGTCCAGATAATCATATTTTTAGTGTTCAGATTGCCAGGGACCCAACTCTGGGAATGAAGTGACTGGGGAAGCAGTAAGGCACCAGCTGATTTTGAAAAAAGGCTCTATGACCATGTAATGTACCAAATGCCTGCCATGGGCCATGGGCCATGTGCCAAGTCATTTCTAATTGGGGCCTAGCATCCCAGTCCTTAGACAGATGAGACCAAGGCTCAGAGAGGTAAAGATTCTCATGTCCAGTCCTGGTAGAAACACCTATGTCACAGCATCCCTGAACCCATGGGATGTGGGATCTGCTAGTTAACTGAGCAGAATGAGAACAGGTGCCCTCCAACTCCACACTAGCTGAGCCACCCCAGGTACAGGCTTGTGCTGAAACCCGGGGATGTCTGCTATAGAGCTGCTTCCACAGCACTGGGCTCTTAATACATTAAACCACAACTTGAATCAGAAATAAAGATACAAAAAGGAACTGGTAAATAAAATGATTGATTGTTAATGAAAAATGGAAAATTACTAGACTTCCATTAGGTAACCACATATTATAAACTAAATGTTTTTAAAACACACAGAGAGAAAAAGAAAGAGAGAGAGAAAGAGAGAGAGAGTGAGAGACCCTGTTTACTGGATTTAGAAATAGAATGAAGAGTTCTAGTTGTACTGAATAGCAAGCAGATTGATACATATACCATGTCTGAATTTTCTGATACTTTTGAAGTTAAATCATTGTGGTTTTGTTGAAGGTTAATACCAAAAAAAGAAAACTCAAAACAGTACAATAATACCTTTTTGAGCACCTACAGTGTGCTGTGCATTGTACTGAAAGAGAGAGCCCAAAGGATGCAATAATACTTTTTTGGACCAGGTACAAGTGCAGGGAGGGCTGACCACCCTGACAGCATAAGTGACAAGTGCACTGATTGCTCTGGAAAGAAACTGAGGTTTGGTGAGGAAACTGGGCTTTGGGCTAAGAAATTGGGCTTTGCACCAAGTAGTTGGGAGTCAGCTGGGCCTTCCAGGATGTTAGAACCCTGCGGGCAGGTGGCAGCAGCAAGTCCTGGTAGGGATGTCCCACAGAAGGTCTTTCAGAACATTTTATGGACAGTGTCTGAGGACCAACCTGCTTGAAATTTAAAGCAATGAAGTTCTTCCTAGCATACAGGGTGTGCCTTGACCTTACCACTATTTCCAAGGGATGTCATTGTTCATGTTAATCTTTGCTGCCTCAGTTTACAGTCTAAAAGGATGTGAGATTTTTCCCAGCAAGGACCAGGATTCCTTCCATCCTCTTCATCCAGACAGGAGTTATTAGGTAGAAACTAGCCCTGCTGACCTGGCCTGGCCTGGGCACATGCTCTGAAAGGTGCCTAGAGTCAGTGTGGTTGGGCACGTATTACATGGACTAAGACGTAGTCGTAGAGCTTCCCTGTGGAAGAAGGTGGGGCTACTCTCAGAGACGCTCCCTTGGCTTATAAAACAACCCTCCAGGAAAAGCCACCAAAACAGAAGGTGTGGAAAAGCTCTGATGGTAAACCCTGGAGCAACAGGCTTACCACCGAATTCCTTCTGGCTTTGTGTCAGTCCTGTTATGTTCACGGTTTAGCCACAGGCTTGGGCTGGTACTAGTGATCAGTCTAGGCCTCCCTGCCCAGCCTCACTCACACATTCAACCCAAGCAGCCACATAGGTTCCTGGGGCTGGCCTGTCCCAGGGGTGATGTAGGAAGATGGTAACCAGCACAGTGACAATCACCTCCCCCTCCCCATCTCCTCAGTTCAAATGCCAGTGCGAGTTGAGTTCTGATGTCTCAGGACCTGGGTCCACAGAAGCTGGAAGCAGATGGGTCAGTAAGTCAGGTGCTCAGGGAGATGTGGCTGGACAGCACATTCCAAGCTCTACTCAACCACTAACTCTCCGTGGGTCTCAGTCCATCAGCTATAGTAGCTATGCTTCCTGTCTCTGAGGGATGTTACAAAAACGGAGTTTGACAGTGACAATGGAAAGTCCTTAACAAAGACAAAGCCTTTTAAGTAAGGATTGCCTACATTATCTTGCAGTTCCACGTTTTCTAACCACTCATTATGTTATGCATCTTAGGTCATTATAACCCATTTAGTGTCAGCTTGGTCCCTAGTGACTTTGTTTTTTTTTTTTTTTTGTACCGGATATCAAACTCATGACCTCCAGTTTGCCAATTAGGCACTTATACTGCTGAGCTAAACCCCCAGCTCCTCCTCAGTGACTTTTATCAATAGGGTGAACTGCACAGTGAAGTCAGGTCACTGGGGTTGGACCACTGTCCCATGGTCCCTAGACAGTCCCCCTCCAGCCTGTGAAACCAAGACACTCAAGGGGAAGTGAGAGGATCCTGGGCTATGCTTCCGTTCTAGATCCGTTCTATGCTTCCACTGCAGTTGACGTGGAATTTAAGCCGGCAGAGTGGAAACATGAGACTTTGCCATTTTCAAGAAATAATAACCTATGGTGTGTCCTGATGTCTAGAGCTTCTGCCCTCCCTTTGCAAATATTTGCTGAGGGTGTGAAGTTGGAAGCTGCCGCAGAGGAGAAGGGAAAGAGGATGTGACCAGTGAGTACATATGTATGGTCAGAAACCTGCCCAGATACTCCTCTTACTGTGTCCCCCAACTTACAAGGTAGCTGTAGCAGCGTAGCAACTTGCTCCAGGGCACCAGCTAGTGAATAGAGTCTGAATTCAAGCTAAAGCCCTGGGACTGCAGAGCCTGGTCCTGACAGGTAAGATGTGCCACTCTGGTGCTGATCTCTCATGTTACTGAAGCTGTTTATATCTTTTTATTTTATTTTAAAGAGAAAAAAAATAACATAGAGCAATTAGTAGTATAACTATCTTTTATACACAGACACATCCACACACACATATTATTTCTTTCAGCTTTTCACACTAGGGAGACGATATGATGTTTGCACATGTGAGTCTGATTTATTTCACTTATGAGAATGGTCTCTAGTTGCATCCATTTCCCTATAAACATCTCAAAATGTATCCTTATTTATGTCTCAGTAGTACTCTGTTGTATAAAATAGCCCATCTTTTGTATCCATTCCTAGATTGATGGGCATTTAGGTTGTTTCCAAGATCTGGCTATTACGAATTGTGCTGCTATAAACATGGGTCACATGTATCACTGTGTTATGATGTTTTTAATTCTTCTGGGAAGAGCTGGGTCAAATGGGAGCTCCAATTCTAGTTTTTTTTAGTAATATCCATACTGATTTCCATAGTGGCATCAGTTTACACTCCCACCAACAGTGGAAAAGGGCTCCTTTTCCCCACAGCCCCTCCAGGATTTGTTATTGATGGACTTCTTGATAATAGCCATTCTTTCTGGAGTAAGATGGAATCTTAGCATTGTTTTAATTTGCATCTCTTGAATGACCAGTGATGTTGAACATTTTTTCATATAATTATTTGCTGTTTGTTTTCTTCATCTGAGAAGTGTGTATTCCTCTCAAATGCCCATTTCTGGACTGGATATTTAAATTTGGGAGGTCTGATTTTTAGTTCATTATATATTCTTGATAGTAATTCTTTGAGGAAGAGCTGGCAAATATTGTTTCTCACATTGTGGATTGTCTCTTCACTCTGTTGGTGGCTTCTATTCCTGTGCAAAAGCTTTTTAATAAGATGAGATGCCAGTTGTTGATTTTTTTTGTGATAGTTCCTTGGGCTTTATTCATAAAGTTTTTGCCTACACCAATATCTTAGCTGTTTATATCTTGTACAGAGGATTCCTGGATCTCCACAGCAAAACAGTGAGCTGTTAACATGGTGTCTGGTCTACCTGACTGTGTGTGGGAAGCAAAGTTATGATTATACACTTAGCAAACTGTAAAACCCTATGGATAAACTAATTAAATATCTCTAATTTACAAGCAAGGATCATAACATCAGAGAGCTTAAGTGGTTTGCCCAAGGACACACAAGCAGCAGGAGGTAAAGGCAGAAGCCAGCCCAGGTTCTAGGACTTTGCAACCACTACTTTTCTTCAGGCAATAGTGAGGTAATCTGTTTCCCCAAAGTTGTTGCCAAATGAAAATCAGATGAAGAATGCAAAAGAGACTTTTCTGGCTTGTTGGTCATCTTTTCTTACTTTGGCTTTTTTCTTCTTCTTCAGATCTTAATGAAACAGAGGGACACTGGATGGAGCTGGCAGGGGTCTTAGTGTGGGGCAGAGTGGCGACATTGCAGAGGGATCACTGGCTGGCCAAAAAGCACTGGGAGGGTAGGCAGCAGAGGTTCCTCCACACAACGGAGGGGCCAGTGCATATTCTATGGCCCCGTGGAACTGAGACCACACGATATTTTAAAGTGGTGAGTTAAACTATAATCCAGGTGTAACCACAGGGCTTTTGCATATACACACAGTGCTTCTCTAACAAAGAGATCACAAATCTTTCAGTCGATATTGGAAAAATGAAAAAAAACCCAGCTTCATAGTATAGATTCATAACTTACAAAAAAATGCCACCACCTTATCCTAGAGCTGAAGCAGAGAGTCATCCTTTGTTGATCAGAGTAGCTTATTTGCCTACTCATTAATTTTGAAAAAGATAAAAGATGAACATTTATTTTATACCTTCTGGGTTCAGAAGCTGTTGGGCGCATTTATGTGCATTTGTTCATTTGTCCTCACAAGAACTTTGTGCAAACCGCACCATTACATGAGTTTTCAAAATGAGGAAATCAAGACTCAGAAGTGAAGCAAGGAGTTCGTCAAGATTAGATTCCAGGACAGGAAGAAATGGCAGCAAGATATAAATATATCTTACTGCAATCTGTGTTATCTCCTCAACTACACACTATTTTAGTTTTCTTTTTCTTCATCCCTTTTTTGATCCCAGATCTTCCACCTACATCCTCTCTTCCTGTCTGAAATATATTGTTTTTAAATTGCCTTTGACGAAGGTGTGTGTGTGGTGTGTGTGGTGAACTTGTATTTTTGTTATGGTTGGCTAATGTCTTTATTTCTCTTACCTTTAAAGGGCATTTTCCTTAAGTCTTTACTTCTCAGATGACAGTTACTTGCTCTGCTAGTGTTGGAGGTGTTTTACCACTGTTTTCTGGCCTGTTTGTGGCCAATGAAAAATAAGCTGCCTAAATGTTAGCCACTTAAAGGTAACATCTTCTCGTTGCTGCTTTAAAACATTCTGTTTTCTTTGGTGTTTGCAGTTTCACAGATATACATGTGGTTGTATATTTCTTTTTTTCTCTTCTTGGGATTCAGAGATCTTGGTGTTGGTATCTCATCACTTTTGGAAAATTCACAGCCATTAACTGTTTAAAAAATATCTTCTGCAACCCCAAACATACCTACATAAATACTTTGTTTTTCAGTACAATTTTATTTTGACACATAGTAATTACACATGTTTCTGATACAAACTGTGACATTTCAGTACTTTGTGTATGCAAAGTATAGTGACCAGATCAGGGTAATCAGCATAGATCTCACTTCCTTGTGTTGAGAACTTTTAAAACCTGTATTAGCTATTTTGAAATATTCAGTTATTGTTAACCATCATTTCTGTGCTATTGAACATTAGAAGTAAACACAGAAAAATATGAAAGAGCTTGAGATACAAAAATGGAATCTACTGGTCAGCTTTGTGCTACTTCAACAAATAACCAAAAGAATCAACTGATAAAGAGAAAAGGTTTATTTTGGCTCATGTGTTTGGAGGGTGCAGTCTATGATGGAGTGGACCCATTGCCTGAGGCCTCTAGTGAGACACCCCATTAAGGCAATGAGCCTATGGAACAATAGAGTCCTCAACTCATGGCTAGGAGCAAAAAAAGAATGAGGAAGAGATCAGGTCCCACGGCCCCTTCAAAAACCTGGCCCCAATCACCAAAAACCTCCTAGCTCTCTCCCAGAGGATTTGTACCTCCTAAGGGCTATTACAAATACAAGCTATACCAATATCTGTCTGTGGCAAAGGATAGACTCTGTTTTTCATATCCCCTAAGACAATGGTGGCATATGGTTTGCATGTCCCAGTGGGCTGTTTGTATCACTGAAAGCCCTAAAAGGTTTCCTCCACTGTCCTAAGGTACTTTTCTTATTTTTGTGTCTCTCCTCTTTTTCAGTATCTTTGTCTTTCCAAGTTGCATATCAATGAATTTATTTTGGCCTAGCTTCCAGTTCACTGTTTCTTTCTCATACTGTATCTAATATACTATTAAATCTCCTTAGAGTTTTTAATTTCAATGTATATTTGTTATTTCTAAAATTTTTCTTGGCACATTTTCCAAATCTTCTTGATAAATTTTCATGTATTTCTTTGTTTCCTGTGTGTTTGGGAGTCTAGGATTGCCAGACAAATGCACTTGATGACAGCCTGAAGGTGCCTGAGTGATCTTGATCCAGAATCATATGTCCAACTTTCTAAGTTTTAGCTTCAGTGGTTTCCTGTGACTCACTGGGATAAAGTTCTAAAACTCTGCTCTGGCCGTTGAAGCCTTGTTTTTAAACCTCGCCTCCCACCTCTCTCTGCCACATTAGGATGATTCTAATCATCCTGATTTCCTTTCTGTTTCTGGAATGCATAAAAGCTGCTTCCAGCTGTGGGTGTTCCAACCTGCTCTCCCTCTCCTGAGTAAGGAGAGCCCTCCCTTCGCTCTCTCTCTCCTCTCATCTTGTGGCCCCAAGTGCAATGGGTACCCCTCCACATCCTCTGTCAGTCATGCTGCTCTGTGTCCCTAGAGCTGCAGCGCTGTATGTCTCCATCGGAGCATCTACCTCAGTTGTGACCCCATGGTTATTTCCCTAATTTCTATTCATTTTCCTTTTTCTTCCCTGCTACCTGGCAAGGGCTAGACTTGTATACATCATTTTCCGCTGTCTCCCCAGCACTGAATGCAAAGCCTATGTGGTAGATGTTGCTCATCTAGAGAGTAAATCTATGGCTACATCTGACTTTTCTTGCTTCTCTCCACCAGGGCTGCTCCTACTGAATTCCCACAGGACCTTTGCATTGTCGAGCCAAGAATTTCTTCTTAGTTTCAATAGTTGTCACCTTTACACCATCTAAAACTGCTGCCAACCATTCTCCAGCATTCTTCACTGTTTGATTTTGAATTTTCTTTCTTTTGTTTTTTCCCCATCTCTCTAAGTACGGTTTCTGAGCCTTCTTGGCTGATTGGCCCCTTAACTATCAGTGTCCCACACAATGCTGTTCTTCTTGCCCTTCTCTTCTTCCTCTCTTACTCATGGTTTGAGGAGCCTTAATTGTATCAGTGATGTCAACCATTATGCTTGAACTGGTGAATCCCATACCTATAAGTGTAACTTTGAACCCCATCCTGAGCTCCAGCTCCTTCTCTCCACTGCATCCTAAACACTCTCATCCCTGTGTCCCATAGGCACCCCAACCTTAGCCTTGGTCAAGCGAAGCAAGTTCTTTTCCTTTCTAAACCTGATCCTTTTCTGGCATCTGCCATCTGACCACATAGTTCCACCACTGACCTATGCTTGGGAGCTAGGAATCATGGAGTTGTCCTGGATGCCTCTGCCACCTCCATATCCCCTGTCCAGCTGCTGTCACTGTCCATGGCTCTGTCCCTGTTCCTCCTCTCTCCGCACAGACCCACTTTCGTGCAGCTCCAGTTAAAGTTGTCTGGACCCCTGCATTGGCCTCCTGCCCGGCTCCCTTCTTCCATCTTCTCTGTTCTAGCTCTCAGCCAGAGATCATGCCCAAAGAACAGTTTGATTAGGTCAATTTCCTGCTTCCTTCAATGCCTATTTTTCCGAGCTGGTGCAGGCTTCTCCACAACCTTCTACTGTGACAGCTACCAGTGAAGGGCATGAACCCTGTGGCTACATTGCTGGCTTCAACTCTGCCTCCGCCACCACTTCCTTTGAACCTGACCTTTCCATGCCTTGATTTACTTATTCAAGAAATGGAGCCAATATTGCAAGCTGCCTCACTGGCTCTATAGCAGGATTAAATGAATTAATATGCAGAAAGCACCTCAAGTTTTGCCTGGTTCATTTTAATAAGGGACAATTGGCTCCCATCATTTGTAATTATTTTTGTCATCATTTCTACCCATAAATTATGAATGTCTGTCTGCCCCACTCTGTTTTGCTTGCAATTTTCTAACTTTCTGCAGGAATTGGTTTATTTTCTGAGGAGCTTTGTGTCAACCCCGGCCTGGCCCAGCCTTGCTGGATTTCTTCTCCCTGCTCCTGCAGACCAGAATCCAGCCTGCATGACCTCTGCTGTGTCACCTGGAGGTGAATAGGTGACCATGACCTATTTACCTGGAGGTGTTTTGCCTTTTGTCCCAAATGCCTTCTTTTTGCCCAGCTTTATTGAGAGTTAAATGGCAAACAAAACTATAAAAACTTAGGGTACCACTTGATGGGGTATATGCACATATCATGAAATGATTGTCAGCCATCACTTTATCTGGTTAACATGTTTTTCAACTGTGGAGAGAGCATTCAAGATCTTCTTTTCGCAGATTTCAAGAGACATCGAACAGTATGGTTAACTGTAGTCACTGTGCTGTGCATTGGTCCCCAGAATTCTCCATTTCCTAACTGCAGTGTTGTACCCTTCACTAGGTCTCTCCCCATTTGCCCACCCCCACCCCAGCAAACACTGTACTCCTCTTTTGTTGCTATGAGCTCACCATTTTACATTCCACATTTAGTGAGGCCACAACATAATTGTCTTTATCTGCTTGTTCACTTGGTCGAGTGCCCTCAAGTTTCAGCCATGACTTTGCAAATGGCCGGATTTCCTTCTTATAGCTAAAAATGTTTCATTATATATTATATACACATGTCACTAGCTGTAATACATACAAGGAATATTTTGTATGTGTGTATCTCACCATCATTTCTTTATTCACCTGCTGATGGATACTTGGGTTGTTTCCATTTCTTGAGTATTGTGAATAATGCTGCTGTGAATGTGGAAATTCAGAATGTCTTTGAGCTGCTGATTTTTTCCCTTTGTATATACAGTATATTCAAATGTGAGACTGCAGGATCATGTGATAGTTCTACCTTTAATTGTTTGAGAAACTTCCATGCCATTTTTGAGGCTTCACTTTTGAGTCCCTGGAGCCCCAGGAAAGTATCTGATATACCAGAATGATTCAAAAAAGTTTCTTAGTTAAATAGTAGAATTGGTGTATGTTGTAGAATTTTTATAATACAGGAAATATAATGATATGGGTCCAGACTAGGGAAAGAACTAAATACTCAAAAAGGATGGGAAAAAAGTTTGTGTGTGTGTGTGTGTGTGTGTGTGTGTGTGTAAGAGTAGTCATGGGTTGTGACTCAGGAATATGGTCCTGTGATCTCTGCCTACCACTCAGAGTAATCTTAGCTACAGGTTACAACCCCCCCACCTCAGGGAAGTTAAATAATGATGTTGATCACACACATGCAAAGTCTGCAGGAACAATGAACCAGGGTGGTCTAATGCAGCAGTTCTGAGAAGCCCTCAGGATCCAGGCATTCTCTTTCTGCTCTACCTTTGGGCTTTCCCTTCATGTTCAAAATGTGGCTGCAAAAGTTCTAACCAACATGTTAGATAACAGTCAGTAGAGGAAAGAACCAGGGCAACACTCCCAGGGGCTCCTCTCTCTCTCAGAACAAGATGGAGATAGGAGCCTGTCCCTATCTGTTCTGGCTTTTACTACTTGAGGTCTCTGAGCTAGAGATAAAGTTGGCATGCAGTGGCCAACAAAATTAGACCTCTGATGGCCAAGGTGAAGAGATAAATGGACATTGTGTGGGTAAGCAGCTGGGTTTGTCTGGAAGCCAGTTGCAGACCCCAGTATGAAGGTTAAGCAACTTCAAGGCCTTTTTTACCCTGATAATGTGCATAGAATTTATCAGAGGCAAAACAAGGATCTCTTTCCTCTGTTCTATCCGCAAGCCATGCTCTGACCACAGCTGCCCATAGTTGGGAGCTGGCATAGAGCCACAGCTGGGTCAGCAGGCTGCTTGTCAAGGGTGAGGTGGCAGCAACATGCCACTCTTCCTTGGTGAGCCCAGCTCAGGCCTCCAAGGGCACTCAGCTGTGCCATGTCTACCTCCGGAGAGAGCTCAGACATCAGAGTCCTGGGATCCAGAGGGAACTTCAGAGAGGCAAGCGTACTGTCTGCTGCCCCTTTGGAGGTGCTGCTGGACCCGAGGCTTGTTCGTGGTGAGACTTGGGGTATAATGGGGGCAGCTGCCTCTGCTAGGGGAGTCTCTGGTTTTCTGAAGCAATCCCCTTCTCCCCAAAACTCATCTCTGAAACTCTGCAAAGTTGACTCCCAAGCCTGCTGGATCCTCTGTGTTTGTCTTGTAGGACATATAGAGCACTGTAAGAGAGGCTTTCAGCCCTCCAGAGTCTGTCTCTTTCACCAGAAAGGAGAGCTGATGGGGAGACTTTAGTGACCTTGGATGGGAGTGAAACCTGGGTCCCATGCCAGAGCAGCAGTGACAGCTTCTGGAAACTATAACACAGTGTGGCATCCCAAAGGATGTCCTAAAGAATTGGGAAACTGGTTCTCTCAGATATGTTTCAGGAGCAGCTAAAATAAGGATGTAGTAGAAGGTTGAACCTGACTGGTAGCCCACAGACTGTAGCTTGACATCCACAGCCAGGGGCAGGGTGTGTGCGCAATGATGCTTGTTCATCCATTATGATAAGTGTTGTTTTATTTTACGTCTTTCTTGAGTTTTCAATCAGATTGTCAAATCCTTTGAATCAGTAATAGGATATTTTATTTCTGTTATATTTTCACAAGGTCAGCATTCAGTTACTCTTTACTATATAAAGGAAAATCCAATCATTCAAGGTTCTAGAGTTTTCATTGATATGAACTGAGTTGTCAGTGTCTGTTGAGCACATGCTAACATGGAACAGTGTCAGATCCTCTGCTTTTGAGCTGGCTTGAGGTTGCTAAGTGTATGAGTTTCCTGGGGCCACTGTTGTAAAGACCTCTAACTGGGTGATTTACAACAGCAATGTACTGTCCCGCAGCCCTGGAGGCAGGAAATGTGAAATTAAGGTGTGAACAGTATCTTGCTCCCTCTGTCACAGAGGAATCCCCTTCCCACCTCTCTGCAGCTGCTGGGGCCTTGTGGCCCTCTTTAGGGCTCTTCAGCTGGTGACTGCTTCACTGCATGACACAGTATCCCCCATCATCTCTTGTCTTCTTACAGGACATGGTCCTGTTGGATTAGGAGTTCACTGTCCTCCAGTATGACCTCATCTTACCCAACTACATCTATAGCAACCCAATTTCAAAATTGGGTCACCTTTGGTGATATTGGGGACACCAAGAGGACTTCTGTAGATTTCCACCTCTCAGATCACAGTTCAATCCATAACACTAAGTACCTTATTCATAATGACAAGCCTGGGGACATACAAAGGGTGAGTGGAGGGTGAATGCCGACAGTGCCCCTTGGTGCTGCCCAGAGGAGTCAAGGGTGGTCTGCAGAAGCCAGCTGTGTCCTCTGCCTCTCACGTCCCTTGAGGAGCCTGCTGCAACTGTGGCGCTGCTGCACGGACTCCAGTGCAGAACTGCACCTCCTGGCGTTCTGCATTTTATAGGGCAGGTGAAACAGAACCCTTGACAGAGGGGAGTGAATAGGCCATTTGGGAGCCAGGCTGCCCTCACTGTTGAGAAATGCTGGGAAGTTCCACGGGCCTGGTGCCCAGAGATCTTGTTTTCAGTCATTTGTTGTTATAAAGGATGCTGAGATGCGTCGCCTGCCCTAACACACATAATGTGAAACACGCTCAGTTATGCTTGAGTTACCAAACAAACTGGACATAATAGGCTCTATATAATCAGTACACTGACAGCTGTTGGGGTCAAGCAACAGCTGTCCTTTCAGGTACGCCTGAGTCCTCTGCTCCCATCTGACATCTTCCCACCACCTTTGGCTGTCTCTGTCTATAAAGCCTGAGTAGAGCTGGTTATTTAGTGTCACAATGGAGCTATTTTTCTTAGAGGAAATCGAGAAGGAAAGGAAATTAATCACTGTTACATTCGTGTCTCTTCCAAGAGCTTGCCCAGCAGGCTTCCCCCTTCACCTGGGACCGGGAAGGGCAGGTGTCTGGTTACCTGCAACTGCCCAGCCCATTTCTGTTGCTTGTCTGGATCTTCTTTTTTCATTTGGATGTTTACATTTTAAATAATTTGAATGTTATATTTCTGATGTAAGAAAGAAATATAAGAATACTGTACCATACACTTATGCACCTGAAAATTAGCTTAATAAAAACTTTTACAAAAACTGGTAAACCACTATTAATTTCTAACCTAATCACTCTTAAATGAATCAATAGTTCCTGAAATTTATTTTTGGTCAGTTTCTGAGTATATATTCATATTGTATTTATCTTTGTTCCAAATATAGTATTGCTTGGCCTACTTCAAAATACATATTATATATATATATATATACATATATATATGTATATATATTTGGGTACCTCTTAATTATGCAGAATACAGAGCTATCGGAACAGTTCTTTTAGGAAAATAAGAAGGTGGTATATCTGGATCAAATGGTATTGCTGTTTAAAGCTTTTCTGAGGAATCGTGATACTGATTTCCACAGTGGCTGCACTAGGTCACACTCCCACCAGCATGCAGGCGCTCCTCCCTCACCCTTCTCTCCAGCACTCATTGTTTTTAGTGTCCTTGATGAGCTACTTGGGTGAGATGGAATCTCAGAGTAGCTTCAATTTGCATTTCCCTAATGGCTAAAGTTATTAAACATTTGTTCATATCCTTATTGATCATTTGTACTTCTTCTTTTATGAAGTGTCTATTCAATTCACTTGTTCACTTATTGATTGGGTTGTTTGATTTTTGGAATTAATGTATTGAGTTCTTTATACATTCTAGATATTAATACTTTATCTGAAGTGCATCTAGCAAAGATTTCCTAAGGCTGGGGATTTAGATCAGCAGTATAAGCGCCTGCCTTGCAAGCACGTGGTTGTGAATTCAATCCCCGGTACCAAAAGAAAAAAATAAATGCAGATCACAGATTTTCTCCCACTGAGTAGCTTGTCTTTTTAGTCTGTTATTTCTTTTGTTATCCAGAAGCTTGTAGTATAGTATAGTCCCAGTTACTGACTTTTGCTATTTTCTGTATTATTGGGGATCTTATCTTATTCTTATTCTGTATTATTGGGGCTTTATTCTTTGCTTGTGCCTATGGCTTCAGCTGTTTCCACTATGTTTTCTTCCAGCAGTTTCAAATTTTCCAGTCTTATACCTAGGTCTTTGGTCCATTTGATTTTATTTTAGTATAGGGTAAGAGAGAGATGATTTCAATCTTCTGTATATGAAAATCCAATTTTCCCAAAAAGCATTTGTTAAAGAGGCTATCTTTTCTCCAGCAGGTCTTCAGCCCCTTTGTAAAATAATAATAATAATAATAATACACTGGATAGCTGGGGGTGTATAGGTTCGTTTCTGTGTCTTCTGTTTTACTCCATTGATCTACATGTCTGTTTCTGTGCCTGTACCACGGTGTTTTTGTTACCATGGTTTTATAATATGCGTAACTTGAAATTGGGTATTGTGATGCCTTTAACATTGCTGTTTTTACTCAGGATTTCTTTGGCCAGTCAGGGTATCTTATGATTCCATATGAATTTTAGAGCTTTTTTCCAGTTCTGTGAAAAATGTTTTTGCTATTTCAATAGGGATAGGTTTGAATCTATATATTGCTTTTGGAAGTACAGCAGTTTTAACAGTATTAATTCTGTCAATACATTAGCAAGGGAAGTCTTTCCATTTTTTAGTACCTTCTTCATTTTTTTTCTTCAGTGATCTGTAATCTTCATTATAGAGGCGTTCACTTTATTGGTTAAATTGATTCCTTGATATCTTCTTTTGAAAGTCATTTTGAGTGGAATTGTCTTCCTGGTGTCTTTCTCAGTGGGTTCATTATTGTGAAGAGGAAAGCTGTTGATTTTTGTGTGCTGACTTTTTTTTTTATCTTGCCACTTTGCTGAATTTGTTTATCATTTCTGAGTGTCGTCTGGCAGAGTCTTCAGGGTCTTTTATGTAAGGATCTTATATTGTGAATAGGGGTGATATGACTTCTTCCTTTCCTACTTGTATCCTTTTTATTTATTTCTCTTGCTTAATTGCTCTGGCTAAAGTTTCAAATGCTGTGTTGAACAGAGGTAGTGAAAACAGACATCCTTGTCTCAGTCTTGAATTCCTCTACAATTTAGAGGAATGCTTTCTCCTCCTCTCAGTATGATGTTGACTGTGAGTTTGTTATGTTTTTTAGTAATTTGAGAAATCCTTTTATACCTATTTTCTTCAGGGTTTTTAAACTTCAAGGGATGCTAAATTTTGCCATGGCCTTTTTCTGCATCTTAAGTGATCATCTGATTTTTATCCTTGATTCTAATTATATGGTGAATTACCTGTACTAATTTATATGTGTTGAATCATCCTTGCATCCCTGGGATGAAACCAACTTGTGGATATTTTAAATTTGATATAGCTTGTTAGGTACTAGTGATTCCCTTATGTCAAAGTAGAAGGAAAGAAATCTGGCTCTCTGGTCACTTCACTACCATGTGATAACTGCTTGGAGACCAGCAATAAAAATGAATAAGAGCCATCATAAGTATCATCCTATTACATATATTATCTCACCAAAACCCACAAGGAGATGGAATTACCATACTCATTTTATAGACAAGGAAATAGAAACAGAGCAAAGAAACTTCCCCAAGACTCACAACTAACATATGGTGGAAGTGGGTTGAAACCCCCACATCTGACTCTAGAGCCTGGTGGTTAAGCCCATATATCATCCTGCCCCCACAGAAGATACGGAGTACAGTTCCATCTTTCACCTTTTAAGTGTGTCATCTCTGATCCCAGGACATGGTGGTAATGTTCCTGCTGTGGTAACCACATCTCTGAAAATGGGTGACATGGCCACACAGCCCCAAAAAAAGTCACTGAGGATGCACTTTTGTCCTCTTATCAAAGGTGACAGCTCGGCCTTTATGGTCTTTCACATTTTATAGATTGGCATTAGCTCCACTGCTCGTCTTTTGCTCTCAGTCCCCAGACATTCATGGAGCAACTTCTGAGTGACAGATACTGTGCTGGGGTTGAGAGATAAGGTACATGAGCCAGAGTATGGCACTCAGCACCGGCTTAGTATAACACTGTAGCCAGATGCAGGACCACCAGCAAAGTGTGGTATTGGAGTGACGTGGATCTATCAGGCTGGGCTCCAAATGCAGCAAAAGAAATAAATTTACCATGGAGTAATAAGGTGAGTGGTTTCCTGCTGTCTTGGGTCTTTATCATCTTGATGAAGGAAGGAAATGAGGGCCCGGAAGTGGAGGCTGTGAGCTAGGGTATTGAGCCATCTTTCTGCCCGCAGTCTGGGGTGACCATGACATGGTAACAACGGCTGCAGTTCTGGAGTTGTGGGCTCTTTGGAGACTGTTGAAAGCTGCCTTGTCCTTACTGTGCCTGCTCTTGGCTTTTCTCATTTCTGGCCATTCTCTCAGCTGTTGGCTGGGTGGCCATATCCTCTTCTCCAGTGAAGGAATACTAAACCCAGCCAGCTCAGTGGGAGATGACCAGAGTGGGGAAGACCAGACAGGCACAACTCTGGGTCACCAAATTCAACCTCTGCAACCACAGAGAAGCAATGTGCAGGCCAGGGTTCTTGTCCTTATTCGGGCTTTTTATGGTTTCTTTTTCCTTCCTCTGACCTAAGTTTGCAGGCAGCCGCATCTGTCTTCTCTGCAGTTGTCCTAGAACAACGGGGGTTGTATTTATTCTTTCTCTGAGTGTGGTGCGGACAGAGCGGATGGGGAGGAAGTTGGTGGCTTCTCATTCAGATGCTGTGGTCTTCAGTGGGATCTGATGACAGTGGTAACGCTGTAAAAAACAAAGGCATTGTTTTATACACAGTATTCTAAGTTTCAAGTACTTCCACTCAGTTCCAAGTGAACACTGGTGATCTGCTTGTGCTTCTGCTGGATGAGTAATTAAAAACTAGTCATTCACTGATTTAAAAGAAGAAATCAAGAGTCCCAGTGGAATTGGGGCAACAACCATTTCTCAGTCCACAGCTTGGTGTGATTCTCTATGCTAGTAGCATGTGGTGACATAAGCGATATATTCGTGTCATTTTTAAGTACATGTTTGCAGTCCGTAGTGGTTCATTCACTGTGGGGAGTTGATGCATGCACAAACACATCTTATTTTTTCCTCTTGTTCTTTTCCCTTCCTCCATATCTTAGTCCTTTTTCCCTTATGAAAAAAATCCATCTCCTTGTTTTCTATTATCTTTTATTTCGCTTTATAATTTATTTATACTTTGCATTTCTCATGTAAGAGAAACCATGCATAAGCTTGTGTGATGATTTATTTCACTTTACAGTCTTGAGGTGCATACCTTTTCCTACAGATGACCCAAGTTTATCCTTCTGTATGGCAGAGTATTCCATATACTTCCTGTCCTCAAGGAGAAAAAGGGAGCATATACTTTCAGGCCTGATTTCTCGGGGAAACGTACTAAGTCGGATTTGATCAGTTTTCCTAATGAGGCCAGGACTGCCCCCTAGCGAAATATTTCATAGATTTGTTTTCAAAGAAATGATGTTAAAAGCCTTAGGGTTGTTTTGGGGAGAGAAGCTTAAATGGAATAAAGACAAAGACTTGAAATACTAAATAATTTCCCCATTTCATGCTTTCTGTCTAAATTAACTATTTCCAAACATACTTCAACCCAAAAAGAGCTACATGCAGTACAGTTAGTGTGAAAACAACAGAACCACTTGCAAAACTGTGTTGGCCAACTGGAGACTGTCAGACAGATGTGGAACCAAACAGTGTTAAACCAGCAGAGGCACAGGATCAGTCACCATTGCGATAAATTTCTTTAGAGCTGCTTTTTATAACAGTTCACGATCTTGTCTATATTTGCAGTACAACGATAAGATATGTCTTGCAAAATTAGATATTATAATTATTTACTTTAGGGTTCCTTTTATTTTTTTGCTCTTTGATATTCCCTGTAGGGTTATGCCAAGCAGTTTTTTCTCAATTTACCCTTCTCACTTCACTACCCACATTAAAAGAATAACATTTGCAAGATTTTCTTTAATTCTAAAGACTGAATTTTGCCTCAGCAATATGAATGGGCTTCCTGGACTGGAGATCTGTTTGACATGATACTCTGTCACTTTCCTTGCCCATATCACAGCATAGTAAAGCATTGTGACACTACCTTTGTATATAAGGCTTCATTCATTTGCAAGAATAATATATTTCCTTTATTTCTGTACTGGATATTTGTAGTTGAATTTGCCTTCTCTGTAGCTCCTTCTTGGCTTCCTTCTTCCTCTTGTCTTGTACAGACAGGAAAGTGATTTTGTTATTTCTTATTATTACATTTAAAAATTCTGTAGCCCTCTTACTTCACTGCTTTTTTATTTCCTTGTGGTTTTTCTTTTTGTAGTGGCTTCTGCTAAACCTAAGCATGTTCATTATTAGCATAAGAATGTGTTCCAGGGCAGTCACAAGTGAACACTTACATAAAGACAGATACAGTATTAAAAGTTGCATCCTTTTTTCTCTTTTATGTTACAACTAGGACTAAATAATGCAGGTGAGTCAGCTAAGTTACCTAGAAATTTTATCTTAGGTGCTATGAGGGTATTTGAGCACCACTGGATAAATGATCTTTAAAGTCTCTGACATCCTCTGCAATGTTTGAATGACAGCAGATGATAGCCTAAGGTAGTGGGTCACAACTCTTGGCTTTGCTTTGCTGAATGAGATCACTGGCTACCACATCCAGGCATCTCTCTACCTCTCCCTAACGTGGACAGCTCCAACTCTTAGTAGTGGCTCCATGAAGGCAAGCAAGCCATTTGGCCCCAGCCCTGAAAGTTGGTGCTATTCCTGACCCAAATGGGGGGATTTTCCAAGGTCTTGAAAGTTAATCTCTTCAGTATGCCCCGAATTAACACATCACTTCCAATACATTTTTCCAAGAGGACCAATTTATCTCACTTTCACACCACCATGCTGGAATAAGAACAGCCAGCCTGCAAACACACACAGTGCCAAGAGCACTGAGTGAATAACCAGTCAGTTACCTCGTAGAGGCACCTTATGGGGCACTGTGAGATGAGATGCAGCACAGATTCATGCCCTACTTTCTGCAAACTTATGCAAGCAAAATGTTCATTAACAATACTCCTGAAAGCAGAGTCCTCCTCGCCTCTTCTGGCTGGCTCAGCAGGAGCAGAGAGGGTACGAAGCTATTTGTATAAGAACTCACAAATGGCATCACTGCATCATGTGTGTGTGCTTCCCAGGCATTGTTTGAACAGCAACCCCAAGAAGGTCAATAAAGGGATGCTGGGAGGTCACGGCAAGGATGATACTACTTTAAGGGTGGAGGAGAAGCAATTAAATGCTGCCTGGCAAGAAACATCTAGGGACTGCAGTGAACTGAACTAAGAGTAGGTGTGGACTCCTGATTGAATAGAGAGAAAAGAGGAAGCAAAGAGGAGCAACTAAGTATACAGTTAATCTTTAGCTGTCAACTCTGTTGGAGATTTGGTATTACCTAGTGTCCTACAAATAAATGCAGCCATAGGGACACTGTTTTGTTTTGTTTTCATTTTCTAGAAATAAACACCTTGAAGGAAGGCTGTCGTTTCCTTCCATTGGACATTATGTGACACCATAAGGGTGGGGGTTTGCTGTCTTGGTGTTGAGTGAGATGCTGCAGAATGTTGGGCACCCACCCAAGCAGAGCTGCTGGTCCTAAAGAGAAGTAAGGACCACTGAATATGAAGTCCTGGTAGAGACCATCCCAGGATACCCCTGTCTGGAGCCCGTCCTTGCCAATTATGGGTGGTGAGGGAGAAAGTCTTCCACTTGATAGAGGACCATTGCTGGTGTTGCTGCATCCCAGTCAGGCACTCAACTGTCCTCTCTACAGGCCTTAATTTCAATGTGGCCCAGGGCTGGAGGAGCAGTGAAAACATTTCTAAGCAGTCAGGAACTCCAGATGCAAACACGCAACAAGTTTCAAAACTTCTTTGATTGACCTCTTCACGTTGCCAGCGAACCTGAGATGTTTTCCCAGAGTCACTGGAGGAGCAAATAAACAAAACATGAGCTGACATCTCAAACCATGAGGAGACAGAGTGGCCTCTGGGAAACAGCATGCCAGAAATTGGCCAGCTGCCTGTTCAGTAGACATTGAGTGTCACTTCCTGGCCAGCACTCTAGTAGAATGCTAGGGTCCTACTGGGAAGAACATAGCTCCTGCCTTCTGACATAGTCTGCCAAGAAAACATATGCTGGCTTGTTACAAGGGTTATGTATTCCATTATAAAGGGCACACATATACCAAGGAGGAGCCCAAGACATGAGATCATGCATTCATAGACTAAGTCCAGGGGTCTTAACAACCCACGTACAAATGGAAAATGAGGCTCAGAGTGGGGAAGTTGTTGATTGCCTTGTCAGGGACTGAGAAAGGACTACTTTTGACTCCTGGTTCTGGTTTTTTTGTTTTGTTTTTTGGAGCTGAGGACTGATTTACTTTTGTGGTCAGGGCCAGTTGCATCAAGATTTTCATGGAGGCGCCCAAGGACTTTGAATGAAATTCAGCAGCTAGGAGAATGGGTAGGAACTGTTCACAGCCTGGATAGGGAGCTCTTTCCGCAAGTCCTGCCTCCAATAGGCCCAAGCTGTTCTAGGCAAAGGGCAAGTCCCTGTGGTGCTGTCTGTCCCTGGGGCAGCACCGAGAGTAACAGCCTACCTGTCTGGCGTGCAGTTACAGTGCCACGTCTCCGTGTCCCGCTCAATTCCCTTCGCCGCAGGCCGTGCTCTTCTGCAGCCTCCTGCTCCTGCTTTCTGTACTTCTGTCTGTCTGACTCCAGCCTCCACACTGTTCAGAGTGCCCCGGCTTCTCTGATTACTGTCTGTGCGGCCTTAGGTAAGTCATGGATCCTTCTGAGTGCAGTGTGTGAGTGAGTGTGGACCCCAGCATGCAGGGCTTTAGGTTGGATCCATGAAGATAGTTAAAGCACCTATCACAGTGCGCCTGACCAACTTCCCATATGAACTCCCTAAATCCGTGATGGCTGCTTGTCACCTACAACAAGAAATAGCCCTGTTGGAAATCACTTCCTCTGTGAAGGTTTTGTTCATTCCTGTGGTGTGCCAGTGCTGTTGTTCCACGATGAATGACCCTTGGGTTCTGACCTTGGAGAGCTAAACATTTAAGCAGGAATAGTCATGTCTCCAGCCAAGTATAGTGGAATATGACCAAGGGCTACAGGAACACTGAGGGTAAACAGCCAAGTTCCCCAGCATGGTATTGAGGTCCCCAGCCCTCGTTTACATCTCCTTACTCACATTTCCCAGACACCTTCTGCCCTTCTTCTGTCCCTGCGTCGAGGGCCATGTCTCTCACTGCTGATTTCCTTGGCGTTGCCTTCCTTGCCCCTTCACTACAGGGCCATGTATGTGCCCTTATTCCAAATAGTCTTAACCCATTACCCAAATCACTTTATCAATTGTTTCAATATTTAAAAAAATTTTTTTTTTCATTTTTTATTTTGAGACAGAATTTTGCTAAGTTGCCCTGATGGGATTCACACTTGTAATTCTCCCCCTTCAGCCTCCCTTGGTGCAGGGATACAGGCAGGTGCCACCATACACAGCTAAAAAAAAATTTTTATTCTAAAAGCAATAAATGTTCATTGTAAAAAAAAAATCCCAAAGAATATATAGAACACTAAATAACAGAATAAATGCCACTCATAAGCCCAATAAACAGTAACCACCATTAACATGGTGGTGTGTTTCCATTTTGAAATTGCCCTTTCCTCATTCTGCCTAATATTTTATTTAGTTTGGCATGTTCGTTTCTATCTCATTAAACTATATGCTATTTGGGAGCAAGGATAGTGTGACAGTCTCCTTTATCCTTGTCACCACATCTAGGAGCACTTTGTAAATGTCAGCTGACTGAACCAGCGGGTGAAAGTTGGCTTTGGAATGCAGCAGTAATGACTGAGAGGAGGCAGATTTTTTGTCTTGGGTTTGCTGCTTGTTAAATGCCTTTGCCTTCTCTGAGCCCCAGTAAGAGCTGGCCAGCCACCCCCTCTCCTTGGCGGGCGGGGAAAGGGACCAGAGATTCATAATGGTTCCACGGGTAGCCACGCCACAGGCGAGGGATTAAGTGGTTCTGTACCCCATGTCAGACTGTGTTGCAAAGCTGCTCTACCCTGTGCTTCAACTTTGTCTTGCTTTAAAATGACACTGTCAGTTCTGGCAAATCTTTCCGTATCCATTCTGATCAAAAGGAGTGTTGACATTTCACCTGGGGCAGTGGGTGGGATTTTCACTTTGACTCTAATACACTCTGTGCTTGGATTAAAATTCAAGAGGCTTTTGAGCTAGGGCCAGAAGTGGAAATAACTAACACAGGCTCCTTTCCAAAAAGCTCAATGTGAGGAACCTGGGGCCAGGTCAAGAGGGCCATTTCCTCAGCAGGTCATGGGCATCAAAGAGGGGGACATGGGGAAGCGTGGTTTGTAGCAAATGTCAGCACAGCACCAGATCTTTTTAGAATATTTGTGAAAACATACGAGGTGGTGGTACATTAAGGACCTTGCATGTCTTGATCAAATGTGGGAAATCTGTGGTACTAAGGGCCACAGAGCCCTGAAAGGAAATGTAGGGGAGACAGGCCCACTTGGTGTCTGAGGTTCCTATTGGGATATGACATGATGTTATTTAGTTTTTGTTTTCTTGAAAGAGAAGGTGGCAGGGTTGCAGAGGCTTTTTCTATTATTAAGTCTCCCTCAGGAAATCTCATCATGAGGTCCAGGAAGTCTGCAAAACTTTGACTTCTGATGAAAATAATCAAAAACCAAGTTCAGTTGTGGAGAATCCTTTAAGAAGCAAATCATCAAGTCAGGTGATCAGAGACCCTGGTTGGGGAGTCCTTCTTGGAGCAAGAAAAGAGACAGAGAGAGAAAGAGAGAGAGAGGAGGATGCAGGGCCCAGCCTTGGGACCGCCTTCTGGACCAAGATCTCCGAGTCCCTTGTACCATTAGAAGAAACAGGAGCAAGTGGAATCCGGTGGTTCGTGTGGCGCAAAGGTAGATGCCAGGAGTCAGAGGCCCAGGGTGTCAGGTGACTCACCCAAGATGAGGACATAAATGGCAACTTGAGGGAGTATGTTTAAAATTTTCAAGCAAACTCCCCAAATCTATTTTTTTTTTTTTTTTTTTTTTGCTGCAGCTCTAGACTGCCTGTGGGAGGAAAGGGAGTTAATAGAAAGAGCACAGGTTTGGGGTACACTTGGTTTGAACTCTGGCTGTTTGGGGACAGGTTTTTAGTCCTTTAACCTCCCTTTCCTCATTTGAATAAAACACAGTGTGCCCAAGGTTCATCCCTGTCTGCTAAGTGACACTGGCTCGTTGTAGAGCCGGCCTACAGCCTCAGACACCCAGATTACTCATTTACCTGCTGTTCTCGCTGGGATGAAGCAGAGGACTGAACAGACCAAATCTTCATGGAGCCTAAATCCGGACCAGTGCAGGGCAACAGGAATGCAACCTGAGCCACACGTGTGACTTTCTAGCAACTATGTGAAAAATGAAGAAAAAAAAAAAAACCCAGGAGGAATTGATTTTAATAATATGCAATTTAACCTAATGTACCCAGCATAGTATCAATTTAAGCACAAGAACTTTTTAATCATTCAAAAGTTTTTTGTGAGTTATTTAGCATTCCTTTTTTTAGGACTCAGTCTTTGGGATCTGGGGCCTCATTTCAAGTCCTTGATAGGCTCAGACAGCTGCTGTATTGGACAGTGAGGGTCTGGGGCTTAGGGCATAACTTCCACCCATGCCAGCAGCAGGAAGTACTGCCTTGCCAGCCACAGAGTGCTTCCTGCCAGGGCTGAGTCCCTCCCCACCCAAGCATGCTGATTCATGCAGAAAGAGGGAGGACGCCCCTGGGTGGCCATTAATCTTCGACATGATTGGATAAAAAGGTGCCTCTTAAGAGCTCCAGCCTCATCAGGTAGGAAGTCTATGGAGGAGTCATAGTTTTGTGGATTCACTGGGAGATGGGGCTTCACTGAGTGAGACCGTTTCTGGGGGTGTGTCAGATGTGTACCTGGTCTCAACACTTCCTTCCTGGCTTTTTCCCTGTCAGCTGCTTCTGGGCCACCATGAGGTGAGCAGCCTTCCTTCACCATGTTATTCCGATACTGTTGCTTTCATCTCAGAGCAAGCTGGGCATGGACTGAAACCCGTGAAACTGTGAGCTAGAGTAAATCTTTCTTCCTCTAAGTTGTTTCTCAGCAGTGTGTCATAGAACAAAAAACTCCCTACTGCACCAAGCCACATGGTCTGATCTAGTCTGTAGCAGGGCTGTGCTATCCTTTTAACAGATCAGCAGCAGTAATAACAATAATAATTCATGGAGGAGTGCAAAGTGTGGGCCAGGCTGCGTCCCAAGTGCTTCAGGTGCTCTGGTGCTTTTTTTTTTTTTTTGGTTAGTATTTAACATACAAACAAATAGGCTCAGAAAGGTTAGATGATTTGCTGAGGGTGGGGAGTGGCAGACCTAGCACTTGAACTCAGGGCCACCTAGAGCCAAAGCCTTGTGCCGAAATGTCACATGAAGGCAAATGTGCAGGACATCTGGTATCCCAGCCCTAATCCTCCAACAGCTGTCAGGCAGGATCTATTACTGCCGATAGGTGCTCATTACAAACAAGATAGCACAATCTTTATAAGTCATATAGTAACGTTTTCATGTTTATTAACTCACAAATGATAGGATAGATTACAGAGATCTTGGTAGGCTTTAAAGTTCCACATGGAAGTTGGCTGTCATCAGCATGTGGTTCTTACTGCTGTCATTGTTCTGTGGATATAGTGTCCAGGGAGCTCACTACGGCCCAGATTGCAGGGGAGTCTATAGAGACCCCTTCCTGGACCTCGTCGCAGTCTGGGAAAAGTTTTCCCAAGGAAAAGTTATTGGAATTCTAGTGAGTTAATTCCAGTCTACCACTTCTAGTGCAACCCATGGCAAGAATAAAGACACTAGGGCATATTTGTAGTTGTGGGGAGCCAAGGGGATCCTAAGTCTAGCCAAAATGAAGGTTCTCTGGAGCAAAGGCCTTGACCCTGGGCCTAACCTGGGTTTTGTTAATTCTTAATGAGAGGAGTGGTTTGGAATGAATGACTATGAGAGTAGCTGGAAGTACATGAGCACAGTGAGCTGGGCTAGGTAGCTGACCTGGGATCACCTCTGCAATATGCAGAGAGAGAAGGGCGTGCAGAAGGAGCAATCTTCATAACACAGCTTGAGGTAGTAGCTAATGTTTTGGGATCAGTGCTTAAGCTCTGATGTGTAATAATCTTTTATGCCCTAGGAAGTCATAGCCTCTTTCTTGAAGCTCAATCCCAGCAGACATTGTGGAGCACAGTTCTCCATCCTGTCTGGCTCATACATGTTTTTGGGGGGCCATGAGACAGGGAAACATTGACTGTTACCTTGCTTCAAAGACTATCCAGCAGCTCCTGGCCAGACTGATCTACATTGCTTAAAGCCAATTGAAGGGATAAGGAAATGGCCTATCCAGCACTCCATATATATATATATGGAGAGAGAGAGAGAGAGAGAAAGAGAGAGAGAGAGAGAGAGAGAGAGAGAGAGAGAGAGAGAGAGAGAGAGAGAGATAGGGTCAGGTTTAGCCAAGATGGAGATAATTGCTCTTTTTTCAAGGAGAGTCATCCGGTGACCCTTCACAACAGTCCCTGCAGCATCAAGTGGCATCTGAGCATATAACCAGAACTGAGTTTTCTGTCCCAGCACCTGGTCATTTTTGAGCTTTGCTTATGGGGATTCTGCAGTAAACAACCCAAAGTGCAGATGGCTGACTGGCCAGGTATTGTTAGCACTGGCTGGCCTGCGCAGGGCTGGCATCAGTCCTCATGCTCAGCTTTTGATGACCCCTCAGACCATATGAGAGACACCCAGAAACCTGCAGGTGTGGTCACACACACACATCTGTGATGCCAGAACTCTGGTAGGCTGAAGTGGGAGGATTGCAAGTTTAAGTCACGTCTGGACAACTTAGTGATTTAAAGAGATCCTATCTAAAAAGCAACAGAGATGTAGTTTAGTGTGAAGGCCCTGAGTTGTATTTTTTTGTTGTTATTGTTGTTGTTTATTTGTTTGTTTTTTTGTGAGACAGGGTCGTGGTACATAGCTCAGGCCAGCCTCTGACTCATTGTGTAGCCCAGGCTGGCCTCGAACTTGCAGCAATCCTCCTGCCTCAGCCTCCTGAGTGGTGGAATTATAGGTGTGCACCACCATGCCTAGTTTGAAGGCCCTGAGTTTAATCCCCAGTACAGAAAGAAAAAGAAAGAAGCCTGAAAAAGAAAGAAGGATGCAGAGGCCCAGTCCTTCTCTCCCTGGAAAGACTCAGCCAACTGATAAGGCAGGCATCCAGTCACCATTGTCCAGAAGAGAGGACCCACAGACCTTGCCCATGGCCTTGCTAAATGAGATCACCACCCAGAACATCCGAAGCCATTTCCCTTTCCAAGGCCTGCTGTGAAGCCAGTCCTGACCTGGCCTGTTCCTGTGCCCTCCACCCGAAAGCCCTGGAGAGGGCACTGCTCTGGCCCCAGTCAGCCACCGCAGCTGCATGCCTTGTCCTATCACCTTCTCGTTTCTTTCACTCCCAACCTTCAGTGGTGTCTCCTGGAAACTATCACAAGTAGACCTGGGATATCTCTGATGATGTAGTTGGTGGGCTCCACCTCGTTCCAGGGAGGGCGTCAAGGGGCTGTGTCCTTACTGCAAGTGCATGTGGTGTTCGTACTGACCTTTCATCCAGTTTTGCCTGCTGTCTCTCCATTTAGATCTGTGATGGTAAACCTTTTAGAGACCAAGTACCCAAATGGCAATCCAGAGCCCACTTATGTATCACAAAGTGCCAGCATAGCAATTAAACCTGGATATTGTGGTTATAGTTTAGAAAAAAAATCTGTCCTCTAATAATTAGTTGATGGGGTGACTTTGCTCAAATACTGCCAGCGAGGGCTCTGTGTGCCTGCTACACACACGTGCGGTAGGTTAGCACCACTGATCTTTGAGAATTGGGCCAGTCTCTAGTCACGTCAGTCTCCATCCTAGAATATCTGCCAGACATGACTATGTTGGAATCAGTGACAACATGTGGCCGAATATTGAGTAGAGGCAGTGCCCCGTCCAAATCAGCCCCTCTGAGGCTGGGATCCAGTGTAACACTTTGTCCTTTTCTTTTAATGCAGTAACCCACGTAACAGCACAGTAGTGCCTGGCACATACAGGTGCATGGTAAAGGCTGGTTCTGTGGACACATGCACAAAACAATCCACATGGCCACTGAAGGAAGTGGACAGAGGTGGAGGTGAGCAGGGAGCATTGGGGTGTGTGGCAGCTTTCTGAAAGCTTCAGTGGTGAAAAGAAGTGAGGTCAGCTACTGACAGGCTGTGGAATAATGGGAAACACATTGGTCTGGAAATCAGGGACTTGAGGATCATTTCTCTGCACTAAGGTTTAATTTCTGTGTAACCTTGAGAAAGTCTTGTAAGAGCTGAAGGAGGTGTTTTTGTGAAATTGCTTTGAAAAAATCATAAAACAATGTAGAAAGATGTTATTCCTTGCTCTAAGATCTTCTCCCTGCTCAAATGTATTGATTAATTCATGTAGGCCCATCTTCTCCTTAAAAACATGTTTTTGTCCCCTTGTACTTGTAACAACAAAAATATTAGAAAATTGAAAAGAAAGTAAAAATTATCTCTTCAAATTACCATTTAGAACCAGTATAAACAACATATATATTTTTTTCCTAAATAAGTTTCCCAGGTGTCAGCCTGAGGACAGGATGGGCAGTCTTGCTCCCCTCTCTCTTAGCTTCCCTGGCTTTGTGAATGCTGCTAATTGGGGGAAAATTAGAGGGTAGAGCCTCCCACGATGGTTGCCCCCCAGCATCTTGGTAGCAGTGCCAGTGAGGGGAACTGGGTGGGTCCTGAATGTGGTTTAGGGAAAGGGTATTGTCCTCTTATCTTTTCACTGTCTGAAAGTGCTTACTGGATCTTTGTGTTTATTGCTTGTCTTTCCCACTGATGTAAGCTTCACAAGACAAAAGCTTGCTGAAATTGCCTGTTGCTGACTCATCAGTACCTAACAGAGTGTTTGTACTTAGTAAATATTCATTGAATGAACAAATGAATAGGCAAATTCTATGTTCCCTTATATAGGATGCACTTTGAGACCATAATGTTAAGTGAAATAAAGTAGATGCACAAGCTTTAATATTGCATGGTCTCTTTTATATGAGAAACCCAAATTATAAATAAAGAACAAAATAAAAAATAGATAATAGGAAGTAGCAGAGAGAGATTTTCTCAAATGGGAAAGGAATCAAGAGACGGAGGGAGAAGGGAGGCGAGGGAAAGGAGATGAAAAGGAATTAAGATGTGTTACGTTGCACGTACCAACACCACACAAGCAATGTTAACATTGTATGCTACAAACACATCCTAGTAAGAGAAAGAATCAGAAGTTCCAGATGCACTTTTGCCTCAGCTGAGTTGTGCAAGTGTGACTCTTTGAAGGCTAGGTTTGTTGGTAACATGCACCTGGGCCTCCAGATCTAGCTGCAGGTTGAGCTTTTGCCTTAGTGTAAGATATGATAGATAATTCCAATCACTACTGCTGTATCCAGTCATGTCCCACCTGATCTCAGACCATGCTGCTTAGCATGTGGCCAGCACATTTTGCAAAACTCCTCTCCAGATTCAGTCCTAACACCTAAAAATGCTTTAGGCAAAAGGATCCATCCTCTCACTGTCCCAAAGCCTATTCCTCTTCTGGCACTTGTCTCTTTGCTGTTACTCTAACAAAATACCCAAAAGCAGCATAATTTACAGAGAAAAGAGAGTTGGAGGTTTCCACAGCACATGGTATTGGTTCTGACAAGGGTCCCCCTGCCTGGGTCTCATGGTGAAAGCTGACATCATTGAGAGCTTGTGAGAGAACAAGAGATGCAAGGCAAAAAAACCAGAGAGCAATTCAGGGATCAGGCTGGGTCTTTCATCACAGCTCACTCCCTTAGAACTGACTCAAGGTCCCACAAGGGCAACCTCTGTCCATACCAACAGGGACATCCCAGTGGGCTCCACCTCTTAAGGGTCCCAAGAGTCTCTTAACATCACCATCTCGGGAACCAGGCTTCCAATCTTTGTGGGACAACTATGACCAAGCCATAGCAAGCACGTTGTGGTTGGCTGTCCTTATAGAGTCCTTGGCTTTTTTGTAAATCCTAGTGTGTTATTGCCTGGCCACAATTGTGAATCTTTGTCTTCAGAGGTGTGTGATGATGGTGCAGACTTGTGGGTTGGATGCAGGAGTTTCCAAAGCTCTTGTTGGGAACTGGGGCTTCTGGGCAGGTGATCTAGTTAGTTCTGAGGCTTCTGTCCTCTTACACACAAGGGGCTGGTCCTGCCAGGCTGGCCACATGTTCTTGGCTTGGGGTTGCTGAGCAGACTCACCAGTACTATACCTTCATCTTCCTGCTCCCTCTTCACAGCTTGGAAGAGGAGAAGACTAGGCCTGTTTTCATCTGGGACATTTGTGGTCCTATAAGAGGGATGCATCACTCCACTTTTTACCAAATTTCCAAAAGCTGTCCTCTGTGGTAAATAAGGTATAAGTCATCTCCTCTGGTTTTCTTGATGGGAATCAAATCCCTGGTAGCAAAAATTCCCTCCAGATGGGAAGAGTCATCAGTCCTGAGAGCTGTGACCTGCGGTTGAGTGAGGGGACAAAGGCACACAGACCCAGTGCCTTTGAACCTCCTTCCAGGTCCCCTCAACTTAAGGCCCTTTGTAGGTTGTGGCCATTGCTGCTGTTTTTGGTCCCTTGTATCAGCAGAGAGCAATTCCAGGACCCTGCCACCCTACTCCCCACTGACAGACACTAAATGTGTGGATGCCCAGCTTTCTAATGTAAAATGGCACAGTGTTTACACATAACTCTCTCATGTAGTTGAAATTATATCTGAACGTCTTATAATACCTAACAATCTAAACCATTGTTGTGCTGCAGTGTTTAAGGAGTAATAAGCAAAACAGTCTCTACATATTCAATACACACAGTTTTTCTTGTTTTTGTGATGATATCTGTCGTTGGTTGGTTGATCTGGTGGAGAACTGGGGATGTGGATGGCTAATTGTGCAAGAGGATCGGCAGAAAGTTCTCAGTCTGGAGAACTGAATTCATCAGCCTGAGTTGGTGCTGGAATGAACTCAGATGTTTGTGCTGCTGGGATGGGATGAATGTATTTTGAATTTTTTTTTTTTATTGGTGCCAGGGATTGAACTCACAACCACGTGCTTGCAAGGCAAGTGCTTATGCCGCTGAGCTAAATCCCCAACCCAACGAATGTATTTTGTATATGAGAAAAACGTGAAATTGGGGGACTGGGGCAGAATGTCGTGAACTGAGTAACAAGTGTGTCCTCCAAGATTTGAGTGTTGACATCTAACTCCCAGGAGCATGGTATTAGGAAACAGGGCCCCATGAGAGGTCACAGGTGGCCCTGCTACATGGAGTTAGTGCCTGAATAAGGGGGCTCCAGAGCACCTGTTTTTCCTTCTGTGTGTCAGGCCACTGTGGAAGTCAGGAGTCTGTCCCTTTGAAGGCATCTCTCACTAGAACCCAAGCATGCTGGGCCTGATCTTGGTCTTCCAGCCTGTGAGGGAGCCATTTCTGCAGTTTATGAGCAAGTCAGTCCATAATGCTTTGCTATGTCAGCCTAATGGGACTAAGATATGACTCTGGGTAAGACTTTGCATAGGCAAAGAGGAGGGAGCACCAGATGGGAGCATCAAGGCACAAAAGACTGAGGGAACAGGAAATGGTCTGGAAGGAAGGTGTATGGGAAGGGAGATGCCACATGGCAGAAGTGGTCATGGTCCTGTGTGTTGACAGTTTATCCTGGAAGCCACAGTCTGGCCTGCGTTTTAGATAGATCTCCTTGACCGTGTTGTCTTGGGTTTATTTAGCTATTTTTATGGAAATCAGTTAGGTAATACATCTTAAGAACCTTTAAAACGTGCTTATAAAATACTTGTCTTAGTGTATTTTGTTGCTATAATAAAATACTTGAGGCTGCGTTTTTCATAAAGGAAAGAAATTTATTTCATGCACTGTTCTGGAGTTCCAGGGCATGGCAGGTGATTGCCTTCTAGCATGGGATCTTAGCAGAGAGCATTGTGTGGCAGGAACATAAAGGGGAGAGACTGGCACACTCACAGTGAGCCACTCTCAGAAGATAGAGCCATTCCTGCAAGGCCCATACAACTCCAAGGACCAACATTAATTCCTTCAGCTCCCACTGACCCTTGCATCACAGAGTTCCCTCTACCTTTCAGTGCTGGAGACCAGGCTTCTAGCCCATGATCCCTAGGGATGCTTTTTGGGTCATCTGGGAATGACAATAATAATTGCCTCCTTCACAGGGCTTATGGTAAAAGGTATTTTGGGTAGGCTGTACACATTATGTTTGTTTAGTTCTCATAATAATTCTGCACAGTAAGTCTAATTAGCTCTATTTTAGAGATAAAGAAACTGATGTTTTAAAGAGTCAGGTAAACTTCAGATTGAATCTAGGCTGACCTTAATTAGCTGTTTTTCCAGGACAAATGAATTAAAGTTTCTAGAGGAGCTTCCAAGGTGCTACTGTCAAAGAAATAATGTTATAATCCAGATTTAAACTAAAGCTTCTAATTGGATTGCTTGCTCATTCGGATTATCTCTGATATGGTTGACTTTCATTTTTTTAGCCATTTGAGAGTAGCTTCTGATTCAAAAATCAAGGAGGTGAGCCACAATCAAATGACAGGCAGAACTAATGGCTAGTGACTGTATTTTGGGTACCACTCAGGGTCACTGGATCCTGCAGTATTCATTCTGTATACACTTGTGGCTCTTATCACCCCCTTTGTTTCCATTCTTTGTATCTTGTTCCCCTGCTAGATTGAACATTCACCAAGGAAATTATGGCCTTAAATCCACAGCTTCTACTCACTTGACATCTGCCTGGTCCAGTGCTACTGGTTGGGGAAACAGCAAAATTTGTTTTTTCAGAAACAGAAGCATGTGATCTGAGGAAAAGAGGGAGTTCTGAGAATACAGAGCTAAGTACAGGATATAGAGTTGGGCACAGAAAAGATATTTAGGGTTAGGTTCTTGGAAAGGAAGATTTGGAGCTAAGGAAATCTAGGTGATTTCATAAAAATATATTTCATAAAAATATGCAAAATATTCTCCTTGGCACTGAATCAAGAGGATGTGTGTCCAGAAACTGACCCTAAGGGGAAAATTCACCTGAAGAGGAAGTGCTTTGGGAGAAGCCAGGAAGGGGGCAGAATGGCAGGGGGAGGGGAGACAGATAGACTGAGAACTCGGGCAGAGTTGCAACCTTTGTCTGGAGAATAAATCACAACTCAGACTTTGTCCCCATGGGAGACAGGGGTCTTCGGCTCCCGTGCCTTCACACCAGTCCATCATCGGCTATTTGCAAAGGTCAGGAAATTTCCAGGTACTTGTGGCTCTAACATCCTAAGGATCTGCCTTCTAAGAGGCACAGGTGCATGGATTGAGAAGCAAATGCGCACAGAAGCTAGGAGAAAGCCACAAGTATTGAGAGAAGCTGGGGGACATTGATAATAGATCTGCAGCCTTAATTGTGTCCACTACACCACACTGATATAAATGTCTTTAAACCCATGATCTTATGTAACTTCCTCATCTGTAGAGTGGGGATAGTTACTTTACCTGCTTGTATCATGGCATGATTGCAAAAACAAAACAAAATGAAACCTGGAACACAGAACTGTGTTGCCTGCTAAGTTGTCATGTGAAACCAGGCTTTAGGATTGTTTCTTTCACTTCTGGGCCCACTGTGTATAGTCACATTGAGATCTCTTGGGCTCCTATCTTGCTGGCATCAGTACTGACAGCCTTTGAAAAGAGCTTGTTGATATTGGAAAGAGAGCAGACACTTTTTTAACGGTGATAAATTTTGCAGCATTTTCTTTAATACATAGCGGCCACCTTGAAATACATCTAATTAACACCAGGCACCGTGCTGTAGCTGTGTTTGGCTTTGATGTGCTCATCAGCTTCAGCAAGGAAGTATTGGAAAGCTAATCATAGCACGACTTAGCTCCTACAAAATGCCTTTTATCTTCAAAGTGGTTTACAACCAGTAATTATTAGAGGAATTAGGGTAAGCAGCAGTCATCTCACAGAGACCTCAAACCATTAGTAAGGGCCTTTCATGTAGCTTCTAAGAGAACAAAAGAGTGAGGAGACACGTGTTTAATACCAGTCATCCTGACCTGGAAGAGTTGTTTTATAGAAGTAAGAGACAGCTGTTCTCTGCCTCCCTAGAGGCCAGAATGAGGACATTTGGCCCAATTTGTGGAGAAATGATGCTGGATGGAGCATTGCATAAGCTTGGCAGGCTTCAGAGTGGAAAGATGGCCCTTGTCATGGACACTCTGAACACCTGCCCCTATACAGTCACCATCCCAGGGACCTGGGGTGGGTAAAGCCATGCCACGAAGTCCCCTTCTCAGTAGTAGATTTATGAGCCTCTTGATACTATCTCTTCATGTAGCCTTGTAGCTTTTGCTCTTTTGTTTTGTTCAAATATAATCTGGAGTGTAGGAAGCCATTTGATTTCAACAATAATAATAGTAATAGCTAACTCTCATAAAGTGCTAACTATCCTGGGACTTCATTTCACAAATGAGGCTCAGAGACCTCTGAGAAGCCATCTGGAGTCACACAGCTCATGACACAAGCCTTGCAGTTTGGGTTCTAATTCACCATTGCAAGCGGCCCATCAGAGAAGAGGTCCAAACCCTCCCTTTACTGTGTGTCAGAGTAGATTTTACAGTCTGGTCTGGAGTAGAGCAAGTCTCATTTCTGCAGCCCCTGGTTTCTGTGCTGTGTACCTTGCCTTTAGCAGGGTGTTTGGGGCAGGGAGGTTCTGTGAAGGAGCAGAGCCCATCTCTGCTCCTCACTGACAGGAGCCTTCTCTCTACCTCATCTTCTGATCCCACTGGAGAATCTGCCCAGGCCCATGAGCAGTGGAGAGGAGGGCACAGATGGGGATAACCAAGACTTAAGATATATTTCATAATGGCCCTGCCCTGTCACTTAGGGTGGGGGCATACAGTCTAAAACAGTGTGAGCCCAGGGGCCTTTGCTAACAGTGCTGGGGCTCAATGTGCCCCCCATCATGATATTTAAGGCAGAAACTTGAGAACCACTTAATGGTTGGTGAACTGGTAGTGACATTAACCCCATGGTAATACTGACACATCAGAAAATGTAGATGGTATGCATCAGGGCTTCCCTTCCTCACCCTCCCGAATTGATTATTAAATATTGCAGTGTTTGCTTTCTCTGACAGTGAGGGCATATCCTAGAATCCAATCTAATTCTGATATCTCCAGAGTCATTGCAGACCCTAAAGGTTACAGGCACCCATATCACATGTGAGTTGCAAGTCTGGTTCCCACCACACTCTGACCAAGCAACTCTGAAGGCAGAATTTCCTTGATCCACGCCTCAGAGTTGATTAGGGGTTAGAACAGCCCACGGAACTAAGGAAAGCACCATGTTTACTGTCACTGGTTTATTACCCAGGACATGACTAAAGAAGAATGACAAACATTCCTCCACGGCGCACACAGGGCAAAGGAAGGTGGGACTTGGCAAGAGGCATCCTTGACCTCTTTGGGTGCCACCAAGCCCTCCAAGGCCTCTGCTCAGGGGTTAGTGATGAGTGACCTCAAGCTGCAGCCCCTCTCCCTCCCTGGAGGTCAGGGCCAAGGCTGAACCCTCTAAACCTCTAATCACCTGTTGGTTCCTCTGGTAGCGGCCCCCATCTTGAAGCTGTCCAGGGCAGCAGCAGAGTCACCTCCTTGGCACAGATTCAATTACAGCTAACAGGGGCTTCTTATGAATAAAAAGATATTCCTACCACACAGAGAACTCCAAGGAATTTAAGGGCTCTGGGCCAAGAATCAAATACAGAGATCAAATACATTTTTCTTCATCCTAGTTTCAACCATCAATCCCAGTAATCAGCTAAGATGCATGTATTGAGAACTTGTTATATCCTAGGAGCCAGGCTGGGAATTGGTGGGGTGTTCATTCATTTAAATGATAAATTTCAGTTTCATACCTACTAAGACTTACTGAAATGAGCCTCTTTGCCTTTGAGGAAGACATAGGTACATCTTATGCACTCAAAAAGTCTAAGCAGCCGAACAAAGCAGTGTGTCCAAGTACTGGATGGTCTGGGAAAACCCCATAGAAGAGATGGGTGGTCTGGGAAAACCCCATAGAAGAGATGGACTAAGATGAAGAACTTGGAGGCATCTATAAAAGTGACTGGGGAGAGAGACTGTGCTGTGTTCTGATATGAAGGAGAAGGAACCCAAAACCTTCCCTCTGTGGAGTCTCAAAACCGGTATAGATCCATTCTGCACCTGATAGTTTTCTCTTCTCTTTGGTGGTAAATTTGACCCCCAGCCTTGTTTGGCTGAAGACACTGGGTAGATTATGTAAACTCTTGGACACTAGGATTCTCATTAATGAAAGGGGGAAAAGAAGGCCAGTCCTAACGTGAAAGCTCCATCCGCTGATATTGCGTGAGTTTCTCTAGGCCTCAGTTTCTCCATCTGTGGCAAGCAGAAACAGTGCCTACTCCCAGTTAGAACAACCAAGTTAAAGCACAGAAGGCACTAAGAAACTGCCAGGAACATGATGAGCCATTGGTAAAGCCTAGCTCTTACGATTACTTCCAAGGTGTTTTCAGAGTTGGAAATGAAATGCTAGTTGAAATGGTTGAAGTGACTTTTTTTTAAATTTCACACTGTGATTGGTATCAATATGAAAGTGTCTTTCATTATTTCATTACTTCCCAAGGAGACATATTGCTATCAGAATTGTGCACTGGAAAGGGTAATTCCGGGAATGCCTTAGTAGTAATCATAAGAGCTAACGTTTGCTGACTGCTCACTAAAATGCAAGGCGTAGTTTCTAAGTGCTTTGCTTTTTGTAAGTTTTGTAGTCCTCACATGAGGTAGGCACTGTCTTCTGCATTTTATATGTGAGGAAACTGAGCCCCAGAGAGGTTACTTAGCTCCCTCAGTGTCACATAGCTAGAGAGTGGAAAAGCCAGGATTTGAACCTAAGGCAGTTTGACTCTTAGCATTCCACTGCGTCATCTTCATGTAGCTCAAGCAGGCACAGAGACTTTCTCTCTCTATGGACTTGTAGCCTGCTGTCAGCATCCTGCACACATTGCCAGGGCTTTAATATGTCCTTGTGTCCCAGTGATATCCAACTGCCAGTGTCCATTTCTGCCCCTAGGATTTCTGCAGAGCCACTGTGCACAGCAGGTGAGAATCTGTGGATTCAGCCACCACAGCAGCCTCACCAGTGACAGCAGGGTGGTGCATGTAAATTCTGCAGCCTGTGGCCCATGGGACAGGTAACAGAGCTTTGTGCTCTGCACAAATTGCAGGGTTCTTCAGGGTTACAAAGGTCCAGGATCCCACCCCAGCTGTCTAGTAGCCACTGGCTTGGCCCCCTTTACTGCCCACCTTCCCTTTTCTGTCTTACTCTCTACTCACTGGACAGGGTTTCCCATTCCTCCCAAACCACAGCTACTCAAATCTTTGTCACAGGCCCATCTCAAGCACACTTGTTTGTGTGACTCAAAAAGATACATTGAAGTCCTAACCTATAGTGCTTTATACTATGATTTGCTATTGTTCTTTTTTTGAGACACGGTCTTACTACATAGGTTAGCCTGGCCCTGAACTTATGTAGCCAAAACTGGCCTCAAAGTAGGTGTATGAACCACATGTGCCTGGCTCACAATATGATCTTTCAATGTAAAATCAGCTGGGCACAGTGAGGCCTGCCAGACCTTGCACTGTGGAGGGTGAAGCTAGAGGATCACCAGCCTGGACTACAGAGGGAGCTCAAGGCAGCATGAACTACACAGCAAAACTGTCAAAAAAAAGTAGGATCCCGTTAGATATGATCAGCCAAGTTAGGAGGAGGTCACTAGGGTGAACTTTAATCTACTATGACTGGTGTTCTCCTAAGACGGGAAGGTGATGGGCACCTGTGGTGATGGAGGTGGAGATTGGAATGGTGGACAGAGGCGGCTGTAAGCCAGAGAACAGCAAGTGTGGACAGCCACCAAGAGACAGGAAAAGGAAGGGAGGGTATTGCTCAGAACACTGAAGGGGCGTGATTTCAACTTTGAGTTTCCAGACCCCTGAGAAGTGGGTTTCTTGCTTGAGGTCCACTGTTAGAGCAGCTCAAAGGAAAGGCTACATCTCCCTGCTGAAGCCTTGATTCTTCTCAAATTTGCTCCTTCCAAGCATCCCCTTGATACCCTTCTGTGATGAGCATTCACACCCATTCATACTGAAACTGCCTTGCAAACCCTTTGCCTTCCTGCTCCTTCTGCAGCTGGGCAAGACCTACCTGTCTCCATCATCCTTTGGCGTTGCCGGCCCAGGGTGGATCATTGAGACTTTAGGGTACAGCTGCAAAGAATGCATTCCTCCCACTGACACCTGGGTAATTAAAGAGACTTCGAGTCTCTTGTTGCTCCTGGAGATGCTTTGGGAGCTTTGAATTTCTTAGCTGTGGCAGGAAGAATTCAAAGGGTAACTTAGTGGCTGCTTCAAGTTGGCACAGGTATGGTGGGGCAGGAAGGACTGGCTGCTCCCTATCTCCACTGAGCTAGATTAAGGGGAAAGTGCACAGAACCCTTAGGAGGGAGTTAAGTTTGCTGTTTGAACTTGCTGATTTCACAGTTTCTAAGCTGTGAGAATTGCTCTGGAGACCTGGGAAAGCCTCCTAGAAGTGCTTATGGGCTGTGTAAATTTCATCCTCCTATAAAGGCTTTAAGAAACTATCCTGAAGGGAAAAGAGTGATGTGGAAACTCAGAGATAGGTGGATAAAGCCCAAATATAAAACTCCAAGAAGAAAGTATTTTTTGCCACCTTGGTTTAAGTCGTGATCTCTTGAGTACAATAGCAATAGTACAATAATACACTTTTAAACATTGAATTCTACCAAAATTTAAAACTTCTACTCTTTGAAAGACATCATCTAACAGAAAGAAAAGCAGCTATGAACAGGGACAAACTATTTACAAAACATATATCCGATAGAGGGTTTTATCACCGTGGCTGCCCACCACTTATTTCCATGAGCACAGGAGATAGGATCCATGGTGTCATGCTCTCCAGCTATGTGCATATTTAGGTTTAAGTGTTATCATGTATTTCAGGTTATAGACTTCTACCTCTAAGAGAGTCTTCAGATGAAAAATTCAAGTATGTTGTGATTTCCTTTTGTCATATTAACTAAGATTTTCGCTAAGAACATATTATAATTTTGGAATTCCCCAAACATAGACTGTCAGAGCTAGGAGAGGGTTAAGACAAATGGCTGCAGTCTTTTTGTGAACAGATGCAGAAGCCAAGGCTCAGACTGGTGGTGACTTGCTTAGGGCCATGTGAGGAACAAGGTGTCCAGCCTGGAATCCAGGCTGTGTGTGTCTTCTTCCTGTCACCTGGCAAGCACCTTCCGCAAACCCTCCCAGAGGCATCTTCAGAACCTGCACTAGGTATGTGACTGGTGATTCTGCTTGGGCTGAACACAGCCTGGACTATCACTAAATCCAGCCTGTGAGTTCAACACACACACAGAGCTCCCTGTGAATGGGGGACACCTCCTCCTGCCTGAACTGCAGAGCTCAGAGGTCTGCCAGAGAGAGGTCGTTAGTATCAGGAAACAGCTCCCGAGAAGCTGGATGTTTCCAAGTGGGATGGGAGAACATGCATCTGGGTGGGGAGCAGTCTTCACCAAAGCCATGCTGCACAGTTAGGGTGGACAGAGTGGGATCAAGACTAAACATTGTATATGTTGAAAGAGCTTGGATTTAATCTCAGCTTCTGCACTAACTTATTATGTAGTATTGGGAAAGTCACAACCTGTCTGAACTCCCACATTCTCATTGTTAAAATGGACCTATTCTACTATTCCAAAATGGAGATGATAATATCTATCTGAGAGGGTTGTGAAAGTTCCATAAACAATATATGTGGAGGCCACGGCACAGTGCCTGCATCTAAGTAAACGGTACGCGTCATCTATTTTATCAGGATCTGTTAGTTTTATGTGGTTGCTTTGAATTGTCTTGTGGTTGCTTAGGTTAGGGAAAATTGTTTTCAGGCCCACCACACCACCTTTCAATCTGGAAATGTCTGCTGTCTGCCCTCCTCTCCCCTTTAGATAGGCCACTGATCGCTCAGCACCGCCAGCACATGTCCCTTACCCTGAGTTGCTAATTAAGAGTCATTGTTGAGAGAGGTCAGGACACACCAGCGGGGAGCAGGCTCCTCAGCTGTGTGCCCTGCCTTGTGATTCTCTTCAGCTTCTCCATCCCCATCACGCTACCTCTCTCTCTCATCTTCCATATTTAGGTTCCGAAAGGAGGAAGGAATTCACAGAGTGGATGGCTTGTCCTGACAGGAAGGAGGGCTCCCAGCCCCGGAGTCCAGGCTGGGGCCCGAAGCGGAGCAGGGCCTGCCTAACCCAAGAGCAGGTGGCCAGCCAGCTGGCTATGCTGAGAAAGGCACAGGAATTCTTCCAGACCTGTGACGTGGAGGGCAAGGGCTTCATTGCCAGGAGAGACATGCAGGTATGAAGGGTCTGGGCCTGCGCTTGGAGCAACAGAGGACAGGATACTCCTTGTCTTGGGCCAGGCCTTCCCCTGTCTGGTGATATTTTTCACAGAAACAACCACATCCATCCTGCCCCAAAAGGAGCCATAGGGGCTGAATCTCTTGGGTTCTTTCCATGTCTGGCTGGCTTTACCTGCTGCCTGTCTTGGATTGTTTTGCTTCTCTGACTCAGTGGCTCCCCAGAGTGGTAGGAAGTGGTGATGGTGACATAAAGGACTTAGATAGAACAAGGAGAAAAAAACCCTAAAACCACGGGTAGAAAGACATTGACACTGCTTCACAGAGACACCGGGTTATGACGAAGTCCTTTCTGTCACGTGGCCGCTGGAGGGGGAGCAGTGTCAGGTACCACAGGAGGGGAGGGCATTTCTGGAAGTCACTTAACCTACCTCTGCTCCTGGAAGCAGGGCAGGGAGAGGGCAGCAGGGCTGTGCATGCTGTGTCCTGGGAAACTTCACTCTTGGACATTGACATTTGAATTTTATAGAACTTCACATGTCACCAGATATGCCTCTTCTTCTACTATTTCTTCAGTCATTTGAAAATGTAAAAGCTGTTCATTGTTCACTGACAGCAGGAAAACAGATGACAGCAGGCTTAATCTGCTGGCCCAGTTTGACACCCTGGTCTGTGACCTTCACTTTAGCTGTCAAAAACTTTCTTCTTGTGTCTTAGCTGCAGTCTCAGCATCACTTGTGTGTGAGTGAATGGCATACAGGCCCCTTGAGAGTGCTAGGAGAGCAGCTCTTTCTCCTCAGCCTTAGCTTTTGGACAGATGTAGGCCTGTGCTGCTAGGAAGAGGATTTGCAATGGTCAGGTTTTCTTTTAATTTTTTGGTCAGATTTTCTTTTTTAATTTTTCTGGTTTGGTTTTGTTTGTATTTATAGTACGAGGGATTGAACCCAGTATCTTTGCCCTGAGTTACCTCCCCAGCTCTTTATTTTCATATAGGGCCTCACTAAGTTCCCAGGCTGAGCTGGAACTGCAGTCCACCTACCTCAGCCTCCCAGAGAGTTAGGATTACACTTGTGTGCTCTCACACTCTGCTAGGTTTTCATTCTTTAAGTTTAGTTTCTCAGTGTATAGCAGAGCTGAACAAGGAAATGCGCACACTCATCAATACCGTTCTACATGATCATCAGTCTGGGAGCTGTGAGGTGGCCTGGTGACCTGGAGAGGATGAAATGTGGGTTCCTCCTCTCCCTGGACCCACAGAATGTGGTTTGTGAGCTCTTCCGCTACCTATTACTGCGCAAACGAGGAAGAACCAGCGGGAGCAGCACTAGCTCAGCCCACCCTGGTTGTCAGCAGCTGACTCCCTAGAAGCTTTTGAAACCTTCCTACATCTCTGCACTCTATGCTGAAGGCCAGGGTCAGGGTTCTTTGAGGAAACTTTTGACAGACCTCTGCCTACAAGGCTCCTAACTCATTCACAGGTCTACGGCAGCAGTGCTTGTGGTTGTCATTGTGGGTCTGATTGCTTGCAGTGCTGAGAATAGAACCCAGAGCCTCCCACATGCTAGACACATGTGCTGCCACTGAGCTTCACCCCATGTCCCTGCAGGTTTAGCTTTTGATCCCCCCCTCAATAAAGCAAAGGGAATTCATGCCTATGGAGCATCAACTCTGGCCCGCGTGCGCTGTATAGCTCAACACTCTCACCAAGCATCCTGGTTACTTTTCCCCAAAACTTTAATGAAGGAAGAGACCCAGCAAGTTTAAAATACTGAGTCTACAGTTTTAGATTTGACTTGGAATGCAAGTCCCAAGATGCCAGCTCAGCTGCCTTCTTCCTCAGCCTTCCTTTTCCTGACCCAGGAAGGGTGTAAGGGGATGAGGGAGCCACCACAAAGAGGCAGGCCCCTGGCACTTGTTTCTACTCTCTGTTTGATTCTCTGAGGTTCTACTATTATCTGTGAGCAACAGAGCACTTGAAGTCTTCTCTTCTTCAGGCTGAGAGAGTGCTCTCAAGTACTCCACACCTTTTGTCTAAGCTCCATCCCTTTAGTCATGTCAGGTGGCCATGTCTGCAGGAAGAGATGCTGAGGAGGAAAACAGTCTCCTCACAAGCTACTCTGGCTCCCTGGGAAAGTGCATGTGGCCAATGGTGTCCCTGGAGCAGATCCTAGGGCACGTTCACTCACGATGCCACAGCTGCTCTGTGTATGGCCAACCCCTGTGCCCACGTCCAGCTCCTGGGCGTCACTGCATCCCTCAGCCTCAGCTCCCTCGTGGGTCTGTAAGCGGGGGAGCTTGCTTTGTCCTGTGAGCCTGTAGGCGAGTAGGAGGGCAAGTGTAGATGCTGTAGGAGCCAGGGAGGGGCAGAGGGAGGAGAAATCCTAGAGATCCTACAGTTGTTTTAATAAAGGATGAGTCAGGGGGTTCTTTTTCTTTTTTCTCTTTCATAAAAAAAGAAGCATTTGCCTACAGCAAGACTGACTATGCAGTTATCCTAGAAGTTAGGGAAGGGCTTGAGCCCATCACAAGTAGCCAGCCCTGCAGCCCAGCAGAGGCCACACAGGAGAAGCAAGGTTTGGTGATCACATGTAAAATTGATTTTAGTGAGGGGGTTGGAACTCAGGGCTGCACACATACTAGGCACTGAGCCATACTGCATCCTAATCCTGGGGATTTTAAAATTCAGTGTCCTGGTGTCTCCTTGGAGGAGCAGAGGTGGACGACAGGTGATGGTTAGGAGCACGAGTCATCATGTGCTGGGGTCCCTGTGTGGACCATCTGCCGCAGGGACACTGGTGATGGAAGTTGATCTGTGTGAACAGGGCTTATGTAGCAACATAGGATCTGTGGCCTCCCTGGTGGGCCTTGGCCTCACACTGTCCTTCAGGTGCTGTCCTGACCCATGCAGGCTAGCTGGGGCAGGTGTTCTTTTCAGGCTGGGGTCTAGCTCAGTACCCTAGAGAAGCCAAATTGTGGGGCTGAGGACCTTAAGTGACAGTCAGTCCTGCCTCAGGGAAAAAGGAAGACACACAGAGAGGGTCAGGCGGGCAGAACTGCAAAGGACTCCATGAGCTGGCAGAGAGGGAAGGATGGACAAGGGGTCTCTAAAGAAACCTAGAGCCTCTAAAATCTTATGTTGTTCTCAAGATTTTTTTTGTTTTTGTTTTTGTGGGGGTTTTTTTGTTTTGTTTTGTTTTTTGGGGGTTTGTTATTTATTTATTTTTTTTAGTAAAATGATTGTCTGCCAACACCAGCTCCAGTATCTTCTCCCCCAGTGCTGACTAGATTTCCTGGCTAAGCCAGACTGTTGAGAATCCTTTCAGAGGCTGGCAAACTAACCAAATCTGGCCCACAGCCTGTTCGTACAAGTAAAGCTTTATTGGAACACAGCTGTACTTGTTCATTTCCACACTGTCTCTGGCTGCCTTCACACCACAGTGACAGACTTGAGTACTAGTGAGAAAGAGTCTGTGCCTACACAGGCCAGAAGACAGACACTGGCCCTTCATAGAAGGAACTAGCCAACTTCTGATTTTAGAGTAACAATAAGCTTTAGATGTTTGTGGTCGGGTGTCTTGGGTTTTGACCTAGGATCTGTGGCACGCTGGTGATGTGAATTGTGTAAGTCTCCTAACCCCTAAGGCCATGATTCATGGGCTTCAAGTCCATCATCACCACCTCCTGGCAGCAGAGGACAGTGACATGAGCTGCTATACCAGAGCACTGCAGCCTAATTTGTAGACCTGAAAATCTCCATCAACACAGCAAAAATGCCACATCTCACCTAGGGGGAAAACTCACTGTGACTTTTGAAAATTGTGATAACATATACATTACATAATTTACCATCACCGTTATTTTCACCTGTTCCACGGAGATATGCACATTCACTTCTTGTGCAACCATCACCATCATCTATCCGCAGAGCTCTTTTCATCTTGCAAAGCAGTAAGTCTCCCTTTTATCCCTCACCCAGCCTTGGACAACCACTGTCTGCTTTCTGCCTCTAGGAATCTCACTTACACTGAGAGCTTGTTACAGGTGGAATCATACAGTTTCTGCCCTGTGTCAGGCTTATTTCAGGTAGTGTAATGTTGCGTGCTCAACAGTGTTGTAGCATGTGTCAGAATTTCCTTCTTTAAGGCTGAATATGCTGATGTGTGTATTGGTCAGATTTTGTTTCACTGTCTGTTGATGGACTCTTTGGTGGCTTCTACCCCTTAAGTATTTGTGAAGAATTCTGCTGTTGACATGGGGTGTCCCACTATCTATTCAAGTTCCCATTTTTGCTTCTTTTAGATCCATACCCAGATGTAAAGTTATTGGATTATTCATTTCTAAATTTTTGAAAAACCATCACCCCATTTTTCACAGTGGCTGTACCATTGCATGTGATTTTAGGTGTTAGTCATCTATACTACCTTGGAAGAAGACAGGACACTTCTGTTGGGGAGGACACTGTCCTGTTGCTTTGCCTCCAGCAGCTTCATCTTTTATCCAGGCTATGTGAGTGGCAGTGACTTTGTGCCAGAGGACATTTCATAGTGTCTGGGGACATTTTTGAGCAAAATGATAGGAGAGGGAGATCCTGTTAGTGTCTAGAAGGCAGAGGTGAGGGTTGCTGCTGAGTACCCTAGAAAGTACAGGATACCCTGTCTCCTACTCTCCCCTCCCTTCACTGTCCCTCAACAAAGAATTGTCCATTCCCAGGTACTGGAAGTACAGAGTTTGAAAAACTTTGGTCTATGTCAAGCTATGGGACAATCCAAGCACAAAGCAGATATAGGTGGCTGTACCCTCTGAGACCTCCACTCTTCTCCTGAAGATATTGGCATGGCTGAGCTGTGGATGCTTCCACAGGAGGAAGGGTTCAGTTCTGGCCATGGAAATGCATCTCCTCTGGTTTTCCCTTTAATAAAGTTTCGCTTGAGCTTGTTATAGACCACACAACCATGTGCTTTAAGCTATGTGAGTTGTGCTCCTGGGCCAGTCAGTGACCTGGAAGGCACAGAATCTGGATGGAGCACAACAAAAGGTATCATTTTTCATGGCTCCAGAGCCTTTGCCCTCGGTACTGTTGCAGGTCAAGATCCTGCAAGTTCCAGTTTGTGAGAACTGAGAGTCAGCAGACAAGCTGGTCAGGATATGGAGCATTTGAGGCCCAAACCAGTGCTCCCTAGGTGTGAGTGGCAGATCTCCTTCCACCTCCCTTACTAAATACTGAAGCATTCTGTTTTGCTAGCATGCAACTGCCACTGGGGTGAGGATAGTGAACAAATATGACTGAGGGCCCATCTGTTGGCACAGAAAACTGAGATTGAGTTAAGACTTGTGATAGAGAGATCAAGGTTTGGGGAGCCTGTGTACCCTGCACCACACCACCCTGGGGAGCTTCAGGAAATGATGGAGGAGCAAGAGTGGAACAGAATCGAGGGTTGGAGATGGGGTGGGGAGGCTGTTGTGTCAAGAAGCCCCTCAGCCTCAGACAAGGGGCGCACACACAGCCTTCCTCTCATTTCTCTTCCTTTCCCTGTGCCTGCTCCCTGGATGTGTGCACAGGTGGGCTAGCAAAAGGGGCCTTGGTGTGATAAGCATAGGTGTGAATAGGTAATGGAGGTGAGGACACTGGAGGACGAACACACTGGGAAATCGCTAGACCGTTCTCCACTCCCCAAATGGGAAACTGGCTCTTTCTCCCTACTCTGGTCCCCACGGCCACTGCAGGCAAATCTCAGAGCCCTACTACCACAGTGGAATAAATAATCTTGTTTTCCTCCTCCCTACTTATCTCAGTTAAATATGTAGACAGTGCCAGAGGCCCAGGGGACCAGACCAGAATAAATTGATTTTGCATGGCACCGCAAGCCCTGAGAAGAAGGATAAATAAGAGATAATTATGGTCATTAAAACTAAAATACTTTTTAAGTAGAGCCAACAGAAAAAGATGAAAGAATCTGGTGTAGTGCGGTTTGCACAAAAGGCAGTGGGCACTGAGTGGCAGGATAGGAAGAGTGAGAATTACTGGGAAGACGCTGTGGCTTTTCCCATCTTCACTGCCAACCTAAAGAGGAAGTTGGAAGTGGGAATTGGGACTAGACAGTGGGAAGGATTTATGGTCAGAAATGGTGTTAGATTCAGGAGCATGCCAACAGTGAGATCTGCAATAGCTTGCCCCAGTTCATGCTAGCAGGGGGAAAAGGTGCCCATGTGTGAGATGGTTTGGGTGGGAGGCAGATTGAGGGTCCCACTGTCCTCTGGAATTTCTTCCAGCCCATTCCTGGCATGAGATAGCACCTTTTAATCAGATCCAGCAATCCTGGTGGGAGGGAGGAGGGAGGAAAGCTCATCATAAGGAAAGGACTGGAATCCCCAGGTATAACTGGAGCTAATCACTTTCAGCATGCAAAACTGACTTCCTCTCTGCCTGTGTTCTTGTGACTTTTGAAACAGCTGGTTTATGGATGTTGATAAGCTAGAGGTAGATGCCAAGCAGACACACTTCTAAGGTTTTTGTACACACTTGCTCTCCTTGCATTCATACTTAGTTCAGTCTTTCCAAGCGGCTTGCACTCCCCACTGTCTCCCCACTCCATAATGCACCCCATGCTCCTTTAATGCAGGATGCGCCAAATTAAACTCTAGCTTACCCTCCAGAAGATGGCTGCAGGGTCACTCCTTCCAGTGATGTTAGGGGCTCTTCAGTTTCTTTAATGGGCAGATAGATGCCTTTCTACAAAGGTCAGTGTTTATGGTTTTCAGCCATCAGTCATTTCTGCAGAAGCAGCTTTGTGCCGTCCCTCATCCCTTCGATAATTGGCAGGAAGAGGAACAGTGACCTGAGACATGATGAGGTCTCTTGAGAAGTCCTCAGCTGAACACGGAGGACGAGGGTAGAAGGGGGCACTTGCAGCAGAGGTGCTTGTTGGCCTTGTCTGTCTATCAGGCAGGCCAGAGGGCAGTGGTAGCAGCTCAGACCTTTTGCCCTGGTGCCATCTGTGAGTCCCTTCCTTCTCCTTAAGGGCCATGCTTACTTATGACCTTGTGCACCCTTCTGCCAATCCTCCTTTAACACCAGACACTCTTGGGGGACTGATACCTAATGCCACTGGTGGTTTTAGGAATTTGTGGCTTGCTGGGAAGGGACAGGAGTGGGTTCCAGATGGCATGAGGAATTTAGAGCACAAGGACTCAGCACAGGTCCATGGGTCCTACATAGCAGTGCTGACACTCTGGATGCCTCTGTCAAGGGAGTCAACTGGGAGTGAGTGATGCCGCCTGCCACGTGGCAGGCGGGAGGTGCTTTCTCAGAGCAGGGAAGTTTGGCTCTGTGTTCACTCATTGAGTGTCTTGTGATACTCTGTTCCCTTCCCTGCTATCCCTCCTGACTCTCCATGTCTTCTTCTTACTCCTGTGATCTCCTGTAACTGCTCAACACTGTGCTGTGCAGTGCTTTCCCCCAGGGGTTTGTTCCCGTGCAGCTTTGGCCCATTGTAGACACTGAGGACAACTATGCCTTGGAGTGAGACCCTTGCCTGAGTCATTGTTTGACCCTGGAACAAGCAGTTTAACCTCTGGCTTTGTCTGTAAAATGGGGGTAACAGTGCCTGCCTCAAAGTGTTGTCACGATGGATAGATAGAACGACACATACATACGTACATGTGTGCACAGTCATACATTTACTTATAGACCACCTAATGACCTGGTTAGCACATTAGTCAGCACCCAGTCAATGGGATCTGTCCTAATGTGCAAGGGACAAGGCGATGGTAAGACAGTGGACATGCAGAAGCTCACCCCTGGCTTTTGTAGGCATGGGCCAAACTCCAGATGTCTTTTGGCAGATGAGTCTCAGACCAGCCTCTGGCATCAAAGGACCTTAACCAGTGAGTTTGTATTGCTTTCAGAGGCTCCATGAGGAGCTGCCCCTCAGCCTGCAGGACCTGGAGGATGTGTTTGATGCACTGGATGCTGACGGCAATGGTTTTCTGACCCCAGAGGAGTTTGCTACTGGATTTAGTAAGTGCTGTTGGGAGCTGGGGACCCTGGGGTGATGGGTTACCTAAAGCTGTTACAAGCTGCATTCCCAGCCTTTCCACGTCTGCAGACCACATACTACCAGATTTCCTGCCCTGGACAAAAAGTGGGATGATTGAATGGCTCATTCCAATCCAAGCATGGCTGAGTCTTCAGAGTTGAGGGAGACTAGCTATTAGAGGAATTTTTAGAAATTTTGAAGAAAGCATTCATGCTCAGGATAACCAGGGGGAGGCAGAGCTGAGATCCATCCCTGTATCATCAGCTTCTTGTGAGAGACCATGCAGTTTTAGCAGAAGTCTCAGATGCCTTTCTAGACATTCAGGATAAGACAGGTTTCTGTACTCCAGGCAACCTGAGTGTGGAGGAAGCGAGTCATCCCTGTGAAGCAGAGGGATGGGGGTGGGTGGGTGACAGCATGGTGCACAGGCAGGCCAGCTGCTGGAGATGATAGAGGGAAGGATCCCACATTCAGAGAAATCAGTGAAGAGCTGCGTTCTGAATGAGGACCACAAGGGAGGTCTCTTACCTGTCACACTGCCTGTCTTTTCCAGTCTTTAGCATCTCTGCAGAATGCTTATGGACATACAAACAGTGTGAAATCTGAGCCGTGGTGTGCTACAGCTTTGCAATGGGGAATGTCCCTTTTGCTTCTTCTGATGAACCCCAGGTGGTTCCCACCTATAGAAAAAGCTAAGCTCTTCCTGAGGGAGGACTATGTAATTCAGATCTCTGTGCTTGCCACCCCAGGGCACTTCTTCAGTCAGAGTAACTCAAGTCAGGAGGACGCAGAGGAGCAGGAGGCCCAGCTCCAGGAGGAACAGGTGTACCAGTCCAGAGGGGACGGGGGTCTGGAGGATGTGGACCAGGATGAGGAAGCCCAGTTCCAGGTGCTGATGGACAAACTCGGAGCCCAGAAGGTGCTGGAGGAGTAAGTGGGGATGGGACTCGGGAAGGAGCCCAGCCTGCTTATTGCCCCACTAACAGCCGCAGTGCCGGCTTCAAGTTTGGTGCTAGAGAGAGGACCCTGCTTTCTGCCACCTGCCCTTCGCTGAACCTGCTATGTATCAGGTGTGTCTCCGCAATTAATTTTTCCTTTGGCATACCCTCCACATCTCCTCCTCTCCCACCCTCTCCTCTCTCCTCACTCCCTGCTCTGCATTATCCCCACAGACCTCAGAGCTGCCTTGCCTCTAAGGCTGCCCTCATGTCAGGCTGTGCCCCTCTCGGGCTTCTTGGGGAATTCTCCCCTCAGCTTCCTGGCACCATCAGATCGGAGCATTCCCACCTTCAGTGGAGCTCGACCCAGTCTCCAGCTTGCATTGCACAGTGCATCCCTGCCCCCAACCAGGTTGTGCCTGGCAGAGGACCCTCAAGCAGAAGCCTGTGCACAGCCAGTCCCTGTGCAAAGCAAACTCAGTGAGGAAGAACAGCTGGGAAATTAACCAGTTCTACCAGCCTACAGCTTAGATCCTCAGTAACTCAGATGGCTGAACTTGAATAAAACAATATACCTTTGTTTCCCACCCCATCCCCCAAAATGATCTGGAATAGAGAGACATGTGGACTTGAACTCTGGCATTTAAAATCAAGTAGAAAATAAAGCAAAATAGTAAAATGTGATGCTACTGCTGGTAGAAACAAAACACTGGGCCTGAACAGCATACAGCACTTTTGCCTGTTACCCATCATCTTTACCCTGGTCATTTTTGGTGTTTGGATCTGGGGTTGGGTCTGGGTTTCATGCAGGGTGAGAATAACCTCATAACTGGAGCCACTGCTTCTTGAGCTTGGGAGGAGGGCCATGGTGTGAAATGATGAAGAGGGAGCCAGACAGAAGCCCGCATACAATATATACCCAAAGCTGTGTGTGTCTGTCAGCAAACGGTCTGGTAGAAAAGTGTGAACCAGGCAAGAAGGGGCCTGGCCAAGGCCTGGAGGGAGCCTGAAGGGGCCCTAGAGGACAGGGGCTTGCGTCTTCTCTCCAGCTCCCATGCCTAGAGCAGCCACTTTGCTGGCTGGGGAGGGGCTGGTACACACCACACCAGGGACACAGGTGGTTGTTGGGGGAAGCTCATTGGTCAAATAGCTGACTCATCTCTAGCTAGAATGAGAGACCACAACAGGGTGACACTGTCAGAGGCCTGATGAAGCCTCCTGCTAGGGAGGGGGAAGGAGAGGGCAGTGCAGTAAGCAAGCCAGGGAACTGCCATGAAAAAGAAAGTCTTGCCCCTCACCTTCCTCTCAGGGCAGCCAGTTTCCCAGCAGGGATTTCAAGTCAGAATTCATCAGCTGCTGCTCTGAGGGCCTATGTCAAAGGCCTGTGCAGAACTGAGTCAACATGGACTTTCTGGAAATGAAAAATTGGGGGGAGGTTTTGAGAGTCATCTCTGAGATCTGATTCTAGAAGGTGGTGGCCTAAAATTCCCTCTCACTGATGTGAGCTCACACTGTACCATGAGGGAATCAGCCCTGACCAGGAGACCCCCAGATAAGACAAGAGAAGAAGGAAGCTTGTCAAGAATGAAGACTTCAGAGGTGTCTAGAAATTGTGCTTATCAGAATGATTCATGTGCTGTTCTAGAAAAAGAGATTCTCAGTATCGTTTGTAGCCTATACTCCTGCATCTTTCCAAGAGAGGTGGCTCTGGCATGTCCAGAAGTTGTAGACTGAACATCTGGACTCCCATCTTTTATGGACAGTCTGATTGACTGAGTAATTTGTGAAGTTAGTGGGATTTGCCTGATTTTTAATCAGAAATCGAAAGACTTGGCCCTTCTCCAGAAATCTGGGATGAGATGTTATGGCCACACATGGCAGAGGTGGGCATTGACCTAGCCTAGCAAGGTGGACTTTCAGTTCATGATACATGCACATCATGAGGAAGTTCCCAGTCCACTTGGCTGCTGTAATGGATTCCCATTGACTGGGCACATTCTACATAGCAGAAGTTGGTTTCTTATAGTTCTGGAAGCTGGAAAGTCTGCAGCTTTGGTATCTGGTGATGTTACTCTTCCTGGTTCACAAACAGCAGTCTTTTCCCAATCTGTTCTTAGAATGGAAAAGATGAACTTGGACCTCTTTTACAAGACCACTAATCCTACCCATGAGGGCTCTGCCTTTGTGCTCTGCTCACCTCGCAGAGGCCCACCTCTTCACACCATCATCTTGTGGGCCACGATTTCAACATATGAATTGGGGTGGGGTGTAAGCATTTGGACCACAATAAGGAGTGACAACCACAGGAACAGGAAGTCATTAGGGTGTCTCTTTGAGGCCTTATAGTATCTGTGCCATTTGTGCCACTGACATGGCATAACGCACTCCAGGGAAGACACCCAGCATGGTTTGTGTGAGGAAAATAGAACTCTCTCGGGGAAACAGAGATGGTCACTCTCCCTTCTTTTGTTCCTAGGTTCCCTGATGTCATTCAGTACAGTACTAGGGTTATAGCAGGTGATAATACTTGTTGGGTGGATAAGTGGATGGATGGATGGATGGATGGATGGATGGATGGATGGACTGATCGATGGTCTTAATGAGCATGGATATATGAGACGGCAACAAGAAAGGAAGGAGGCAAAGGCTCAAAGGAGGAGTTCAGAAGAAAGACAGTGGGTGATCAGACACTAGGCCTCTTTTCTGCTGACACAGAGTAATATCTATGCCCCAGGAACGTTGATAATGTGGGCCTATCAAATATTACTTCCAAGGAAAGTTTCTGAAATGCAGCACTTTTTGGTTTTTGGGTTTTTTGGTACCGGGGATTGAACTCACTACTTCGCGTTTTGTCAGGCAGGTGCTTATACCGCTGAGCCAAATCCCCAGCCCTTGAAATATAGCACTTATTACATAAGCATGAAGGATTTTACTTTTTATTTTGAGGCACCCAGGTCATAACCAGTCTCAGATCAGATCTGTTTGAGAATTCAGTGGAGCACAAGTCAGATTTTTGTGTGACCTATTTTGATCACTGGTGTAGTTTCCCTGTTGGGGAAGGGAGAGCAGATCCCAGGCTGCTGCTCCTCTCCGTGGGCTCTCCATGATCACTGGGGCCCAACGCCCATCTCTGCTGTTCTTCAGGCTCCACCTGTGCCTGTGCCTGAGGGAAGCTTCTAGACCTGTCACTCTGTGTCTTGTCTCTGCCCGCCCTTGAATCCTCCAGCTTCCCCTTGTCTTTCTGTCTGTGCGCCCATTCAGACTTGCTCATTCCCTGCCTGGAGCCTGCCAGTCACTCCCTGCACCAGCAGACCCCGGTGGGTGCCGTGTACTCCCTTCTCTTCCCTGCAGTGACAGCTGTGTCCAGCCATCCATCTGATGGCACCTCTGCCCCTCAGTGGTGAGGACCATCCTTCTCTGGGTGACAGCTTTCTCCTCAGCTGTGCAGCCTTTGTCTTCACTCGCCCTGGCTCGTAGCCTCCTTTTCTCCTCCTGGTTTTGGGACGTTTTGTGATGCTGTGGGTGCCTCACTGTGCGTGCTCAGCACCTCCAGCCCTCCTAGAGGGATATGGAGAACAGAAGGTGTGGAGGGAAGTGGATTAAGAGGCTGATGTGGGAGTTGGGGCACATGGAGTGTGACCTAACTCCATCGGTCCCAAGAGTGACTGTGCTCTGTCTACCTCCAGGTTCTCATCTGTGATAGAGTAACTGGCTCCCAAAGTTGCTGAGGACCAGTGAGCTGATGTGCATAAAGCAGCTCACATACACCAGACACTCGATAAACCATGGCCACTGTCATACTTATGGTGCTTGAGACAGTGCTGTTGCTGGCTCTTCACTGCCCATTGAACCTCATTCTCTGCTCACACCTAAATCCCTCCTTCTCTCCCAGTGAAAGTGATGTCAAACAACTCTGGCTGCAGCTGAAGAAGGATGAACCTCACCTGCTGTCCAGCTTCGAAGATTTCCTGACTAGGATCTTCTCCCAGCTCCAAGAAGCCCACGAGGAGAAGAACGAACTAGAATGTGCCCTAAAAAGGTGGGTACCCTGTCTCAGCAGTTCTCTCTGGCTGTGTGTGTGGAAACCAGAAATATTTTCTCTTATGTTTCCCCTAAAACATTGTGTGTCCCGCTCTTATCAATGTCTGCCCAAGTAGAGGCGGCCTTTCGCACTCTGTCACTTCAAAACCTTGGTCACATGCATTAAGCACTGGCTGTGTGCCAGGTGTTGTTCTGAATGCTGTATATGCACTAGCTCCTTTGTGTCTCTCAGTGACCATTGGGGATAGGGATGCTCTAGTATTGCCCAAATTTTACAGATGAGGAAATCATGGTCCAAAAGGCTAGGTAAAATGCTTTAAAAACACACAGCTTCTTAAGTGGGAGCTAGCAATCACAGCCTGGTGGCCAGGATCTCTGGGCAGGAAGCCCCAGCATTCTTAGCCTCTCCCAAGTCCGGATGGACTCTCACTGTGCTGTAGGCTCAGCACTCTTCTGCATTCTGGGGAAGTTGAGGCTGGGCATCATACTGTGGCTGGAGGATGGTCAGAACATTGTGGAGAAACACCCAGGGCTTGAAGAGGAGGGCAAGAGGAACTCCTGTGTGCAACTGTCACCAAGTGAGCCATGGAACCAGGCAGAACTGAGTTTGAACTTTGGTTTTGCTACTTACTGGCTGCACAATTTAAACCAAATTACTTCAGCTGTCTGAGCCTCAGTTTCCTTGTCTACAATACTATTTCTCAGAGTTTCAAGCAGTATACGAGGTGTTGAAAACATTGCTCACATACAAGTAGTCAATGAATGCCAGAAGAATAGTAATTGTCTTAACTATCTTTGTTAGTTGTGGAAGATTTATCCAGCTGAAGCAGAACATTTGAGTCTTGACACAGAGAGGTACAGTTAAGTTTATTTTCTCTTTCTGCACAGCAGGATGTAGGAGCACAGTAGCGGGCCAGCAGTGAGGATAGCACCAGTATCTGCTGTAGGAGCATGCAGACTCTCAGGCCTCACCTGGCCCCATGACTCTGAATTTTATAAGACATCTGGGAGCTTTGTTTTTAACATGCAAACATCTCGTTAACATCTAGGTGATCTGAGCAGTAGAGGCTGGGAGCTAGGAGCCACAAACAGTGACCTTGTTCAAGTTTCGGCCTCTCTGAGCCTTGGTTTCCATCTTTAAGGCGAGGAAGCTGGACTAGTTGCTGACTCCACCTCACCCACAGTCCCTTCTGACCCCCGTGGTGAGCCCTGGAGGAGTCGCAGCAGAGCCAAGTGGCCCCTCTAGAAGGAATGGAGCTCTTCTTCTCTAAGGAGGTCGCCTGCATCTAGGAAGGGTGGGCGGCGGGCTCTGCGGCTCTGCCCGGCACCCTCCTGCGAGGTGATGCCTCATGTGCCTCATGTGCTGGAGAGCCTCTCAGTGCTGACGTCCAGCTGAGAGCCGCCTGAGAAGTGCTTCTGCCCTCATTTAGTAATTGCTTTGAAAGTTCTTAAGATGAAAGTCAAGACCACTCTTGGCTCTTGTGCAGAAATATCTCGGCCAAGGATCTGGCCACTTTATGCCCATTCCCAGTGGATGTCCCTGCCTGCCACACCTGCATCAAGTCCACTGATCAAGCCAGCTCCTGGCTGTTGAACCCAGCTAAGGTCTCTGCCAGTCTCATTGCAGGTAAGCTCTCTGGGAGTAGAACCTGAGAACTGCAGATGGTAGAGAGCAGTGCCCCAGAGGAGGAGACAGATAGACATAGGGTTCTTAGCTGGACACAGCCTGGACAAGCTGTGTGACCTCATAAAACTTACTTTCCTTCTCTGTGCCTATTTTTTTGCTGACCACACAAGTGAATGGGATTTGTGTTTTTCAGACTTTGTGTTTGTGACTTGCCAGAGAAAACACATTTTACTTCACAATCCCTATCTATCTATGTATCTTTCTAGCCATCTAGTAAGTGTGTGTATGGGAGGGGGTGCTGAAAGATTTCATGAAATGTTACTTGCCCTTACTACAGGAGATACACTCTGATATTTTTGATTAGCTTCTCTTTTATTTTTTTTTTAAGTTGGTCACAACTTGCTATTGGGACAGACTATCTCTAAGGCCACCCACAGCTCAGAAATCAAGAAATTGGAAATCTCCATTGGAATATAGATTCTGTATTAACCGATGAGTATTTAGTTGAAATTCTTTACAGAGGATGCAGGGTAAAGTTAAGTGGTTCTGAGACATCTTTCAGAACTGAGTTAGGAGGCTGAGCTTGCTGGGGCAAGGAAGTCAAGCAAGGTACTGGTACTGGCTCGAGGCTGGGCAGAAACTGGAGGCCCTAGGAAGCTTCCGTGTGCCCCGGGCTGTGCCAGGCTTCTTGTCCGGTATCAAAGGACATTTCAGTTCCGTGGGAAAATGTGCACCTGCCCAGGACTATGGAGAAGAGATTCCAAGTCAAACAGCTGTGCTGGCCAGGGCTGGGCACCATGGGGTGTGATCAGATCCAGAGCTCACATTTCACCAGGCTGAGCTAGGCTGGTAGAACAGAGAGTCTCTGTCATTCCCTGAGAGGTTGACAATCACACCTACCAGCACAGGTTGGACCCAGAGCTGTGCAGTGTGGAGCAGAGGATACATTGCCATGAGCAGCATGTCCTCTATTCCCTCCTCTTTGGCAAACTGCACATCCTGTTTCCTCTATCTACAGAGGTCAAAGAAAATGACACCTAACCTGGCTTAGAGAGGATGCAGCTCCTGTCCCCAGCTCTCAGGGCTGAGCTGTGGCATCAGGGTCACAAGATTAATGCAGTGAGTGAAAAAGTCCACCCAGCTTCCTGTTCTGTTCACCCCACATGCCCAGAGGTGCCCCTGAGGAGTGTGGAGGCTTGGCAATAATCTTTCTAGCAGATAGCAGAGTCTTACTCTTATCAGAAATTACCAGGGCCTGCCTAACCTCACCACTATGGATTTTTTAAAGTGCATATTTGAACCTGAAAAATGTCCTACGAGTATGCAGAATCTCAGGCTTCACCCAGCCCCACAACTCTACATTTTGTCAAGATATCCATGTACTTTGTGTGGAGAGTTGAGAGCTGGAGGCTGGGAGTCTGAAAACATCTAGTCTCCCATCCCCTCTCCTTTGAGCAGAGGTTGAGGGTATCAGCTTTGGGATCACAATCCTGGGTACAGTGTTGGACTGAAGTGTGTCCACTGGGAGATAGTTACAGCCCCCTGGCACAAGGCAAAGAATAGTGCCTCTGCTGACTTTCTAAGTGAGATCTTTCCTTCCATGCCCCAACTTCTCTGCAGTTATCTTTTTTTTTTTTTTTTTTTGTGAGTGGAGCTTTAAATCTCCAGCAGACATAGAAAGGTGCCGTTTGGAGCAGCAATAGATTCAGACGTTTCCACAGATTCATTCAGGGATGCTGGGCTCCCACCCCAGGACGCCCAATTTTCTTAGTCTTGGGTAAGAGTTTGAAGTCTGTATTTTTTAAAGTATTGGGATGAAGACAAATTACATTGTGTCTGGGAGAGCTCAGAGCTTTCTGCAGAACTAAAGTACTTTCTAGATCAGACGTCAGCCCTGGCTCTACTCTGCCTTCTGCGGTTCAGTAGCCTAGGGATGCCACCATGTCTGCTGCACCATCAGAGGACCACACTTGGCCTTGGAAAGTTTCACAACACTCCGCACTCTCTTTGGAGCCTGTGCCTTGTCTGGTTGGCCAGTCTTGCCTCACCTGTTTGAATCAGGCCAGAAGCAGTTTAGTGGGAGCTCAGGGCCACTTCGCTTGTACAGCCGCATGCACGCCCTTTCTGTCTAAAGTGGTTTCTCTGAGCTCGGCAAGGGGTGAGGGGGGTCCAGACTGACAGGCAGCCCAGCTATAAGAATGGGATCCAGCTTTTGTGAATTGGTATTCTGCACTGTATGGTTCAGGACAGGAGAACATTTGCAAAGCAGGGATGATGTCATGTTCCTGGCCTTGCCTCCAGATAGAGCAGCAGTGCCTACATTGAAAGCAGCCCTTTGGAATGCTGCTATGGAATTACTGGAAGACTCTCAAAGTTAAAGGTAGATTCCTAGGCTCTTCCGTATGAGAATCTAGATCTGACTGTCTTAGGGAGGAGCGGTCATCTTGGCACAGATCCCAGGTGTTCCTGACACAAGCAGGCCACAGACCATGCCTCTAGCCTGTTTTTCCAAAAGGTACCAGCCTGCAAAAAGTACACCCATGGATCTTTCCAACCTGTACTTTGCATCTTGCTCCAAGGGTGAATTTGACAAGTTCTTGTGAGGACTCTGGAAGAGGCACCAGCTTAATCAAATTCATGTATTTTAAGGGCAAATTACCATGTGAGGCAGAACCACATTGTTAGCATCGCCCTGTGAGCAAATGGAAAGGCGAGAGCTGTTTATGCTCCACATATACCATGCACATGATTTGTAAACCTGAATAGTGAAGAATACTTCGCTTTATGGGGGAGGGCAGGCAACTGCAAAGTTGGTTTTACACAAGGCAGCAGAATCTAATTAGGAAGAAACCATCCATCTTGAAAATTCAATCAGTGATTTTACAACCTTTGCAGAATTTTCCACAAACCCTTATGTTTTCCTTTCATTCATCTACACTCTCATCACGTGTGCACCTGTGTGTGAGAGAGATAGAGACACAGAGGGACTGCGACAGTCAGCCACTTACTGAAGCAGGGAGAGGCTGAGTTTAGGAAAATGTGAAAAGCACTGGACATTTCCATTCTAAAAGACCGCAGTGCCTAAGGAAGAAAGCAGGTGGCAGTGCTGAGCCTGAATCCCTACTTGCCTCTTGGTCAAGCACAAATCCCGCTCCTGCTTTCCTCTTCAAGGGTGCTTCCGTCTGGGCCCCGCACGTTGCGGTCAAGGAGGTTGGGAACGAGGTGCTGCCCCTTTTCTGTGGGCTGGGCAGTACAATCGGTCCACAGTTCACGCTGGATGGGATGGAATTGAAACCCTGACAGTCCTGAGTGCAGACTTCCGGCACTGTCAGTCCCACTCACTGGGCACTTCGGGAAGACCCTGCAGCGCTATGGATAAAACCGTGGGACCCGGAGTCAAGGCCTGAGTTCTTCCCTTCTCTGGTCCTTGGTAATTTGTCCACTTGGTGGTTTTTCCATCATTTTCTTCACATACAAAACAAAGGGGTTGGGAATGCACACTTTTTTATGGTGTGTGTTTGTGATACATGGTGGCCATATCATCTTGGGGGGATTAGTATGTGTGTATGTCACATCTGCATCCTTTTCCCTTCCACTTCCCTTCTTGGCCTTCCCCTTCTCCCCTGTCCCTGGGCCTCCTTACCATCTTTGCAAAGTCTTCCTTCCTGTTTCCTATCATCTCTATTGTTTTACTCCCTAAATTATTTATACTTTGGATTTGCCCATGGAGGAGAAGCAATGCAAGTGAAAGTTTCTATGTCTAGATGCATACTTTCTAAGCTCATGACCTGCGAGGGAGAAGGGCTGCACTCTCTGCCTTTACATCTTCCTTTTGCCAGCCTTTTCAGACCATGAGGCACCTGGGCCTGACCGCTGCCCACCCACAAGGAAACACATGACATCACAGTGACAAATATGCCAAGGCTGGCAGGCACTTCTGAGACTCTGCCTCAAGTTGAAGTTCCTGAAATATGTCTGCAGGCTAAACAAATGCCACTCACTCTGCCAAGGCTAAGGCTACTCCTCGACAGAAAAGGTTATTTTTTCTTGGGATTATTTCAGTGCATCCTTGCCTAGAACCTAGGAAGTAAACTGGCTGACTTGCTGAGACCTTCTGAAATCCCTGCAGCTTTTTTTCCATAAGTGGAGGCACGGGAGAGAAGCAATAGGAACAAAGTATTTCTTGCAAGCAGAGTTCTGTGGCAGGAAGGCTGTGGCCTCTGTGCCATTAATGGAGCCCCCATGGCACTGAGTAGGGATGCTTTACACCAGCGTAGCTAACACCTTAACTCTCCCTGTGCAGAACACTTCATGAAGGTTAATTAACCTTCACAGTCCCTGTGGGAGGCTGCCAGGGTAAGTTATTGCTAGCTGTATCTGACCTTCTAGTTTCCTGCCAGTGATCTGTAAAGGCTTGTATGTAAATTACAACCCGAGCCTGGTATATATATTAGAATCACAATTTCCCCACTCTGCTTCCTTGCCACATCTCCATCCTCAGCTGTCCAGTACCCTAACAATACACACACTCTCCTGCGCATGCGTGCGCACGCACACGTACACACACGCACACACACACACACACATATGCATCCTATAGGCTGAGAACTTTCATGAGAGACAGACATCCAGGTGACATTTTATCCTGAGTTATTTGAACTTGGATTTTTTTGTCCTGGCTTCAGGGGGACCTGCTCTTTCAGACCTATCCCTGTCCAAGCTCACAGTGTCACTATCCTCCCTGCATCCAGTAGGGTGTCACGTGTCTCCTTAAGGGTGTGTGACCTTTTGATCTGCCCCTTTCTTCCCTGCTACTGTAGCGTTGGATGTGTTCTTAGAGGTTAAATTTATGTTATGCAGAGAGGAGAGCATAATTTAAGTATAGCATTATTTGACATAGAGCAGTATTTTAAGAAGGGCTTAATCAACCCTGTCTAAAGTCAGAGGTGATGCATAGATTTCCCCATGCTTAGTCCTCTGGACTGAGGTATCTTGCATTTAATCCACCCCTGTATTCTGTCTTTTAATGCTTCGTTATTCCTGCACACTTTTTCCCTCCAGAAATTTGTCCTTCTCTCTCGCTAAGGTCTTTTTTCCTCCCTTCTCATTCATCTTACTTCTTCCTCCCTCCCTCCTTACATAGCTCCAAATGACTAGGCTCAGATAGCAGAGAAAGAGATCATTAAACAGACACTGCCAGGGGTTGGAAGTTAGAAGCGGTGCTTTAAGAATGGCAAGTAAAGCACAAATTGAATAGTTATATCCATGCATTATTAATTAATACTTCAGAAAGCTCTGTTACAGGTTGCTATCCTTAATATTTTTGCCAGTGGCATAAATTAAGAGAGATAAAGGGAAACATTTTATAGAAATAAAAAAAAACTCCATCCACAAAGAGGATCCAACATATATAAGTTTTTATATATTAAACAATATAGCAGCAATATACATAGGCAGAATCTTTTGGGGAAAAATGACTAAAATGAGACTTTAGAAGACTTTAACAAATTTATCTCTAAACATTAGTCAAACAAAAGAACATAAAATATTTTAAATCATCCAACTTAAGGCATTAGGTAGACTTGTATATGCTACAAATAAAATATGCATTTTTCTCAAAAAAGTTAGAAAAACTGATATTTTTAGCTACAGAGCAAGAGGGTAATAGAGTGCAAAAGAATTCCCTTGCTGTCATGCAATAAAACTAGAAACCAACAATTTTTATATTTTGAAGACACTCCTCTAAATAATTCTCGGATAAATTATAAAAGCTAACCTATAGATTATTTAGCTTGAATTCTCCATGTATGTTAAATTTGAAATACTGGTAAAACTTAGAAGGTCATTTAATATGCTGTATGGCCACCTGGGATCTGTTTATAGAGTAACAAACTAGAAAGATGGACTGGGACTAATAAATATGAAATCTAACAGAATTGCATTTGAGACTTTCTTCTGTGTTCAATAAGCCGATAGCAGAAATACAAAGTAAGGGAGGTAGGAGTGAGTGTCACTACCTTTAAAACAAAAATGATTACACAGAAATAAGGTTTAGAGGTTTTCTTTAACAAATGTGTTCCTCTTTCATCAACTATGATGTGCCTGCCACAAAGAGGCCATGTGATTCCAGGCTGCATGAATGGACGCGAACCTCCTAGAACAGGAGAGGTAGGCTCTCAGATCTGTACTAATCGGACTTGTGCATGGGGCATTCAGTTTATAGGTCCTGGCCTTGGGAAAAATAACATGGGCCCATTCAGAGAGAAGTGAAGGAAACCATACAGACTTACAAAACAAATAAGTAAGCAAAATCGGTATGAGACAAAATTGAATGACGTAGAGAAACGTGGCCTGAATTTGAGGCAACTCCTTGAACTTGATGCTATTTTCAAATATTTGAAAAGCTTTTGGATAACAAAGGATAAGGTCATTGAAAGACAGGTTTCTGTGAGCCATAATATTCTCAGATAAAAGTACTGCTTAGACAGCAAGTTCCCGTCACCAGAGATGGTCTAGCCCAGTTTGGTTAAACACTCAATGCAGATATTGTGGCAAAGATTGTAACCATGGAAAAAGGAAGTGGATGAATCAAACAAACATTCCAACCCTGAAATTCTTTTATTCTCCTGGAATCCAGTGTTCCTGCAAAGTGGTTCCACAAGCTTCTGAGCTTGGTACGGAGTTGAAAATTGAGTTGTTACAGTTCTTCATTAGCATTTTGAGCACAGGCCCTGTGGGTAATATAAAAGTCTGAGCACTCATAGTCTAGTAGAGACAGCCCCAATCCAGATGAAACCCAAATAGTTCAGGACTAATGGAAATTAAATGCACAGTAGTCAAATGGAGACATAGTGTATGAAAGAGTTCAAAGGGTTGGAAAAGATGAGGGACTCCTCGTAGAGCAGACTGCAGAGTGTGTGTGATTAGGCAATTTGGGTGGTTTTAGAGATGAAGGTGACAAAGATGTATGTAATAAGCAGACATGATGCGTTGTCTCTTTCCTTTGAGGGTAGAATGTGGTGTGCTTGGCTGGAGCGCAGCTCACCATATGCACAGATCTTTTTAGATGCCTCTAAGCATTGCCACTCTCACAGCCACTGCGGACCCCGCAGCACGGGCTTTGGCTCTGCAGTTTCTGCACACACACAGCTCGCGTCGCTAATGGATTGTTCTGACAGGAGCTTTTATTGACTCAGCTTTTTCTTCATCTTCTGATTGCCTCTGAGCCTCTCTAACCACAGCTGCCCTTTCATCCTTGGAACTAAGACCCTCCTCCTCTCAGAGAGTATCACCCCTGCCATCCACAGTGTGTGACCATAATTACAGGAATAAACAACCCCTTATATTTATTTCAGGCTTTGTGGTTCTGAACACTTGTCACATGTAGTCTCCTATTTACTCATTCTGACAATGCTGGGGCGAAGGGACATAAGGACAGTGGTACCCCAGGATGAGAAGAGGATACCCTGAGGAAATGAACTGGTTCTGGGATCAGGGTTCAGAACATAAGTCTTCTGAACCTGGGCTCTCTTTAACAATGCTGTTGATGAGAAAAGAATCTTAATGGTCCCCATTCCCAAGAGTGGTATGATCCAACCCCGACTTGTTACAATGCTATTCAGGCCTAGAGACTCCCATGAGGCTAGCTTTTCCAAACACTAGCTCTATGAATGACACTGGCTGGGCCCAGGATCACTGATGCCCACTGAAGTTTCAGGACTTTAATTTAGAGTCCACCTAAGCTTTGGGACCAAGGGCTAGCTGAAGGCAGCCTTCAGAGGCTGTATCTACCTTCCTTCCACTTAATTCAGAAGAAGCAAACTGGCACGTGAGCATGAAAAACAGAGTATTAATTTAATCACATAAAACTTAGAGCAAAATTAATATTATACATTTAATGCTATCATAAAATTAATGCCCTGCCTGGTTATTAGGCATAAATGTAAACAGTTTACATGACTGACTATAATTAGTATTGCTTTAGCAGAGCCAAATCAATTTTTAAGTTGCTCTCAACTCACTGCAGTATGTTATATTAGTATTTGTATTTTTGGAATCACTATCTAAAGTTTTCCTTGATACCATTTGTAGAAGACAATTTGGATGGCTCTCCTTGCATGCATAACAATTTCTTCCACATTAGTTAAACCAAGCACTATTTCCATGTACTGATATATACAGAGCTGGCTAAGCTATTTCCTTCTCCCTTCAACTGGCTCTAAGCAATGTAAATAGGCCTAGCTGAGGTACTGGTGGGTAATCTTTGAACCCAGCTGACAGTTCCCTCTTTCCTTGCCTCATGCCTCCCTATAAACAGTTGAGAACAATGGAATGGCAGAGCCACATAGCTCCAGGAATGTCAACTGAGTTTGAGCCTCAAAATAAGAGGCTATGACTTCCCAGGGCACAAAAGTTTACATATCAGAAACTGAAGCAATAGCCTCCTAAACATTTAAATGCTACCCCAGTTGAGTTATGCACATTGGTCTTTCTGCATATTATAGAGATGCTTTCTGGCCTTCTTGCTAACCTAACTCACAGCCTCACAAAATTCCTGCCATCTCACCATCAAGCCACTCCCTTCTTCACAAGGGAATAAATTCTGGGTGAGGCCCCAGGTCAAGGCTTTTATCCTGTGAATCCTCACCTGGATCGGACTTAGGACCCCTTGGCTACCCATAACTATGAACATGTCTTAGTGTCTTTATTTTTGCCATGGGTTACACTAGAGGTGGCTGGTTAGAATTAACTTGCCAGGATTCCCATAATGTTTCAATGAGATTACAAACATAAACTTTACAGACTATGAGGTGGACAGAAGCAAGGATTACAATATTTGAATTACAATAACCACTTGCCACCTATCATCTGAGTGTCTTCAAACACAGGAAGATAATTCCAGGGACCAGGAAGAAGCCATCTTGCTTTCTGAAAGTTCCTTCAAACTGTATCTACTTCCAACTTGAAGGTGTCATTATCTAATAGTATGGGCCTTTTCTTCTCAGGTTTTCTTTCAATTTTATACCTTATCTGAGAGCAAAAATAGCTATCTCAATCATCTGTCATTCACAAAGAAGATATGCCTTACTCTTGGCCAAGGATACTTGTTATACCAGGGACAGAGAACACCTTCCTAAAGACCAGGCCCCAGCTGGTGGAACTCCTGGAGGACTATCATCTCTTCTTGAAGGACTGTCATCTTTTGCTAAGCACATCCTGAAACCATTGTCATTCAGTTGCTGAAAGTCAGTCTTTTTGAGGGCACAGCCAATAATGTGAACTCAGCGTCTAGCCATTGTGAATGACCCTGACCTTAGAGTCTCACCCAGTTCCTTTGTGTAGGTCCAATCTCTAGTTTCTGTAGAACCAGAAAGATGGCACTGAGTTGCCTTGATGTTCATTACTGAGTCTGTACCCATGGTGCAAGCATAGCATGCAAGTGGCACATGAGAAGGGGACTGCAACTGGGCTATGGTAAAGCCGTGGACAGCAGGAAGGCCTGCCTTGGAGATGGAAGCCTTAAGTGACCATGGGAGGAATGGGTAAACAGATGGGGGGCTCAGAAGAAAAACTGCAGCCCAACCTTTAATTCGTTCAGAAATCTCCACAACACCTCGTAGAACTGAGAACCGGAGCCATTTCTGCAAGAATTGAAGTCTCTTGAATAAAAGGGAGTTTAGAATGGCAGGTTACACATTCAAACAGGTATGGAGAGCTGTAATAATATCAGCCTGTTCACAGATCTGGAATTCTTTTAACAGGACAGGGAGAAGACAGGCATTGGAGGCGAGAGAGAGAGTCTCCCATTGTATGGTCAGAGGAAAGATGTACATAGGCAATTTCTTAGAATTAGTGATACACTGTTTAATATCCAGCTTCAGGTCACACTGTTTGACTTTGGAGGAGCATTAGAAGGAGAGTACTAATTGCGAGAGAAATGGGTATAGAAAATCATCATCCCAAGGAAGACATGCATACCTTTGTATTCAGGGGTGTGAAGATTGTTGTCATCATCAAGGGATCTTCTGAGACTATTATGAGAAACATGTTGGACACAGACTTAAGATCACATTTTTAGTAAATGTCCATTGACAGCACAGTGTCAGAGACTGCCAATGTAGGCAGATTGAGACAGCTTCCCAACCAGAAATGAGATTAGCTAAGATGCTGATCAGGAAAGAAACTCACCCAACTTGACTTCAGGCTGTCTGTGAGCATGGAGATTAGCGGGAGCAGGAGCAGTGAGTCTGGCAGAGGCAAAGGCCTGATGTTGAAATAGCACAAGATGAGGAAGGCATATCCAGGGTAGCTGCCCAAGGAGCATGTGGGACAGATGAGTACGGGGTGGTGATGGGCTAGGTGCACCTGCACTAGACCTACCAACGGACCTATCCGGCTGGGCTCTGCATGTCTGGCCCAGTTCACCAGTACTGAGGGATGGATGTGCAGCCTTGGCTGATCTGATCTACCCAGTCACCCCCAGAATTGCCGTGAGAGAATGGAGTTGGGGGGACCTCAGTGCATACTCCATCATACCCTCTTCTTGCCATCTCTGTAGGAAAATTGCTGCTTATGATGAAGAAATCCAGCATCTTTATGAGGAGATGGAACAACAAATAAAAAGTGAGAGGGAGCAGTTTCTTCTGAAAGTGAGTGTCTACCCTCTGGGTTTGGTTCTAAGGGCTAGCTGGGCTGACATTTCTATGCTGACCACCTCTCCCAAATGTGAGGTCACAGTGCCACTATTGGTACTATTGATTCTCTCTTTCTCTGCTTTATTATTTTTCAAGACTTTTGTCACCTTTGAACATGACATATGTTGTACTAGTTTATTTTTATTGATTCTTGTCTGCTGCCTCCTACTAACATATAAGCCCCACAAAAGTGGGGATTTTTATCTTTTATTTACTAATGTATCCTCAACTTCTAGACCATACCTGGAATATGACAGGTATTCAACTGATATTTGTTCAGTCAGAAGATGATGCACAAGTGGATGGATGGATGCAGTGCATGCTTTATTAGTAAAGCAGCCTAGAGGTTAGGTCAGACAGTGGCTGATACCTAGACCTGTATCAAAGATCCATCCAAACAGATCAGCTCCATTTCACACCATGCCTAGCAGCATTCCCCAGCATTCCCCAGTGGACAGTCATTAGCACCCATGCTGCCCATCTCTTCTCCTTAGATGCCTAGAAAGTGTCATCACCAAGAAAAACAAACTCCATCATGCCCAAATACCATGGGAGAAAGTATAAAGTTCACCTCCCTGTTCCTAGTCTGACACATGCTTAGCCCCTTTCCTAGTCCTGCTATTTGTTCTAAGTCAGGACTGGTGAAATTCTGTCCTCTGCCAAGCTAAGCAGGGTCTTTTTTTGGGGGGGGACATACTCATTAAAAAAAAGCTATAAGAAATTCTGTTATCCATTCTTGAACTCTTCACTTAGTGAGTTCTCAGCAGAAACACTTTTGAGTTTGACCAGCAGCCCCCTCTGCTTCTCATCACTAACCCTGGAGTGTGGTCCCAGCCCCTTCCTTAAACCAAGCTTTAGTCACATGTTGCTTTGCGTTATCCACACCACCGCTACCTTTAGTATTGCAGATGTCACTCAAATAAGAGGGAATTGGAAAAACCCGGTCATGTTCCCCAGCCAGAACCCCTGAAGCTTGTCAGCATTTCGAGACCACCCATGTTCTTTGAGAGCTCCTAGTCCTTCTGTCTCCCCTCCCCTCAGCAGGGGTAAGGAGAGGGTGCGCATAGAACAGACAGAGCTCACACATTGCAGCAGCAGACCTACTACAGTTTACAAGAGCAGCAGACTCCACCCCACGATGAGAAGCCACTCCAAGATCCCAAATGACACTCTGAAGAAGGGACAGATTCTGGGGAACATTTTGCCCCTTCTGCCTAGGGCTATGAATACAAGTCAAAAACAATCTTTCACAGAGGCTGGTAGTAGGTGGAGCTCAGAGGAAAACTTTCAGGAGCAGATTAGTAACCCTTAGGATGGGCTGGCTATGATGCTATGGCTCTCAACCACCTCCTCTGCTTCCTCTTTCTCCTTCACACCAAATGCCCAGAGAGCCCAGTACTTAGGCTTATAGTTTTGGCACTAGCATGGAAGCTCTTAAGATATCTTCGGCAGTGCCAGCAGTCCTGGTCGTAGAGAAGGGATGGTGACATTTCTGCCTATGGAATCCTGGAAAAGACTGGACCTTCTGCCCAGGGTTTGGATCCTTGTTGTACACTTAGCAGTGTGTTTGACCATGAAGGAGATACTCAATCATTTGTACCCTAGAATCGAGGTGGAAGTCCAACTCAGTGCTCTGCTCTGGGGTGGGGGATGATACACTGCACAGTGTGAGGAAATCAGTGCTCATGAGGGAACCCTGGGCCTCTTACTGTCCCAGCATTGTCTGTGAGAAGCTTGCTCCGTGAAAATCAGCCAAGCAACAGCAGGTTTCCTGGTGCTGATTCTCCAGAAATAGTGGCTGGAGCAGCAGCTGTCTGCTCAGGTGCTACCTGCACCATCACCTGGTTTAAATGAGGAAGGATGGTCAGAGGCTCTTGGTCCCCGTAGCCTCTCAGGAACCAGGTGATATCTACAGATGAGGACCTGATGAAACTTTACAGATGTCCAAAGGCTTATGAGCCTAGAACAACAACGTTCTACCACTTTACTGCTGCTAGCCATTATCCAACCTTCCAGCCACCTCACCCAAGTTAGCATCCCACACCTGTCCAAACTGGATGGGGATCATGGGGACTCCTAGGGCTCTCCGGCAGGGGGAAATAGGAGACTTAAAGTTTCCTCTCTCCCTGCATACTTTATATGCCTGTTTTACCTCTGGTGAGCAAAGGCTGAAGGAGACCCAAGCATTGTCCCCCGCCCCCTTGGGTGCTAGGCATAGAGCCAAGGGCCCTGCCTGTGCCAGGTAAGTGTACCACTACTGAGCCATATCCTAGCCTGAGGATTTTTGTTTCTAGTCTGTGAATGATCTAGAAGCAACTCAACTGGATGAGGCAGGGTCTGGAGCCCATGTCTTCTGATGCCTGCTCTGGGCCCTCCCACCAGGCATGACTCCCACAGTGCTTCCTTGTGTCTCACAGCCCATCCCTCATGCCTGCATCTTTTAGGCCTCAGCATCTCAGAGTGGAGAGGCCCAATCAAAGGCAGAAGGAGAGAGGGTATTGTGAGTAGAGGCACAGACATCAGAGGTGGCCATCACAGTGGAGGACTGGGGCAGCCAATCCTCGTCAGGGCTGTGCCTCTGTACTTGCATATCGGGGAGCAGTTTCAGGGATCCAGCCCTCAACACAGAACAGAGCATCCAAACTGGAAGAAGTTTTAGAGGTCATCTACCTCCCCCTCTGATTCCCTGTTTAGAGACAAGCTGAGGCCTCTGTTCTCCCTGCTCTGAAGTTTGCACTTACCATGGGTTGTTTCTGTGGTGGGTGTGGTGGGGTTTCGGACACAGCGGTGAGACAAGCATGCTGGTGGAGCAGTAAGTGCCTCCCTGGGCCTCACATCATACCCACAGACTCTCACGGCATGGGGGGCACCATGGGTGCCAGATTCTGGCATGAGGTGGGAAGGGCCTCACAGCACCAAAGGTCGAGCACCTGCTAATGAGTCTGTCTTAGGCCCTATGTGTTCCCTCTGCCCACTTGGCAGGACACAGAGAGGTTCCAGGCCCGCAGTCAGGAGCTGGAGAAGAAACTGTTTGCCAAGGAGCAGGAGCTGGAACGACTCAACCAGCAGCAGAAAAGGGTAGGGTGTTTTTTTAGGTTTTTGTTTGTTTGTTTGTTTGTTTGTTTGTTTTTGTTTTGTTTTGTACCAGGGATTGAACTCACAACCTCGCACTTGCCAGGCAGGCACTTAAGCCAATGAGCTAAATCCCCAGCCCAGAAGGGTAGGTTTTGTCATTGTTTTCAGAGCCCCTGGCTCTTCCTTTCCCCTGTATCTCTGACTCTCTCCCTTCCACTCACAAAGCTTTTTGTTTACTGTGAAAAGAGCCATGTAGTCCTACAAGGTAGTGTTTAAAATCACATGTGTTCCCCAGGAAAAAAACAGCTTCTCCATTTCCAGGTGTTTAACTTAGAAAAGTCACTATTGACTTCCCCACAAGGCTCGCAGATATTTTCATAGGTATGCCCGGGGACCGAGGGAACGCCTAAACTTGAACCTGATTCTGGAAGCCTATGTGAGAACAGAGGGAAACTCAGAGGCATAGGGATGCTCTGGCATTTAGAGGGCCAGGAATCCATCCAGATGGAAAGGGTTTCTCAAAGGTAGGCATATCCCTCCCCTGTCTGCCACAGACTTGAATGAGATTCACTGGGCCACTTCGTGCTGGCCCCCATAATGCCAGGATGGCTGCAGACCTGACACCCTTCACTAACTGCCTGAGCTCCCGGGGCAGTCTGAGGGTGCAGGGCAGTGTCTCTGTGGCTGGGGGCACCTGGCTGATGGGATAGGCAAGTGTTATGCCCAGGGGCTTCCTCTCTGAAGCCAGGGCTCATGGGGTGGGATGGGCAAGGGGACCACCTCCTGCATCCTTCAGCCTGGTCGCAGGAGGAATTCAGCTCTAGGAAAGCTACACAGACACATTGCTTCCCTTGGAATAGAGAGCGTTATTTTTAGCAGCACATTAAAATAAGCTTGAAGAGACCTCAGTTATGATTGGGGACTGTCCTGTTGCTGCTGCTGTGCTGCTACCCAGGCCTGGGATTTCAGGCCTTCTCTTTCTGCAGCAAGGCAGTGTCATACTAGCTGCCTTCTTGTTTCCAATTCACATTCGCACCTCACTTCTCCTCGCCTCCTCACTATTATGCACTAAATTCTTAGCAATTAGATTTATCCCTCATATGAATGATTGCCACTCGATTTAATTACTGCATGCTTGCCTGATTACACAGGGGCCTCTTGAGAGCCACACGAAATTCGTTGTTGTTGCTTTCTCCTTCCCTGCCTGGCCACATTCATTAAATGAAATTTATTATGCTCTGTTTGCCTTGATGTGGCTCTTCTAGTGAGAGGATTGGAAGTTCTGTAAAGTGTCATCACAAGCAAAAGCTGCAGCTATCCAAATACGGGTTTTAAGTTGCTTTGGGGACATAAGAAAATGTTTAGGGCCTGTCTGACCAACTTTAGTTATTCCCTAAGAATTTACAGGGCTTCTGGCTGCCACGCAAAGATATTTTTTTAAGATTAAAGAAATTGGACTTATTTATCTGAGAGAAGGAAAGGAAATAAAATTACTTTCAGTATCCACAGTTGGAAAGGATGTCTTCATGAAAAATGCCACTTAGCTGTTCTCTGTCCCCATCAAGGATGGAGGGAAAGAAATTGGCTCAGAGTATAAAAGAAGTGGAGGGTAGTTCGCAAGACCATTCTGACTTTGGGATGAGAGATGCAGGTGGATTGTGGAATTTTCTTTGCTAGTGATGCTTTTGTTTGTTTGCGGTTCTGGGGATGGAACCTGTGGTCTGGCAGGGCTCTGTCACCGAGCTGCACCCCACCCTCTTGAACCTGTGGAGTGGGGCAGCTCTCTTGGCCTGTTCAGTGGAGGTCCAAGGCAAAGGCAAGAGACATGAGATGAGCTCTGAAAGCTCTGTTCTGCCTACTGAGTGTTGGGGTGTTCGAGAAGGAGTGCTGGTTTTGGCTTGAGGTCAGTGACAGTCCCACCCTTCCACAGGGAGAGCAAGGAGATGCCAGGCTAGCCAGCCTGCCAGTCCATGGTGATCGCTCCTCTCTTCTCCCTGTTGCTTTCCAGCTGGAGGGCCAGTGCATGGCTCTACACAATGACAAGCATGAGACCAAGACTGAGAACACCAAGTTGAAGCTCACAAACCAGGAGCTGGCTCAGGAGCTGGAGCGGACCTCGAGGGAGTTGCAGGATGCTCAGCAGCAGCTGGAGAGCCTGCAACAAGAGGCCTGCAAGCTGTACCAGGAGAAGGAGATGTGAGTCTGGCCTGCTCCTCCCTGCCTCCAGCTGTGGACGCACTGTTTACTCTCACACACCTTCCACTTGCCTATGAAACAAGAATTCCAGCCTATTGCTCCATAGGGTTTCTTCTACCCAACACTCTTCTAGATTCTAAGGTTACTGAGCAACCAATGGTCTGGAGGTGACAAGAACTAGATAACTCTGACCTTGAGAAGTTTATCATATGGTTATAAAAATGTGTTATCCATCAGCAGATGTGTAACAGTCTGTGAGCAGATGCTGAGTGAGTAGACAGACCTCAGGTGACTGTTACAGTTTTAAGAACTAGGGACCCAGGGGAAGAGTTGAATGGAAAGACTTCTGCATCAGCAGATGATTGGGCAGGTTTGTGGCAGGGCTCTGGAATCATCACTCCAGCTCTCTCTATTTTTCCAGCAGTGTTTTCTTCTTAGAATTTGTGGGCCCAGGTTGCAGTGAACCACATGTTTCTCAGGGCTGGTTTGCCAATGAAGGGTGTTCTGGGGGTTTGGACACTGGGCCTGGTCATCTGGCTGGGCAGAGGTCCACCAGAGCAGGAATCAGCCAGTTTTCTTATTTGGGGAGTGAGGCTTGCACTCTAAAGCTCAGGGCAGAGAAATGTGATGATTTGACCATTTAATTATCTGTGTATGACTATTGCAAATCATTCCACACTTGGCACCACATTGGACCTGACCACGTCTCACTTCAGTTTGTAATTCAGCAGCCTCCCATGTGGCCATAGAGCTGCAGCTGATACCACTATTCTCAACTTTGATTTATAGCAGAGGAAACTGAGGTTCGGAAGTTCTGAGTAACAGCCCCAGGATGCTAAATGCTTGGTGGCACCCCAGAGACTAATGAGCCAGCCAGGAAGTACAAGCACCAGACAGACCAGCCTTCACTCTCTGCTCCCTCCTCCACTCATGCATTTGTTTCTTCTGCAAAGGTCGTTGTGTGGCTGTTCCTGAAAGGAGCTTGGGTGCTGATCATCTGATTGCAGAGTAGTGGGCTGCAGCACTTTCCAGTGCTGAGTGCTCTGCATGTTTTAAGTGTCTTCATTCAGAAGGGAAAACCCCGGTTCTGGCTGCTGGCAACACCCGGGGGGCACAGGCCTCGTCCAGCTTGTTTTACCAGTTATGTTCATGTATAGAGTCCTGAATGGTGAAGGCAGTGGAGAGGAAATGCTTGCAGACTGAGAACTTGATCCCAGTAAGATAACTCCTCAAGCAAAATCAAACCCTTTTGTCCTGATTATTGGATGGCCAATTGTAGAAAGACTGTGTATTTCACAGTGAACAAGCAAAATCAGTTCTTCCTCATTGACATCAGGGTAACACGGGGTAAGCACTTAAGTTTATGAACAGAATTAAGGATTCTAGCTCTTTAAATTTAATCAAGTTCTTAAAGCAGCAAATATCTGAAGGCAGGAGAATTAGAACAGTAAACAGGAACAAACAGCACTGTAGAGCTGGAGCTCAGCATGAAGATGCAGTCTTCTGAAGTCTTGTCTTAATTAACTGAGCCAGCGCTGCAGTCTCCAGAGGTTGGGAGGATGGAGAGTAGAATCCACAAAGTCACCATGCATTTTTCAAGGAGCTCAGAACATCCCCTGCATCCGAAAGCCATAGTGGCTCAGGAGAATGTGTCCCACCCAGGGAAGCTTGGACAGAGTGACAGCAGGACCCTGACTTGTTCCCCCACAGAATGGGATCATAGAGCCACTCTACTGCCAGGGTGTGAATGTTCAATCTGCTGCCTTCATTTTATCCAGGGAGAAACTGAGGCTCAGACAGGTGTAGTGACTGACTCAAAGCCACACAGCAAATTCCTTCCAGAATTCCTGGGACAGACTGGTTCCCTCTAAGCCTGTGTGTCCCTTGATGGCATCACCTGAGCTTCTCCAGAGCATCTGAGAGAGGGGAGGTGAAGTAAGAAATAAACAGACTTAGTCATTTATCAGCAAGAACTCTGGATGGGCAAAATTAATTTTCCTGTTGTCTGAGGATACTCAAAGTAGGATACTAGATCTTCATATGAGATGAAGAAAGAACCTGCAAGCAGAGATAATAAAAAGATTGGAGGTCAGCGGAAAAGCAGCACCGCTCTTTTTAAATTAACTTTTATTTTTGGGTAGATGATTTACGACAAGACGCGGTAAGATAAATGTTTGAGAAATGGTCTGCCCCATGCATGACTTCAGTCTCCTGTCACCCGGAGAGCACCAGTCACAGTGTCTCAGAGCATACTCAGTGCAGCATGCACACACACACACACACACACACACACACACACACAGTTCTTCTGTACAGAACAGTAGCAGAGCAAGTGTTCTGTTTTACTTTTGCCATGTGCTTTTACTTGACAATATATTTTTTACATTCCCTAAAGGGAACCATAAACCTCTTGCCAAGGACTACAAGAAAAACCCACCAGTTCTTTCCCTTGCAATTTGCATTTTACCTAGGAATAGACTGTTAGAACCTCTAGGCTAGAGCGCATTTCAGGGCAGTCAGGGGAGCCTTTCTTGTTGTTAACAGCAATCCATATGTGTCTGAATAGATGCATGGTCACCCAAAGAGTAGGTACAGGTGCGTCTGTATGTGAATGTCCTGCACGTAAGTGCAGTCTTAAGGCTCTAGCTGGCTGCCGGTGCCACAGATAGGACAGGGGAGGTCCTGAAGGCCTGTGATTTAGGAATTGGGTTTTCACTCCACACTGAGAACCCAGCCCTTGGCTGTGCACTGAGTGACTTTCTGAGCAGGGTAAAAGCTGTTGAGTCTGGGCTGGGCTTCTGGCTGTAGCACCCTGCACAGGGAGGAGTAGGCGACTGGGTACATGGTGTGCTGATCAGAACCGAGTTCCAGACAAGGACTCAGGAACCCACTTGGATAATGGGAAATACATTGTTTTCCCTTAAGTTGAAATTAAATATAATTGGTAATAAAATGTGAGGAACCCGCAGCTCTGCAGGAGGGCACCAGGGAAGCGCTGTGGCTTTGTTAGGATTGTCTGAGGTAAGCTCGGGATTTGATTGAGCCTGTTCTTGTCCTGAGGCAAACTCATAATTATCCTGTAAAGAGGAAGAAGAGAAGAGCACAGCAATCTCAGAAGGAGATTTCTCTCAGAGAGGCCTGGACCCTGGCTGCTTCTGCTGCTGCTGCTGCTGCTGGCGCCCCCTGAGCAGGGGCATAGATGCGTGACTGAGAGAACCCTTTGCAGGCTGTGGCCCTGACAGCGGCAGGCAGCCCCCAGCCTAGCTGTGCGTGCTCCCCAAGCTGAGGGCTGGATTGCGGCCCCTCTGCAGTGAAACTGAGAGTGACATGGATGACATGGCATTTCTAGACTGGGGTTCAGAGCACAGCGATGGAAGAGGCAAAAGTGTAGAGTAGAGCAGGCCTCCCACTGCCTGGGTCCCCGTGCTTCTCCCCTTCTTCCCCAGCCATCCTGGAGCCCTGCCACCTTGCCCCGGTGTGTCCTCCTCCTATCCCTCCCTCCCTGCCTCCCCCTCTGTTCTTCTTCCATGCCTCTTCCTCTCTCTAGCCCTTTCTTCTTCCTTCCTTCCTTCTCTCCTTTGTTTCTTGTGCAGTTTGGGAGGGGCCTCTATGCCAGGTGTGGTGTTGAAGAGCAAAGCACAACACTGCTCCCAGCCTCAGGTGAGCTTTAGTCACCCTGGGTCCCCCTGTGTCACCCTGTGACTGATTGCAGTTGATACATTCACTCTCTGCGTGAGAGTCAGAGATAAGAAATTCTGTCAAAGAAACGATGCCCAACAGTGGAAAATCCCAGATATCTAGGAACAGTCTAGGGACTTTGAGGGGAAGTCAGGAAGGGAAAATGATTCCTCCAGATCATCTGAAAGCAAACTAACTCGGTGTCAAGTATGTGCGGAGGGAGAGGGTAATGTAAGTCCTCCTGAGACACCAGGCTGCAGGAGACAATTGATTTCTCTCCTGGGACAGCCATACCAGTACCACCCAGTATCACGTGCCATGGGAGGTGGCTATGGAATAAGCAGGCTTTAGAAGCTGAGATCTAGAGAGGCCCCAGACTCAGTCATGGGCTATCTATGTCACCAAGCTTCCTGTCTGTATTCACACAGTGGGGCCATCTCCCTTCCAGACAGATGTCTGCGATGACTCACTGAGTTGACCCTTGCTCCCTGCAGCCAGCCCTTCCTCCCCATGCCCTGATCATCACTCTGTCTGCTGTTCTCCAGGGAGGTGTATCGTGTGACAGAGAGTCTGCAGCGAGAGAAGTTGGGGCTTCTGAAGCAGCTGGATTTCCTAAGGTGGGTCAGGACGCATCCAAAATGCCAAAATTGGAAGGGCACCTGGAAGTCAAGAGGCGCACCCTCCCTCCGCTGGTCCCCAATGTGCACTTAAGCCACTGAGCACCACTCCCTTGGTTGATTGGTACATTTACACACATGCCCAGATCTCTACAGTTGGTACTCTTTTTACAGCCCTTCCTCACTTCTGGTGTCTTGCATGGTACCTGCTCGGGTAGGTGCAACTGAATTTATTGGGCAACTACTCTATGCCGGCTGTGTTATCTCCCTTGTCTTCTGCCAGACTATTAGGTAAGTAAAGTGGCTGTTAGGACAGGAAATAACTGAGAAGGAAGCCGATATTAGTAAATTGTTAATTTACTAATTAAGCCATGAAGCTCCTCACTGATGAGCCAGGATTGAAATCCGTAGCTGGCTCTTCTTTGAACTCAGCTATATTCCACTCCTGTTTTCTGGATGAGTAAACAAATCTCAGACAGCAAACAGCAAACAGCAAAAGAAAGGAGTTTCCTTAGACTTCTAAAGCTCACTGCAATAAATTCAAAGTTCACTAGTCTGGAAAGTGCCCCTCAAAAAAAAATGAGGCTGTGTCAGGAAGGGGGGAATTTTGGGTTTTGCGATGTGATTGGTGCATTGCAGCTGTCCCAGCATCCACGACGCAAGGACAGAAACCTCTGGGTTCAGGTGGTTCAAATCACTTCTGTAGGTGTGCTTTGGAGTTTGGAGGTTTTATGACAAAAAGGCCACATCACTGTGTCTGGCATCAGTGACAGTACCAGGTCAAAACAGCCTCCCCTGGATCTGGCTTGAAATTCTCACAGTCTGGTGTGATCCTGGGCAGATGATGTGACCAGCTGGAGTCTGAATTTCCTCATGTGCAGACCATGATGTGGTAAAAGGAGGGACATGTTGCATTTCTTTAAATGCTGTAGTTTCTGCATGACTGCATGAGGCAGGAAGTAACACAGCACCTTCCCATCAAAGGGAGACATCCATGTACCCAAAGTCTTCAGCTAAGTATGAGGCTGCTGACTTTCCCCTTGCACAGAGTAGATTCCTTCTATGTGTGGTTCTTCCTCCACTATTCCAGGCTTACAGAACACCCCCAGGCCTCAGACACCCTGGTTGTCATCCCTGAGGCCTGCCTGACACTAGTCCTATAGCATACAACACACAGGACCAATTCCTGGCCCCAGGAATGCCCAGTAAGTGGTTGCATTGTGGCGACCAGGTTGCATTGTGGCCTCTGCTAAAACTCCCTTTCCCTTCAAAAGTGTGGCTTGGTTCAGAAGCCATGGTCTGAAGAGTCATCAAATTACAGAACTTCATGTACTTTGTAGACTTTTGACCTCTTGTGTTAATGGGTAAGAGTCTCAGCCATTACAGTCCAGTGCATCCTGCATTCACACCATACTCCACTCCCACTCCACGATGCAGTTAGACCTCTAGCCCCTTTCTGCCCTTCTACTTGGACTCCTGCCAGAAGTTGTACACAGGAGTTTGCCCTGTTCCCACCTGGGCCAAGTCTCAGCCTTCTGTGCTGCAGTGGGGGAGCGAAGGCCACACCACCCCACCTCTTTGCCCAGCTCTGGAATCCGTCTGCCCTCTTGGCTGCTGAGGGGTCACTCTAGCATCTGTTCTCATTCTCCTGCACTGTCCATTCCCTCTTTGTTAGAGGTACCTGCAAATACAATGCAGTGTTTCAGACCTGACCCCTGTTGTCTTCACTTCTCCATCCAGCTGCTCTGCATTTCTTCCATCACTTGGCAAGAAAACTTCCAAAAGAGTCATTTTCCTTCCCTGTCTCCATTTCTGTTGTAGTCAAGGGTTGTGAGGAGAACAGTTAATCAGGACATGGAATTTATAATATTATTTTATGATGGTCACCCAGAGTTAATGCAAGAAAATGCAGGAAATCTATCCACAACACTAAAGACTTAGAATATTCAGCCAAGGCCCTGAATCCCACAGCAATGTCCTGTATTAGTCCAGATGAAGACTCAGAGCTTATGACAATGCCTCCCACAAGTCCAACTGAAGATCTAGAGCCCACAAGAAGGACTCATGCAAGTCTCTCTTACGGATCTGTGCTGGGAAGGCCAAAAGGTCAGCGGTGGAAGCTAGAAAGTCTATGCCAGAAGGGTGAAGAAGCTGTGCTGGTAGGTTGAGGGTTCTACGCTGAAGCCAAGAAGTCATGCTCAAAACAAAGACAAGGGCTGTCCTGCAAAGCACCACAGCCATCCTCAGTGGCATGTAGTCCCCAAGCTCCTCCGATGATAAGCACAGTCAAGTATATGCCAGGAAGCCACTGGAGATTAAGCAGCACATGTCTTCCCCTCCAGAGCCAGGAAGCAATGCTCAATGTAAGGACCAGAGCTTCTCCAGGAGAACCAACGGTTCAAACAGCAACACCTAGAAGAACCCACAGTGCCTCACCACCTCAACACCTCAACACCTCCTTCTCCACATCTCTGTTTATGCTGGCAACTTTCCTCAGGTGGAACATCTATGCTCAGCATCATGGTGATTTAATTCCACTGACGTTAAGTTGACTACCAGTTTTAAATCTATAACAATGTCCTTTCTTCACTGTCCCACTGAAACAGTTCTTGTCCACTCACCGATGACCTCCACCTCATTGAAGTTGCCAGTCCACTCTCAGGGTCCACTCATCCCCAAAGTTACTTCTTAGTGCAGCATCCAGAGGGAGCCTTTCAAAGCCAGAGTCAGATGGTGATGCTCTCTGCAACCCACTCCTCCCTGCCCCGCAGTTTCGTATACCATTTGGAATGAAAATTGACATTCTTCAGGTGATCCAGAAGGTGGCAAATGGGAAGGTGCCCGCCCACCTTTATTTTCTCTGACCTCTTAATTCCTCTCCCTTTGAGTACCGTATACTTCCTGTTTCTCAGGCACATCAGATGTGCTCCAGTCTAAGCCTTGCCTTGCTTTCTGCTGTTGGGACTGCTCTTCCCCAGACACCTGCCTAACTGTTTTCTCCTCCTTCAGTCTCTACTCACATGTGACCTTGTCAGCAAGGCCTTCCCTGGTCATGCTAATGGAAGTAGTGTGCAACCCTCCGGCTCTCTTCTTCCGAGTTCCTGCTTTATGTTTTCTGAAGCAATGATCCCCCTGCTAACATCCTGAGGCAAGCCCTTCATACTTTGTTCATAAGCGCATCCCCAAGGGCCTAGCAAGTACTCTGCAGCCCTTTGAATAGAGCCTGCATGCATGCTTGAAGAATCACTTAGGCAGAGGGGGTTTCACAGCAAACCTGGTGAAGGAGAGCTCGCCCCCTAGTGATGAGTGCCATGCATGAGCCTGTGGGGCTACAAGTGTCCATAGATGGTTCGGTCTTAACTTCCTACCTCTCTGCTGACTTACAAACTACCCTCTGTGGTTAATCACTTCCCTAAGAGAAGAGGTTCCACACACTGGTGGGTCTTTCCATACTCAGCCTGGCCATGTACCCATTTGACCAGTAAAATGATGACTGCTGGCTCAGTGGACTTGTGTTTGAATAGCTTCCCCCTTTTCTGTCCACAGAGAAAGGAACAAACACCTCCGGGATGAACGGGACATAAGCTTTCAGGTCAGTGACCTTTGCTTCCTTTGGGATGGGGGCAGTGGGAGATAAGGACAGTGATCTAAGGACAGCCAGATCTGTGTCAGGGCTGACCCAAGATTGTCCTGACACTTGGGATGTGTTGGGTCTTGGTGTGGGTGCAGGATGATGGTGCCAGACGCTGGGAAAATGATATAGAAACCAAGTGGCCTGGAAGGTTGTGACCTGAGTGGATTTCCATGGAGAAACACACTTTCCTATGCCCACATGTCCCTCTGGGCATAGCAGGAGGAACATCTTTGGGAGAGCTGCACCTTTCTTGGCTGCAGAGATAAAAATCTCCATCTGTGAGATGGTGCAATTGAAATGTTGCTATAACTTTTAAACCAAAATGCTTAATTTTCTTTTCATTTAAATTTTTACACAATCAAGGAACAAATTAAAAATGTGTCTATAGCTGTTTACATAATTGATTTTATGTAAATTTTTCTACTTTATAGGAACTCTCTCCCTCTCTGTACCCTAACACCATCACTATTTACTTCTCCAAGTAGTTGGGAAGGTTTTATTTATTTAGGTGTCTTCACTGTGGGCCATGGTGAACAAAATCTAGGACTCCATGCTTTTCTGCTCATCTTCCTCTTTAGTAGGACCAACTGGGTGCTCTGAAGAAAGAAAAAGGGGGGGTAGGATGGATTGGTGTGGCTTCCTAATTATAGGGTTATCACACCATGAGTTGTGGGTGTGTCCCTGGGCATGTCATTCATCACTTGGGACCATGATGCCCACTGTTACATGAGAACAGGAGATCCTTGCCGCCATAACATAGGGATTTAAGAGAAAAGCTGTTGTGAAGAGAGTGATGTGTATTGCACCTTGGTCTGAATGGTAGCCTAAATGTGGCTGGCATCAGGCAGCTAGGTTGCCCTGACTTGGGCCTGACCTGATTTCAACCACCAGTACCTGAGAGACCTGTCACATGCCCTGCCTTTGATATTATCATCGATGACTACTGTTTCTGCTGCCCAACCGTGTGTACCATCTGAGCAAGACTTAAGCCTAAACATGTTTGTTTGATGATGCTAATGGTTATAATTATTTTAGATGTAACACTGGATTTTTTTTAACTTCCAACCAAATGTCATCCTAATCCCTTCATGCCACTTCCTTTCACCTGCCAAACTCATTCTGCTTTGAAAGAGAGATAAAATGAAGAATTCCAATGGGGACTGAAGAAAGAGGGATAAAATCCTGTTGATTTAGGATATAATTAAAGATTCATCTAGAATCATTACAACCATACTTTTAAGGGGTTCGGGGAGTGCGGCAGTTCCTCCTCCCTCATTAAGGATCATGGTGAACCACCTGGGCTGGGTGACTAATGAGAGATTCTTCCTGTAATGTCACTCTCTCTGCTCTCCTGGAGGACATCCGTTAGGGAGCCTTGTTAGAGGAGTTGTGAGACCCTGCTCCACAGATGCTGGAGCCATTTATCTACACCAAGTCTACCTCCCGAAAGGTCTGAAAATCTTGCAGCAGCATATGAGATGGACAAAGCACTGGTTTACTTGACCCTCTGAGCTGTTCTTTTTCTTATCGTATCTGAGGATTTGGAAATAAAGTGAGATTAGAGCCACACAGACAAGTGTGATTTCAAAACATGCAGAAGCTTTTTATGATAATACCTTTCTTATGCATGAAACAGCTATCTCCTATTTGTCCTCTTGCAAACTATCAGTGCTGTTAAGAAGAGTAACATGGCAGACCCAGGTTCTACACTGGGTATTTGTTCCTTGGATTCAGTTTTTAGAAACAAGATGGAGGAATTGGGGTGATACCCAAAGGGGAGAGTGGGTGAATGGTAATAGAGAGACAAGTACCCTACTGACTTACTTCAGAGTCTTGATATAGCCTTCCTCCCAGAAGCAGGAATGCTGAGTCCTTTTCTTCTAAGACATTGGGGCCAATTCTCAGGCATGCATCTGAGGGCATTCTGTGTTTCTGCAGAATGATAAGGCAGCCAAGGCAAACACAGCTGCTTCCAAGGCAAGCTGGAAGCAGAGATCTGGCTCTGTGATTGGCAAATATGTGGACAATGGAGGGATTCCTAGAAGGTAAGTCATCACTGTTCATCACTCATTCATCTGTTTGAGTGTTGGCTCTGGGTCACACTCAGTGAAGATTGAGTCCTGGGGTATGGTGTTTGGAGGTCAGCTGCTCTCACTGCCTTGAAAACTTGGAGGATGTGACCCTCCCTGCTGTGACATCCATGCTGGAGGGAGACTGTTGGGAGGAACTTTCAGGAAAGGCCATTGTCTTTTGAGCCTGCCTATTCTGGTATGTGTTACAGAGAGGGACCTAAGGGTGCTATGGATGCCAGAGCAAGAGGAGGAGGAGGGGTCTCTGAAAGAGAAACAGAGGTGGGGCTGAATAACTCTGTTGTCTGCTGAGAAGAATGGACGAGCCTGGCTTTTTCAGAAACACAACTTTCTTAGATATGAAGATTAATTAAAGAGGTATATGGGATCTTACTGGATGGATTCTTTCATAGATAAGATTGGGGCTTGTGTTTGACAGATTGTTTCACAGATTCATATTTAAGTAGCTCAAATACATGTTTTGCTGCTGTTGCACACTACATGATTGAGTTCAAGAACCTGGTATTGGCTTGTTGCTCACGCATAGACAATAGACCCCCGACCCCATCCTGTTTGGCACATTCTTTTCCCACATAATGGTCACAGAGAAGTGGAGGCCCTGAAGAATGAGACCCAGGGAGAAGCAAGCATGAAGTAAAAAGATGTGCAGAAGAAAGTAACTTTGGGAACATAAATCAGCTCATCAGGAAAAATCTTTGGGTCTAATTGCCATAAATTCCACCTCTAAATAGCCAAATAATGAGATACAATTTGGGAGCTTCTGCAGTGGTAGTTGGCTTGCTGGGTCCATGGCACTGAGTGTATTCGTTGATTGATTCAGCAGGCACTTGCTGACTGCCTACTCTGTTCCAGGTATTCTTTTGAATTATACAAAGACTTGAAAGATGAATTGGACATAGTTTTCCACTGTTAATGTCTGTTATTAAATGCTCATTTAATATTGAAGTTGTGTGAGGTCCTGGTCTATGCGCTGGGTGCCTGAAGTGAGTGAGTGAAATAGACCTTTCTCTTGAGCAGAGGAAACAGACAATAATCCACAAGCAACAAATCATGAACTCTGAATCCCAATACATGCTTGGCAAAAGTGGATGCTCTCTCTACTGATGCCAGAGAGCATTTGGTGGCAAAACCAAAAATAAACTTAGTCATGCTAAGCTGAGGATATTATAAAATGTCAACAGTGCCTAAGAATTTCCCAAATAAAAAGCCCTTTCCAAGAAATGCTTCCTTTCAGAACCCATGTATTTTGTTTCTGGTTGGAAAAACATGCTGTGTGTACGCTGCTCATGTTGCACGCAAATAACCCTCTTGCCTGGGCAAGCAGAGTGCAAACGGGTGGGAGTACTCATCACACTTGGTTACCAAGCTTGATAGTGTAGACAGGAAGTGTGCTGGAAAGAAGCCAGCTGGCTTTTAATTAAAACTGTGATTTTTATAAGTAAGGGCAAGGTGTTTGGTTTGCTATAAATTCCCTATTTTCTATCAAAGGACCCAAATAAATTTACCACTGTTATGAGCAAGCATTGCATCTTAATTGATCTTTCTGAATTGCAATTAACCTTAAAATGGTGCTGTTTGAGGTTGGTTTCTTCTTCTTCTTCTTCTTCTTCTTCTTCTTCTTCTTCTTCTTCTTCTTCTTCTTCTTCTTCTTCTTCTTCCTGTCAGTCCTTTGGAGCAATAAATGCTATAAGCCAGGGGTAAAATAAAGGGTGTTTCTGTGTTCTGCATATTCTGTGTTCTTCACTTGGTCCTATTACCTCTGCTATTACCTATTACTACTTTGTCTTTGTTGCATTTGCTTTTCAAATCTGTGTAAGAGAGATAGAGAGACAAAGAGAGACAGAGAGACAGGGAGATTGACTCAGCTTGCACATAAGGTCCTGCCTGCCAGACTTCTGTACGCTTTCAAAATTCTCAGCTTCACCTTTTTCCACAAAGACCTAGAAGGAGCTCCCTTGTTCAGGAGGGTCAGTGAGGGCTTTGCTCTCCAAACTTTCTGAAAATACCACCTGTGCCTGGTGTACATTCCAGGGACCTATTTTTTTTTCTCCCTCCCATTTCTCTTTTTTGTCGTTTCTGCTCAAATGGGTCAGGAAATGAGGGTGCCCTTGTGCACCTCCAGGGACAGAAAGAAGAAGAAGCGTATGAATATTCCTTATGGCCCAAAGCACTCCCTTTCTCAAAAGGCAACTGCCTCTGAGGAACAGACACCTACTTTGAAAGGACAGGGCCCCCCAGAACCACAGTGCCCCACACTTTGGAGAGTAGGGAGTAAATGTGCCTACAACTGTGGGTTGTTGCAGTTGTGACCAGGCAGAGCGGATGGGCCACCTTTGCAGTTTTTGAACCTTTCATTTCAGTTTCCTCAGTGAGGAAACTAAGGCTTGCAGAGTGGAACTATTCTACCCAAGAATGAACAGCTTATAAGGGCAGGAACTGGGAACAGAGCAAGCCACCCGATTGTCAGTCAGGGGCTTTACTCCTTCTCTTCACTACCTTTACTTTCTTCATAGCACTCTCCGAATTTGTAAAAATGTATTTATTTTCATCATTAATGCTTTAGACCTTTTGTTAGCCAGTTTTCCATTGCTGTGACAAAATACCTGGGAAAAACAACTTAAAGGAAGAAAGATTTATTTTGATTCATAGTTTCCTAGGTTTCAGTCCATGGTCATTTGGCTCCAAGGCAGAAGCATCATGGTGGAATCATGTGGTAAAGGAGAGCTGTTCCCCTTCATGGCAGTCAGAGGACAAAGGGAAAAAGCCAAGGAGGAGGGGCCTGGGCACAAGATAGAGCCTTTGTCTTTGTCTGAGACCACGCTGCCCAACACCCTACTCAGCTGTGAACTCTTTGCCGGATGACTGCATTGATGAGGTTGATACATTTTTTGATCCAAATCACCTCTCTAGAACCCAAATCTGAAGACTGCTGCTTTGGGGATCAAGCCTTCAATGTATGAGTCTTTGGGGGAATATTTTGGTTCCAAACCATAACAGATCCCCACTAAGCCCAGCACGCATAGGGACAGACCCTGTGTCCACCTGTTCATGGCCTTTGCCATGATGGTCTCATCTTCATTTCATCATCAGGCACTTAGTGTTAGAATGAGTGAGCTAAAGAAGTGCCAGTCTGTTGTTTTTCTTGCTCTCCTTCAAAGGCCTGCTGCTCTTCAGTCATCTGTCACAAAAGATATTCTATAATGTGGGCTATTCCCCCAACTTGTGTTTCTCCCCATCCTGACAGCCAGTCTGAGGAGGAGGAAGACGTGTTTAGCATTCCGAGAAGGAAGAGCTCCCTGGGTCTGAGTGCATACCCCCTCACGGAAGAGGAGCCCGGGACGGGCGAGCCAGGGACTGGGGGTTCACTCCAAAGGGCGCTTCGCAGGATCATCTCTATTGAGGAAGACCCCCTGCCCCAGCTGCTGGATGGCACCCTTGAGCAACCATTGAGCAAGTGCTCTGAAGAGGAAGGGGTCTCCAGCCAGGGGGCAGAAGGACCAATCCCACAGGTCCCACCCTTGACACTCTCCCCCACATCTCCCCGAGGGCAGCCTGTTGGAAAAGAAGCACTCTGCCAGGTAAGAGCCCAGCCTACCTGGTTTGTAGGCATTGCTCTATGATCTGTCCTTTGCCTTTTCACCCAGGAGTCCTAGAGGGCATTCGGGAAGTCAACACAACAGATTCTGGGATGTCTCACATTCTGTCTTCCAAATGCCCCCTTCCCGTGCTTGGCTGAGTGTCAAGGGGAGAGACCTGGGGTACTGATGAATTCCCTGTGTTAACTCTGCTGTTGGCCCCATCCCACCCTGTGCTCTTTTCTGACTCAGATTCAAATCATTTATAAACGCCTACCTAAGACAGACTTCCTCTGGGCTCATACCATGAAACATCAGAGACTTTCAAAGCTGTGCACATAACTCCTCTCAGCAGGGCTGGTCCCTGCTGGAAAATGTGTGCACACTTGTTTTCCTTCTTGGTTCTTAGTCAGTCAGCCTTCATCTCCCAATTCCCTGCCTGTTCTTCCCTTCAGAGAGTGTTTGTTCCTCCTGCTGAGCCTTCCTGCTAAATTCTGCAAGGAGGCAGAAGACTGTATAGATTCTTCCTCTGGCTCTGATATTCCTTCCCTCATCTGTGACCTAGGCCTTGAAACAGGCTGCTCAAGCCCTCAGCCTCCACTTCACCTTCTGAAACAGCTTTCAAATATCCACTATGAGGTGCAGGCATCTCTAACCTTGCACAGCCCCGTGGAACTGAGCCCTTGCCACCATGAGTCTCTCCCCCGGCAATAGCTGTAAGCTGGCCAGTTCATCATTCCTGGCTGAGGTTCCTGGCTGAACCTACAGGTCACTCCTGTGAATGTCCCAGGACAAGACGGAGGTGGAAAATGGTAGTGTCCATGAGTGGCTGTGGCAACATAACACAAGGGGTTCTTTCAAAGCTGCACACTGTACCAGATGCTTGCCGAGCTCTCTCACATATGTGCTGTCCCCACAAGCCCATTCTGCTAGACAGAGCCTGCAGCAAAGAGGACCATAGCATGACAGGGTCAAAGACGGTCTCTGGCCGTCAAGCCCCATGCATATAGAGGATGACCAGCACCACTCTTATGGAAAGTACTGGACATTGGAATCAAGAATTAAAATACTGAAGCCTTCAAATCAGCACTTCCGTTTATCATAATTTTCCCAAAGAAAATAACCAAGATCAGAGACACATTGAAGTAAAAAATGTCTCATTTATAATAGCAAACCATTGAAAATTACTCAGCCACAAGGACATGAATTACACTGTATTATTTAAGAGACTATTACATAGGTATTAAAAATCACATTTGAAAACTTTAGCTTTTAATTGTGATAAAATAGGGTAAATTTATATATGAAATGATAAAATAAGTAAAATTGTATTGGGTTATATGTGATGATATATAAGGTAAATATCAATTATATATTTTTCAAATTTCTTAAAAACATACATTTACATAGAAGCTCTAAATAAAATCTTATATTTATGAATAAATGAAAAAGGCAGAAGAAATGCATCAGAATATGAATAATGACCATTTTGAGGTATGTGAGTAGATTATGAAGCATTATTTGTCTCTCTTTTTTTCTGTAATACCTAGCTTTAACAATTAGCATGTATTACTTTTCTATTTTTAAATTTTTTAAATTTAAAAAGGCCATGCAGCTCCTGTGGCCTGCCTAAGTCCTGTCTTCTGGCTCAGCCTTGTCACTGTCTCGTGCAGCAGACGCAGGCTGAGGGCCTGGCACGAGCAGGTACTTGCTGTCTTCTGAGGTGAGTCCTGCCTGAAGCAGAAACAACTCCATTTGCTTTGGGGCTACAGAAGAAGTGCTCCGCCCAGGGACGGGCAGCAGCCACAGGACTGAGAATCAGGGATCTCCACAACCATGAACCCTCATCCACCTTGGGTTTCACATTCTCCACCTGTACTTCTGCCCGGTACACAATGGCTTAGGCTCAAACAAATGAGAATTAGAGATACAGGGACGAGAGGCAGTCAGTGTGTCAGCATCTTTGTGCATTGCATGAATATACAAAACAGGGTAGGGGCATCATTTTTGACTGTGGACTTTAAAATTTTTTTAGTTTAAATTCTGTAATTGACCTTGAATTCCTTCCTATATAGTAGGTGGAATTTCTTTCTCTGCAAAAGACTGCTGATGACTTTCTCTGAAACTCAGGTACTGCTAACATCAGCTTCCACTCCACTATAGTATTTGCTCAAGGAGAGGAGCTAATTCCTCCAATCCACTCTTAAATACATGTCAGAAAGACTCCTCTGACCATGCAGTGCTGAACTGAGCCTGCAGACTAGACTCAAGTGAGTAAGCACCTTTGGAGGAGATGGCCACCAGGCAGAAAGAAGGGACTGCAAGCCACAATCTACTCACCTTGTGTCCTTAGCGAGCCCACCACCTCCTGAGCTTTTAAAGTCCCCAACTGATGGGTGGCCCAGCCCCCTGCACTGTCTCCTGTGTCTCTGGGGAAGTCACAGGGACCTCTGAAAAATTGCAGTGGCCTCTGGAAAGCCACAGTAACCAGACATCACAGCACATTCCAGCTTTCTGAGTGGAGACCAGTTGGTATCTGAGGAAGATGGCTAGACACTGAGGACAGAGAAAAAGAGAGACATATCAGAGAGGCAAGAAGAGCCTCTATTCTATCCCAGCTTTCAGTGACAGTGCAGAAAAAAAGGATTCACAGCCCATCCCGGATGTCTCTGCCCCTGTGATAGAGCTGCCTTCTGTCTAGGTCTCCTTCCTGGAAATGGCCCAGCAGTCCTGTCTAGCTGAAGAATCCCTGCTCCTTCTAAGCTGCCCCCTGTTCCCATGGCTCCTCCTCTGAGCTCTTAGAGCTCTCTGAGCCCCTATGATGTTTACGTGCCTGCCTCCCCCACTTCCCCACTAACGAGGGCCAGCTTCCGCCCCAGAGTCACAGCAGGCGGGCAACTCACTTCAGTGATGGCTGCTTCTCCCCCTTTCTGCTGATGGGAGAAAGACCTCTGTGCCTGGAGCCAGCCCAGTGCTAACTGCATTCTGGGCCTGGGGCAGCCTCTCTGGTTTTGATCTCTCAGGAACCATAAGCAGAAAAAGAAGGATGAGTCCGGGCAACAGCAGGGACTAGGGACTGTCCTTGGAAGGTGCCCGGACCGACTGTCTGTGATCCACAGGAGGAACACTCATCACCCACTCCAGATCGGCTCTTCAAGATTGTGTTTGTGGGCAACTCTGCAGTGGGGAAGACGTCCTTACTGAGGAGGCTCTGTGAAAACCACTTCTCCACAGGCATTGCAGCCACCGTGGGTGAGTCTTGGCCCAAGAAGGGATTTGGAGCCCTTGAAAAGACCCGTGGAGCTGGCTGGTATGGCTGGTAGGGACACCAGTGTCTGCTGTGCTCAGCAGTGGGCTGAATGAAGCCCACACCCCACACCACAAGTTGCTAAGTTCATTCAATGGGATGGGACCCAGAATCTGTAAATCCAACCCTAGAGTTATGGAATGAAAGTTTGCAGAGATGGATGTGGAACTCTTCTATCATCTCAGGGAACTGCTCTCTCTTGTGCCTCTCCTTTGCCTCTCACAGGGCCCTGACTCTTCATGTTCTCCAGGACTGACCAGGGCTTCTCCAAAGCCCTGAACTCTGTCACTTTGCCGCATGCCTGCTTGCAGTGGGCCTGCTACTTCCTTGCTTTGTCCACTTGTGTGCCTATGGTCTTGTGTGTGTGTATATGTGCTCATGCACACACACGCATGTATACGCATGTGAATGTGTTTACGGGGCACAGTACTCTGGACAGCTGCTTTTACCCACAAATTTCACCTGTCCTTTGTCCCAGACCTGCTGCATGACAGTTGGAATTAATTGCAGAAGCTCATTAGGGTCAGTTATGAATGGATGGTCATGGCTAAATATGTCCCCACTCTTGAATAATATTTTGTTTAAACAGAGGCTTTTAATTGCTTCACCACAGTTACACACTGCTTTGGAATCTGTGGCAACACCCAAGGGCATATTGACTTTACAGCTTCCACCAAGCAGAATCACTCAACAGAAAATAAATGCATTGAATGAGTACTGTGTGCTATTTAACCTAGCTGATAAGGCCCCTGCACTTAATATATTTAGGGTCTGAGTATTGATCAAGGGCTTTTATATTCATCATTTCCATCTGGCTCCACAATCACAGTGGAGGAAGAGGATTATCAGTTCAACAGGTGGGACACTAAGGCCCAGAGTGTTTGAGAGGCTTACCTGTCCCTGGAAGGGCTTACCTGTATTCCTGTGCCCCACAAACACACCCCTGTTCTCTCCACAGCATCTCTGACAGTATTGAGTTATTTCCACTTAGTGTCCAGTAAGTGGCAGGGATCCTCTGCTGCCTCAGGAGATGGGCAGAGGTTGGTGTAGGCAGAAAAGGCTGCTGGGGTCCCCGGAATATCAGAAGTTCTGGATCCTCATCTTTCCTCTGCTACTAATTGGCTGTGTGACCTCAAGTTGACTTGATCTTTCTTTGGGTTTTGATTTCCCTTCATATTTCAAGTGAAGGCTTTCATCTGGACACCCCTCAACAGCCTCCAAGCCTGGCTGCTAGGCCAAGTCATCTTCCACTTCAGGCTGAGAAGCTGGGCCAACTTCTGATGCACCAGAACCCCACTTAGGGAGACTCTTTTCTTTCTCCCACTTTGACCTGATTCTTTCCACACTTCTCTTACTCACAGACCTCTGCCCACAGGTCACAGCTCTCCGTTCTTACCTCTGGTTCTTGTCCTGCACTTCTTTTTCCTGTACTACATCTTCCCTGCCCCTTCCTGTGCCCCACTCCAACAATGGACTAAGAGCGACCCCACCCATGACGGAGCATCAGGGCCCTGAAGGGAAGGAGACCAAAGCCTGAACCAAACCTCAGGAAGGTGGACAGGTTTGCTCTGCAAGTGCCACCAGTCTGACATTGGCCTGCTCTGTGGGAGGCTGGGGGATGGGTGTGCGTAAAGGCTGTGCACTGGGCTTCTTCCTGCCAATGGGAGCAGGTCTGTTTACTTTTCCAGCATGTGGCCCTGAAATGGAAAGCTCTGAAAAAAGAGGAAATCAGACTAACAGCACTTCCCTGGGGGTCAATTATGGAAGCACCTACAATTTAGGAATGAGAAAAATCAAAGGTTCTGTATCTGAACCTCATCCACCCTGCTGGGATAGCCACTTAGATTAGTCTCCCTACCGCACAGCTTTGCCTTGCCTTATTACAGTGTCAGTGAGGAGCTGTCACAGTAACCTGCAGAATCCTCCCTGGAGGGAAGTGTATTCGCTGAACTGATGAGTCCCAGACCCCTAAGGCCAATGCAGCCTAACCCAGCACTGGGCTCTGGCCTACTGCCTCCCCCGCATACCACTGCAGCACATTTAGGAGTGGGTACTGGATTCTTGCTCCAGGCTCCCTTCCATTGCCAGAGCTTTGCAGACTCTGTGGTCTCCCACATCCCCATAAGAACCCTGTGACCAAGAACACCCAGACTCTTGGCTTGTTAATACAACTGTATGAAAACACACACACACACACACAGTACAACTGTATGACCAAAAGCACTCTACCTGCTCCACCATATGACTCCCACCTACTCCTTCACTAGTGGCTAACGATGTCAAGTGATGGTTATTTGTGCAGAACACTGGAGCTGGAAAAATTGGAAATAGCTCATGTATACCCTATTGTAAGCGAGAAAACCGAGACCCACAATCAGGCTGGTTATTAGGAACTAAACTCCCCAGCTCCTAGGAATCCAAGTCCGGTGCTTATTCAGTTGCTGTCCCTGTTGCCCTCACCAGTCCTGTTCCCGAGTCCCCCAGGGCATAGACCCCACAGGCTGTTCATTGATGAGACACCCTGCCATTCTACAGTTGGGTGCCTTAAGGGAGAAGATTTTTGGAACATCGTCTTGCATATGTGAATACTCTTGCAGGTCACAGGACAGGAATGTTTGTATATTAAGAACCTGTGTCAAGATCCTTTTCTCTGAGTGCCACTGTGGGGTCCAGAATGCCGATCACTGACCTTGTCCCTCTTTCTGGGGCAGATGACCCCAGAGAGGATCACACCTCTGGAGGGATACTTGTGATGGCTAACAGATCCTTAACCCATCTCAAGGGTAAATGCCTTCTTTAGGCCCCTCCCCTACTTCCTCTTTCTTTCTCCTTCTCTTACTCACACCTGTAGATTGGCTTATGGGTGTCTTAAGGCCTGATCCATCCCTCAGGACATTTACATTTTATTAGGAGAACTTTGAAAGGATCTTAGCCAAAGAAGTGAGAGAAAGAAGGAGAGAGGAAGGGATGGAGGGAGGGAGAAAGACAGAAGGACGAGAAGAATGGGAGTGCAAGAGGGAGGGAATACATTTGGCTCCATGTTCCCTCCTTCAGTTTCCTGTAAGGAAGAGAATCCGTGAAGGGCAGCAGTGGTCTGCATTGGCACATTGCTTTTCCGTGTGGGCTCTGACGTGGCCTTACACAGTGTCACTAAAGAGGACATAGGTTGTACCGCAGTGTGAAGCCTGCAACGGAGGGATGCTGAGTGACTGATCAGGGCCCATAGAAAGTAAGTGGGAGACAGGATCAGAGCTCAGGTCCTGTGCTCTGTGCATCTCCCCACAATGCCTCCCGGGAGGCAGGAGGACAGCTGACCTCTGGGGATGGCATTGACTCCAGACATGGAGGCCTTACTTCCTGATTTAGAAGTGAAGTTGCCTCCACCCCCAGGAAGCCCTGATGACAAACCCAGTCCCCCTTGCAGGTATTGATTACCGAGTGAAGACAATAAACGTGGATGGCTCTCAGGTGGCCCTGCAGCTGTGGGACACGGCTGGACAGGAGAGGTGAGGAGTGTCCCTGAGGTCTGGGCTATGAAGTAGGGCTGCTTGGGCCTGACAGTGGCCTCCCCGGGCAGGTACCGCTGCATCACCCAGCAGTTTTTCCGAAAGGTTGACGGCATCATCATCGTATACGACCTCACGGCCAAGGAGTCTTTCCTGTCAGTCCGGCAATGGCTCAGCAGTGTAGAGGTGAGCAGGCCCCTTCTGGAAGCTGCGTGCTCTCTGCCCTGCCCCTCTTCCTCTGGCTCTCACCTTCCCCGGACCAAACAGAGGCAAGTGTTTGTTTACCTGTGCATATGAGAGCCAGGGGTCAGGAGTGAAAGCAACCCCTAACCTCACTGAGAAACAGAGGTCGACTAGGACTACCTGTAATTGTGTCATTACAATTGCTGTGAGTGAGGAGGGCTAGATTGGAGCAGAGGCATAGAGTGGGGTGCCCCCAAGGTTCCCCTGAGAGGACAGCAGTGGTGTAAATTAAGTCACAATCAAATTCTTCCTCCTTCTTACCACCGCTTTCCCAGCCCTGTATTTTGCTGGTTCCAGTGCTCCCAGCAGCGCCCCGCCCAGAAGCTTTTCTGTGCAGTGTTTGAGGCCTCTGTCACAATCCTCCACACACCCTTCAGGGGAGGTTGATCCATAAAAATGAGTCTTTGGACTCCTTCCAAAACCAAAGGCCTACCCAGGGCACTGAGCAGCTGCATTCATCAAATCCAGGACTACTTGTGAGGCTTTACCTTCTTGGTTTATGCTCACAGTGTGTTGCTTTGTGAGTGCAAACCATCTCTTGTTCAAACACATGTTGTTCCTCTGCCACCTTGATCCAGGTTTCACAAGGTCAAAGGCAGTGTAGACAAGCCATGTACTGCTTCTACAAAGCAGTCCAGTAGGACTTCCCATTGCCTTCCACCAGCAGGATCCATCATTCATTCATTATTTGTTCAGAACACTGCCAGGCCCTTCTGCACCCATAAGGCTTATCTTCAGCTTTTGCTGTAGCCCTGTAACCTACTTATGACTCTTTTGTAACTCACATGCTTACCCACCTGTGTCTCCCACTGAGCCTCCTGAGAACTGAAGCCACTTCTTTGTCAGAGCAACCCAGATGCTTGGCAGGGGCCTTGCCTCCTGGTGCTTGGCCAATGTGGATGAGTAAGAGGACACTCACTAGAGTTGCTGATCTCTTGATCCCTTTGGCCTTGAGACCTGTCTGTGATTCTTTCCACCAAAATCTGTTTTTGTGTTACCTCGACTGGCTGGGCCACTCTCTGCTATTAATCTACATCCTTCTTATTACCAAGAAAAATAAGAGACAGAATAGAAGCCAGATTTAAGGATTATTCCAAAATTTACTTAATGCAAACCATCTCTCAAAATTACTCTTTATAAATGCAAAACCGTATGTTTTGAAATACAGTGGATTATCTGTGCATCAGACTAATAAGACTAGCAAATGGCACAGATAAATGTGGCAATTCCTGTGTACAATGTGAAATTTATGATGTCATTTTCTTTCCCTTCCTTCTCTGTCATACTCTCCTCCTCATCCCCCTGGTTTTCCTTTTCTTCCTTCTTGTTGGCAGTACTAGGAGGAGCATTGGGAGCCCCATACCCCATAGTTTCTACACTCATCTCTGAAGCTCTGGAAGCTGACATATACCCTGATAGTGGGGTATGGCAAGGACAGTCCAGTAACCTCAGCTATGGGTGCTCATCTTTTTTTGTCATCATATCATCAGTTGTGCACATTGACGGTACAGGTACAGCTTTACTGGGCAAAAGGGCTTTTCTGTGAAAATCATCTATCTAGTACCATCTAGCACACTAGTTTAATCTAAAATGAAGAAATCTGGGCCATAATTTGTCCAAAGCCACCCATTTTTTCCCCAGCCACACACATTCAATTGTCTACCAATCTAAATTATGATATATATTGGAACTTGGTAGAGATGATCCAGAAGTCATGTAGGTAGATGGAAACAAATTGGTAAGACTATTCCCTCTGCTATTATTAGAAGTATAGTATCTAGGTCTCCTGTTTCCACAGAGGACCTGGGATCAAGAGAGAGCATGCAGTTGGACTTGGTGGTAGAAATCTCAGAATGTATCATTGCATCTTGGAGTATAAGTCCAGTCACTACAGGTAGCTGTTACTGAGCACTGGATGTCTTTCTGTTCCTTCATGGAATGGGACTGACAGCACTGTCAGCATGTGCCTGGGAAGATTCCCTTGGAAGCCTTGGAGCATGCTGAGGAGGGTGATCCATACATGGCTAACTCAGAGTTATCTATGTGTATTAGTCAGCATTTCATTGCTAGCACCAAGTACCTCACATGCACTATCAGGGCCCTGGCCTTGGAGCACTGTTCTCCTGCTCAGAGGTATGATGACTGGATGAAACAAAATATATACACTATAGTTACAAAGGGTGCCAGGATGGTCAGAGTTCAGTGATGGGCTGGGACCATTAGGATGGGGTCTTTGCTTTTATTAGGTATACAGCTTGCTGGAGGGGTGTGCTGATGGGCTTAGGAAGCGGTGGGGGTGAACTGCTAATGTAGTCAGAGTTCAAGAATTGAGGAACAATGCATTTTTTTGGAAAAGCACATAGAAACAGATCAGGATTAACTAATAATCTGACTGTCTGCTAGATGGAATTTGCATGAGTCAAAGTCCTCAGCTCCATGTTATCTTTCTTTGAGAGGTAGTAACTTCACAGATGGTTTGCCATGGCTTAAAGTTGGTTTAAAGATGAATCTATCATTAAGCCAGCCGGGAGTCTTGCCACAAGTCATGTCGACCTAGAACAGACTCTCAATTTATTTATTAATATTAAATATTGCATGCTCTGTATCACGTCAAACTGGTCCTCAGCAATACACAACTGAAAGGCTCATGGTTTTAGAGGTGTCAGTCTATGGGAAAGTGGCTCCAAGGCAGAAGCAGCATTGTGGCATGGTATGGCAGAGGAAAGCTGCTCAGCTCATGACAGCCAGGAAGCAGAGAAAGCAGGAGCCAGAGAGAAGGGCTGGGAACAGGATACACCCTTCGAAGGTACACCCCCAGTGACCTGCTTCCTCCTAATGGCCCATTTGGCTATGAACTCATCATGGTTAATCCACTGATGAGGTTTGTGCCCTTATGATTTTATCACATCTCCAGGCCCCACTTCCAAACATTGCTGCCTTAGGGATCAACTGGGGACTTCAGGAGACACTTCATATTTCAACCAAAACATGAGGTGTAGATAATTTGTGTTTTCAGTTTTCTTTTTAAAAAAACTTTATCAGAATGTATAAAGTCTCAAACAATGATTCTAACCCTGGGTAAACATGAGAATCACCTAAACAAGACTGAGACCAAGACCTTCTCTCTCAGTTAAAATTATTCAGGGCCCAGGGGAAAAAAGTTAAATTTCTTCAAGTGATTTTGATTTTTCAGCCACCATGGTTCCCAGCCCAAACAAGAGCTCAAACTCCCATATGCCTGGGAATCTGCTGGAGCTTTGTCTAAATGCAGATCTGGGCTGGGGGCCGAGGTTTTGCATTTCTAACAGATTTGCAGGAGAGGCCACTGCTACTCATCCAAGGGCCATCCTATAAGTAGCAAGGAACTGAGTCGGTTTCAGAGATACCCATGGCCCCACACCAGGAATTTGCTGAGCTTGGCCCACGTGCCCAGCATGTACCAGGCAGTCTGGGGGACCAAGATGACAGACTGGGAAATGAATTCAGCTTAGTGGCACAAGGTTTCCAGGGCAAGTGCGGGAGTCTATGTCAGATGATGGCATGTGTGTTGAGGTGGGGAACAGAGGCATCAGGAATGCAATAATTCTCCTGATTCTTGAAAAGCTAAGTCATTCTACCTTGGCAACCAGCAATCAGAGGTGTCAGGTGATAGATTAAAACTTGACATCTAATTTGATCTTAGGGGAACTGAAAATAATAAGTACTTTATATCTGTGGAGCACCTTATTTTTCCAAAGAGCTCCAAGCACTTTACCAGCTCCCTCGCCTGGGAAGGAGGGTAGAAGGGAAGCTATAATAATAGTCTTTGTGGTTCTGAAGCCTTGTTATTAACTGAATGGTGGCCAGCTGTTCTCAGTGCCCCTTTCTTCCTCAACCTGAAAAGCAGCACAAGAAAAAAAGGCTGAAATTGCCATACATGGGAAAGACTCTCATGAGGTTGTGTGGGGTGGAACAGATGCTGGGGGAAGTGGTGGAGTTCCCTGGAAAGGAAGTTCTTACCATGCCGTCTCAGCCATTTCCTGGCCATTGAGCTTTGGCTAATCATACTAGGAGAGAGTGGAGAAAATGCTCTGAAAGACTCCTTCTGGCATTGGACTCTCTCAGGGGGCCCTGAATGGAGCAAGAGTGTGTTAATGACAGGAACCTCAAAGGTCCTTCCAGTTCAAAGGGAACCAAGGCCATTCCATGGAAGAAGAAACCAGTGTTAGTCTTTGTTTGTTACTGTGACAAAAATATATGAGGAAAGTTACTTATGAAAGAAAGTTTACTTCACTCACAGTACAAGAAAATCAAGGGCACAGGAGCCTGCATGGCTTAGCTCTGGTGAGAACCCTCTTGGCTGTCACAGCATGGCGGATCCTAACACAGAAGAAGTGTTTGTGAGGAAGAGATTGCAGTGTCAGACCAGAAGCCACAGGGATGGGGAGGGCTGGCTTACTCTCCTAAGAAATAAGCAAGGTCCATGAGAAAACCACCTTAAGCCCTTCCAAAGGAAGCACCTCAATAACCTAAGGCCGTCCCCTGGCCTCACCTTGTGGAAGTCACACCTCCAGCACCATCCTATTGAGAATGAGGCCAATTTTTAGAGAACAAGCTCATTCAAACCATCACACTTGGGCTGGGGATTTAGCTCAGTGGCATAAGCACCTTCCTTGCAAGTGTGTGGTCATGAGTTCTATCCCCGGTACAAAAAAACCATCACACTTAGCCTGCCTGATGAGGTAGGAGAGTTTTACCCTCAGAACTGATCTACCCTACCCTACCCTGTCCTCACCCCACATTAACAACTTTACCTGCAGGCCTTCTGCAGAAGAGGCCCATGCCATATCTGTGCTGGGTCTCTGTGCTCCAGATAGGAAGGAAGAACAGTCAGCTAACTGTACTGTCCCCCACCAGCTTCTCCTCTCCACTGGCTAGAGCTGGTCTAGCCATTCCACCTTGGAGAAGAAACTGGCTGTATTCTGAGAGTCCCACCCTAAGATCAGGAAACTAACTAGACATCTAAAGACTTGGGCCCTGTGTCAGATAGTAGCACTGGGTCCAAGCCTGTGTAGATTCATATTTCCCCTGAATCCAGATTATTGGCTCCCAAGGTCTGCCTTCTTGGATGCAAAAGTTCTTATTTTCATCTTTTGTGTCATTCTGATAGCACTATACCATTTGGTCCATAAGCTGAGAGAGCAGAATATAACCAGGATGGTTAAGCTCGAGAGCCCAGTATCTCTAGTAGACCTGTGTCTCCGAGCTGGAGATTAATTTTAGGTGAGAAAACTGAGATCCACAGAGAGGAAGTGCCCATTGCTGGTCAGTGACATGGCCAGACCTAGAATCCAGGGCTCTGCCACTGCCCTGTGCTTCTGTCCTGCCACATGGCTCATGGCTGAAATCTTCTACTGAGAAAAGGTATTTATTTTCTTTTCAGTCCTTCTCGCCTAGGTCTCAAAACTGAGCAGCTCAAGGGGCTCTGGCCCATTTCCCTCCCCTCCCTGTGCTGCTGGCTACATCTCATCCTGTGATCTTTGTCCTCAGTGACAATGTACAGCACAAAGCAAAAAATAGCAGTTTGATTTTTTTTCCCACGTTCCAAGTTGAGCTTGAAGTGCTAGCAGTTTGAAATGCACTGCACAAATAAATCTTGTTTTGACTCATAGTCCAGGGGGTGGATAAATATGGAAACCCCCAAGATATAATTTTGCAGTCATTTTTTTCTTAGCATAATGGCATGCTTTAATGTGCTGAGAAATTTTTTGTTCTGGCTCCAGAGAAATGACAGCATTATCCCAGCTAAATGCTTCTTCATGCTTCTCAGCAAATAGATGTTAACACACACACACATGCAAATACACACACACACACACACACACACACACCCTTCAACTAACCCTGCCCCACAGCTGCACATCCTAAGCTGAATGCCAATCCCTAGCTCCAAGCTGACAGCTCTAGTTATTTAAAGTCAGAGATGGGTAATCTTTAGAATTTCAACAAATCTGTCTTCCAACAAGCTCAAGTTCAGAAAAAGGCAACTAAAATGACTAAAGATATAGAGGGTTCTCTGTCAAAAGGTCCTAGAAGAAAAAACAGCTCTAGAAGCCTATTTTACAGATCAGTAATTAGAGATTTGGAGAAGAGCTGTCAGATGAGCAGCGTGAACAGGTCACAGACCCCAAAGCACACCCCAAGTCTCCTAAGAAGCAACCACATAGCATTCTGCTCTGTCGCACTTCTGGGATTTTTACCAACATCTAAAACAATATTAACAGCACAGGTTTAGTGAATCAGGCTTTTTCACCAAAGCCCCAGAAATTTGAAAGAGACATGCTTTGGACTTAAAAGGAACTTGGAAGTGTGGTGCTTGGGGTGTGGCTTAGTGGTAGAGTATTTGCCTCACATCCAAGAGATCATGGGTTCCATCTCTAGCACTAGGGGGGAAAAAAGTAGTGGAGGGGAATGTGTGTCACCTAGTGGGTAATTAGGAGCTTTTCTGTGCCAAGTAGCAGCAGGCTGAAAACCTAGTTATGGATAGGAAATGTATTGCATTTAGGCTGATAATTCAAGACTTCCAGGGCTGAAGGGAACCACAGGGACCCTCATGCCTACCCAGCCTATAACTCTGCCCCTGTGTCAGAGGGCCAGGGTGGTGAGGACTGACTTCTTGTGACAGGTAGCACATCCTCTGGTCTTATGTATGTTCTTTTTCATTTTTGCCATTGTCCTGGAAGTAGACTTCACTCTCCTTTACCCAGAGCAGGCCAAACCCATTGCCCAGAGTGGTTATATAAAAGAGGACAAACACACACAACAGAAACCATAGCTCAAGTGCTTTACCTTCTCCTGCTTTATTTGATTTTTATATCTACGAATTGCTTTTTAAAAGAAAGAAGACTTCCCCTTTTCCTGAAAGGCAGCACTGATGTTGTGGTACCCAGGGCCCAGATGTTAGACACAACTCAAACCCCAGCTCATCTCTTTGGGTCTCAGTATCATCATCCCCTTTGCAGGGGCAGAAAGCACAGCCAGTGCCCCTTTCAAGTGCTAACAAAATAGAGTTCGAATTCTATCCTGAGATTTCAAGTCTGATGCTCATATTTTCAGAGAGTTTCCATATCAAGAAATCCCACAAGCTTTAGTCATTCCTCACACATCAGTATACAAATAGCTCTTTCTCATGTGCTCTAAACAGCAAGCCTTTGGCCCAGTTCCCTGCTTCCTCCTTTTCTTTTTCTGCGAGAAACTCTTTACAGAAGTATTCAGTCACCTGGTTCAGAGAATGGGGAGAGTCCCGTTAGCTGACTGGCTAATAGGGAGCCACAGCAGAGGGTTTTTCACTTGCAAACCACTAGACACATCAACTGCCTTGCACATAATTTAATTTATTGTCAGTAGGTCCAAAGACACAGTAAGATCTTGTAGGAGCTTTGAGTCATCATTAAAAACATTAATTCCCATCTTAGCAATGGATATCACTTTTAGGGGGTTCTATTTCATAAGATGCTAGGTAGCTGAGAAATAAGAATCCAGATGATGGATTGGGTAGAGAATTGTGGACCTGTTTGCTAATGGAGCCTCAGATATTAGTGATTTTGTTGTTGAATGTTCTTTTGGGTTCTCTGAACCAAATGTTCTCATTTAGTAAATGAGAATTTTTTCCCTACTACTGAACTGCAATAAAAATAAATGTACAGATCAAGGAAACATTGAGGCTTTAATTATTAAGGTAATTGCATTTAAATTTAAAATAGGTGTTCCTGTCAGGTGGACTTGAGACATTTATTTGAAGTGCTGAGGTAAAGCAGCTAAAGTATTAGCAATACTAACTGCTTGTAAGGTTCTGTTATTCACAGCCCTATTTAGTAAAACATTTAGCTACAACGAGTAACTATTAGTTACCAAATTATGATAAAAAGCTCCTAATTAAATATTTCACAAAGTAAAAATAACAACCCTTTTAAATATGAGCATTACCATATTTGCACACTGAATAGCTGCCAGTCCCGGGCCCTTTGTTCCCCTGCAAAGAGGCGCCTGTCTCGCCCCCTTTCCGGGAAGGGGCAGAGACCCCAGGACGCAGGCCCCTGGCTGATGTGTCCCAGCTGAGCAGGAGTAAACAGAACCAGTGCTGCTGCCAGGGAGCCTGTGGTTTCTTGCCCAGCAAAGGCAGCTGCTATGGCCTCATGGGTTTCCCTCATGCTGCTGCCTTCAGAACCCAGGCTCCCAGTGGCACAGGTCTGTGGTGCCCACCTCCAATTAGACACTCAGCAGTGCTTTATGGAGTTCTGTGGGCCCCATACGGTGAGTCAGATTTGATCAAGCCCTCACGGAGCCCATGTGCCAATAGGAGGCCTCTGGAGATGCCGCTTGGAAGCTAAGCATTCTGTGGAAGAGTTTCAAACCACGCTGATTTCCTTGGTTTGTTCCATAAGCATAGTCACTTGAGAATGCCACAGGGGGCACTGTAAGCCCTAGAAAAGGACACAGTGTTAATCGGTGTCCATTGTCCACCTTCCCCACACTTCCTGCTATTTCTGCCCCAGGATACCAGGGGAGCACACACTTCCATATAAGAACCAAGCAAAGTGCAGGGAAGTGGTTGTGCCCTGATGGGGACTAGGAAGCAGCCAGAGGCCTAAGGCGCCATGCCGAAGTTTTTAGAATAGCTGGCTCTCCCTGCTATGTGCCAGCAGAGGACTGGCAAACCAGATTTTACCACTGCAGCCAGCATTTTAAGCCTGCCCTTCTGGGCTCTCCTTATGGAAGCTTTTCTCAGTTGGGGATTATCTGTTCTGCAGGAAGCTATGGGAGACCGTGTTCCTGTTCTTCTGCTGGGCAATAAACTTGACAATGAGAAGGAGCGAGAAGTTCCCCGGAGCCTGGGGGAGCAACTTGCCAAGGTAAAGCAGCTGCCTGTCTTCTCTCTGGACAGGGTGGGAACTCCCAAGTAGTCCTGGTTCCTGTGCCTGAAGAAAGACACAAGCCACAAGATGGAGTTGTTTGGAACCCACTAGATGTGGGGAATTATTCTAAACTTTGTTCCTTGGGACACGGAATTACCAAGAGGTTATACATTTTAGCCTCCTCTCTGTGTCATTGGCATTTGCATTTGATTACCTTCAAGGATGAAAAACTCTACCCACAAGGCCACTGTGTTCCTCCTTGGGCCACTCTGCTAGAGAATCATTGTTGTAATCAAGATATTGCTTTGAAGGTGTGAATGCAAGATAAACTTGGGAGGCACCGGAAAACCTACTGTTAAAGTAAGCATCGGCCTCTGGCCAAGAAAGGACCAGCGGGGCTTGGAGGAAACCAGGCAACAAGACAAAGCTTGTTCTCAGGTTTCTTTTTCATGGAGCTGCTTAGCTGGGAAAATGGGTGCTTCCCAGCCTTGCGATTCTGCAGTCCTTACTGCGTTCACCCTACACTGGCAGTTGGGCTCATCAGAGTCTTGGAGAAGATCACAGACAGTGACCTTCAAGGACAAAGATGAAGAAAGGCCTTCCAGGTGTCTATGTGGAGGGTCACTGAGTGGTTATGCGCCTGCAGTTCTGAGATCCAAATGCCCTGAAAACAGAAATGTTCTTATATATTTTATTTGGCAGGAAAGTCTGATGGGAACTGACATGAGACTGCATTTTTAACTGCATTTTGAGTGAACACTCAAGTATTCACTGAAGAAATATGAATGTGTTTGATTATAGAGTGGTGTCCCAGACCTTCTGAGGGTATTATATAAGATATAGCATATGTGTTACCTTTCTATAATTAAAAAAATTTTGAATTCTCAAGAGACATGTAGATCCAAAGATTTTAGCTGAGGAAAAGCAGACCTACGTTTTTATTATTATCCCATTTTCTTTTCTCTTTTTCTCTTTTTAACCCATGAGAAAAACACTGAGATGGTAGTTGAGAATCTTGGCTCACCAGTGGTGGGATCAGCTGTCGTGTCTCCCAGTGGGTCCTGTACCCTCCTGCCCCCACCCACCAGGAAATCTGACAGACTCAGGGATGGATGGCAGCTCACACAGGGAAGTGAAGGGGCAGAGGCTGAGTGGGGCTAAGGCTGTGCAAGGAGACAGCTAGATTGCAAGCCACAGTGTGAACCATGACTGCTGAAGTATCCTCACTCAGATGGCCCCATGCCCACAAGACATCAACCTCTGAGGAAACAGCATCTTCAAGCAGGAGCTGGTGCCATCAGCATTGCTATCATGCAGTGAGCAGTCTAATCAAAAGTGATAAATGCACTACAGTGAGCTTTGGCCCAGGGCCTGTGCACATAGCACAGCCTCCGCATAATGCAGTGAGGGACAGTTGGCTCATGTGCCAGCGCTGATAGCCTGGGCAGCTAGAATAGTCATCATCTGGCCTGAAAGAGAGTCCAGCTCAAGGGCTCATGACAGCCACCAGGGTCCATAGAGCTCCAGGGTCCTGCATAGAGCATGCTGCTACAAGCCCTGTCATTCGCTAGCTGTGTGACCAGAGCAGCTTAGCCATGTGCAGGACTTGCCTCAGTTTCTTCGCCTGGGAAGTTGGAAGAATATAGACTGTGCTGCCTTTGTGTCTCTGCCTGTATCTCAGGCTGCTGAGACTCTGAGACAAGTGTGCACATTCTTGCAGGTAGAGCCAGTCTGAGCCAGGCTGTGCAGGGCTCTCTTATGATCCTTATGGCTCACCCGGGGACGCTTACAGAAGAGCATCAGACAGGGAGCTGAGGCGCCAGAAAATTGCCAGGGCCAGGGGATGGGGAGTCAAAGGGTCTGTGAGAGGAGGTGAGGTTTAGCAAGAGGCAGATGGGGTACTCCCCCCACCAGGTTCTTCTAACTCCTCCAGTACCCTGCTCCTAATTCCTGTTTTATGATTCCAGGAGAACAATCTGATCTTCTATGAGTGTAGTGCCTGTTCTGGTCACAACACCAAAGAGTCTCTGCTCCACCTTGCCAGGTAAAGAGACACATGCAGCAGGCCAAGGGACATGCTGAGTCTATCTGTGCCAGGCCTGGTAGATGCATGACATCCCCTCTGCCCAGACTATGCCCCTGGGCCTCCCTCCCCATCTGCCCCAGCACTCTGAATCCAGGCCGGGTGGCCCAGACTTCTGTGTGGGATTTCAGCTATCAGGAGCAGCCTTCAGAAGCCCAGCAGTGATAATAAAGAAGCTCCCTGCTGGTCACCCTCCTTCATCTTCTGAGTCTTACAGGTGGTCTTTTTTGTAGGGACCCTTCTCTCAGAAGTCCCTCAACACTGTACCTTGTATCTTAACAGAGATTAGTAAGCAGTCAGCTGGGAATAAGTTGTTCCGAGGAGAGGAGGAGGCAAGGCTAGGAGGAGGCTCAGTCAGAGGTCGCCACAGTTAGGGTGCTAGAAGGGCTGGTCACGCAGAAAGACTTGTTCCTTAAGACCCTGTCTAACCAAAAGCTAAGAAAACAGCTGTGTGCAGTAGAGAGATCAGGGTTAAGGGGCACAGTTCTGGGCTTTTCTCTGGCACAGACTCAGAGAGCTTGGTTGGGCCTGCCGGGACACCAGGCTGACCTTTCCTGCCCAACTGGGTGCTTGTGAAGGTCGGGGGGAGGGCACATGGTGAAAGTACTGTGAACATGTAAAGCAGGATAAGATGCTTAGCACTGTTGTAAATCCCTCGCCTCCCACATTTAATCTGGATCTGTGGCCACGTGGCTCAGGCCTGGGAAGTTAACTATGACTAAACCTATGTCACAAGCTGTGTACCAGTTACTGCAATAGGACGCGGGGCTCAGAAAGAAAGGCACAGTCTCTGCCCTCAAGCAGCTCACACCCTGGTGAGAGAGAAAGCTAAGGAAGAGTGCACCGTGATGCCGAGCAGTGTACAAGCGTCAAAGGTCAGAGTGCAATCAGGGACACTTGTGTCAACAAGAGAGTAGTTGGGGAGGCTTCATGGAAGAGGTGTCCTGAAGGATCCGTGTTGACTAAGCTGTGGCCGTACCATTAGTCACATCCTGCCCTGGCCGGGGGTGGGGCGCATTCGGTGCTGTCTTGTGCCCTGTGAGTGCTCTCTGCATCACTCGGCAGGCCTGGCTCTGAGGGTGCTGGGTTCCTGAGCCTAGCAGATTCTCTGTGAGGACACTGTCTCTTCCCTTCTCCCAGGTTCCTCAAGGAACAGGAAGACATAGTGAGAGAGGACACCATTCAGGTTGGCCGCCCCACCAAGAAGAAATCCTGCTGCGGGTGAAAGGAGGCCTCGGAGGAGGACTGGACTTCCCCAGCCCCTGGCAAGGCCCGCCCAGACCTCTGTCTGTGTTGGGGACTTGCCTCCCCCAGAGGAAGGGAAGCGAATGGGGCAGCAGTGCTGCTCTCAAGCATCTCTGCTAGCCCCAAGTGTCCACTCCTTTTTTTCCCCCCTCTCTCTCTCCAGCTTGGTTTCCTGGGGGAAAGAAATAGGTGGGCCAGAAAAACCAGCAGGTGCCTTTTCTGCACCTCCCTTCTCCCCTTGCCCTTAGGAGCCTCTGCGCTGTGGTTGCCATGGCAACTGTGCAGAACCAACTTGCTGCTTCCTGGAGGCCAGAGATGTGCCAGATTTGTTGCTCTTGCTTTGACCCCTATTCTCCAGAGGTCGAAGGGGGTACTCTTGCCACACATTTCATAGACCTTGACAGATTTAAATTGAAAGAAGCAAATCTCCACCTACTGTTCTGCCCCTCCCCCATCCCAAGCCTCAGAGCTGTCTCCTGGTGGTCACCATGTTCATGGATTTTCCCCCTTTGGGCCTCTGGAGCAGTGCCTCCCAGAGAACCCACAGCCTTTCTTGCCCACCTCCAGTGACAACCTTGACTCCAGGGCAAGCCAAGGGTGACAGTATATGTCTGGAGTTAGGGAGTCAGCTTTCTTCCTACCTAACTCTGACTAAGAGATGAAAAGAAAACAAGGGGAAAAACCATCTGCTGCTAAAGGGAACGACCATCCCTGGAGGGTATAAGTAAGGTATAGACAGCTATATAAAGCCGTGTGCTAAATGTGCCTCAGAATAACTCTTGAAAAATCATGCGTGATGATTAATGGAGGAGACTGATATGCAGGCAGTGTGGCCCAGCACTAGGGCCATAGTTACCGACTTCATTTTATTTTATTTTCCTTTTTCCAGGAGAGTATATTTTTCTTAATGTGGCTGTAATGTTGGCATTTTGGTGGTGTTTGAAAAGTGACTAAGGTGTAGCTGCTGGCTTTGGCACAAGCTGCTCGGACAGAAAGATCTGGGTCCCCATGAGATTCCTTCCACAGGAGAAGAGGAGGTTCTAGCACTAGAGTGCCCCAGGATCACCGGATGGGTGTCAGGGTGCAGGCAACGGTATTCATTCTTGTCCTGGGTAAGAGCCCAGATAAGGAAAATAATAAGATCCCTGCCCAGGTACCCTCAGCAAGGTGAGTGGTTTAGGCCCCAGTGTCAGGGACACTGAGCAGAAGACAGCGGGAAGTGTCCCAAGGTCAGGGCTGCAAGCAGATGGCCAAAGACAGCACACACACAGCCAGACAGGCAGAGGAGAAGCTGCTAGCTGGAGTTCCTAGGGGTATTCCCACGCCTCCTCCTCAGACTCCAGAAAGAGTTAGCCCCAATGGCTCACCAGGCAAGTGGCGCCTCCTTTCTACAGAACTCTCTCCCCACTTCCTCTCCTTTCCGGCCTCTCTCTCCCTCAGAGACCCATGAGGCACAGAGTGTCTGGAGGTCTGGAGATGTTCCATCCAGGCTCCCGCCTCACCAGCACCCTGTAGGATGGGCTCTTTGACACTTGGGAGCTTCCTGTTCAGATACTGATGATGGCGTATTCATTTTCCTTCACTGACTGACCCTAGGTCCCTCTACAAGTTTGGAAAGAACTTTTAAGAAACTCCTTCCCTAAGGGAAAGGCAGTGGTGACTGCCTCATGGTGGAGTGGGGCCCCTGGCAGGGAGGATGGGTGTGTGTGTGTGTGTGTGTGTGTGTGTGTGTGTGTGTGTGTAGGGCAGGTGGAAGGCACGATGGTCATAGAACAGCTCAGTTCATCTGCTTCTGACCAAACAGAGATGGAACTGGTATTACGGATCAGCAGACTCCACTTGGGGCTTCCTAAATCCTCATGTGCCTTTATCCCCTTACCTCATCCCTGCCTCAGGTTTCATTTTCCCCACTAGTAAAGTGCCTTCAAGGGTTTTTCCATCTATAAAGTGGAACAACCCTGCTACCAGGCTTCTGGCATGGCAGGTAAATGCCAGGACTCTTCAGAGGCCTGGCCGAGAAAGGTGGTGTAAGAGGATCTCCACCAATTTCGGGAGACTGCAGGGAGTGTCCCAAGATCAGGCCTCCAAGGAGGCCTCTGCTTCCTCCTCTTGTAGCCTCACTGTAGAAGAGTGGAGAGCAGGTATTTCAGGAGAACTCTGAGAAGTCCCCTGGCCCCCCCCACCGGCCCATTTAAGCCACCAGAGTCAACCTGGAGGTCACCCTGGCCCAGTGGCTGGCAGAATGCCTGGAACAACCTTCTGGTTCTATCCCACTTGTATTGCTGTGAAGATCTCAAGCCAGTCACCTAACCAAGCTGTCCACTCACCTGTACTTTGGATATTAATATCCCTAGGACATCCCAAGTGCTAAAGGAAGTAATGGATGTAAAGTACTTAGCACAGTACCCAGAACCTCAGAGGTACTGATAAGCAGGGTCTATGTTTTGGTCAGCACTAAGTTGCTGCCCAGTCTGCTTGCCTCACTTTGGTTTTAGATTGGGAACACTTAGCAAACATTTACCTGAAACAAGCCTATTCACAGAGACCACCTCTCTTGAGCATCTCTCTGCCTGACCCATTTGTGAGGTTCTGGGTTCAGGTCTGACCTCACCACATGGTCCCATGCCCTTCATTCCTGGCTTTCCCGTCAGTGCCCATATCCTGGCAGAACTTGTCTGATTTCAGCCCTGATCTACTCCCCACTTTGTCCAAGACTCAGGGAGCAGCTCAGACCTGATGCTGGCTCTGGCTATTTACCTGTGAGTGGCCAGCACTCTTGCTCACAGCCAACCCTTGCCCCTGCTCCCCCAGGGTGGCTTCTTATGCTCTTTTTGAGGTCTGCTGCTGCCTTTGGCCCAGCGTTGCCTGTTCAAGTACTCCAGCACCAAATCAATGCCTGGGCTTACCTTGTGTCTCACATGCGCTTCCCTGCAGTCTCCAGAGGGTCTTCTGTTCCCTGTGGCACCCAGTTCTCCCTCTTGTATCCTGTATTAATTCCCTACTCTTAGAACTTGTACTCAGTCTTAGGGTCCCTGCTCTCCTCCTGGGTCCACTCCGGGGCATACTTATGTGCTCCATCAAGAACGCCTGGAACCTTCATTCCTGTCCCAAGCAGTCACTGTTCTGAAGGATCTTAAACCAATTTCAGGGGAGGTATTCACACGAATAGTGGCTCCAGAGCTGTATTTGTATGTTAACAAAGAACTCCAAGGGAGGCAAAACTAACCCAAATGAAGAGTCCGTAGAGTTAAATATTAAACACTACAATGATTGTGGAGGTTACATATTTAAGACAAGGCTGTCTCCTTTTCATCAGACTTTTATTTGCTTCATGCATTTAGAGACTCTTGCCTGCACTCAGACATACTTGTACCTGTGACATCTTTGGGATGTCTTAGCCCTTTGTCATTATGAAGTGTCCTCCATTGTAGTAACAACTTTGGTTTTAAGGCCCATTTCATTCTGGCTTGTATTACCATAGCTACTTTTTGTTGCTGTTGGTGTAGTGCATCTTTTACATTCTTTTATTTCCAACCTATTTGTGTCTTTGAATCTAAATTGAGTCTGCTGTTGATAGCATATAGTTAGATCATTTTTTTAAAACCTGTTTTTCCAATTTCTTTTTTAATTGTAAAGTTTAATTTATTTGCATCTAATGCAGTTGACAAGCAGGATTTATGTCTGCTGTTTTGCTGTTTATTTTCTACCCATAATGTATCATTTTCATTCTTCTATTCTTTACTACTTTTTGTATTAAACAGGTACCTTCTAGTAAGCCATTTTAATTCTTTTATTTTACTGACTGTACATTTTTACCTGTTTTCTTGGTGGTTGCCCTGAGGATTACCATTAATATCTCAATTTACTAGCAATCTGTTTGGATTAATCGCAATTTATTTTCAATAATACACAAAAAAGTTGCTCCTCTATGGTTTCATTTTCCCTCTTTCATATTGTTATTGTCACAAATTACATCTTCACACATTCTGAGCCTATCAACATAGATTTGTAATTATTGTTGTATGCAGTTGTCTTTTAATGGTAGAGAACAAAGGAGTCTTTACAAAATTATACTATCTTTTATATTTAACTATACAGTTGATTTTACTAGTGCTCTTTATGTCTGAATGTCAACTCAGATTATTACCTTGTAGTTTTTCATCTCAGCCTGAAGGACTGGTTTCCATTTAGTATTTCTTGAAGGGCTGTCATGGTTACTTTTCTCATCACTAAGACACAATACCCAGTGCCTACAAGTTAAGGGAGGAAAGGTTTGTTTCAGCTCACAATGTGTAGAGGTATCAGTCCACAGTCAGATGGCTCCAAGACAGGGTGCCATGGCAGAGGGGCCTCACAGAGAGCAGGCAGAAGGCAGCAAAGCAGTGCAGTGCAAACCTCCCTTTCCCTTTTATCCCATCCAGGCTAATCTTTTTGGGTTGTACCATTCCATATCCAGAAATGTTATAAACCAATCAGTAGACTACTTCAGTACCATACACCCTTAATCCCAGCATCACATACTTATGATCCAGCAACCTCCAAAAAACCCCACCTGTGGGCACATGAGGCTTTTGGGGGGCATCTATACAAAAGCTGTAACAAGAGCAGACCTGCTATAGATAAACTCTCTCAGTTTCTATATAGCTGTGAATGTCTTAATTTATCTTGCATTTCTCAAGGTTATTTTTGTTAGCTATAGAGTTTTAGGTTGACATCTGTTTCCAGCATTTAGACTGTGGATCCCAATGTTTCTTGCCTCCCTGGTTTCTGACATGAAATTAACCATTATTCTTACCGAGGGCCCCTTGTATGTGATGAGTTGCTTCTTTCTTTGTGCTTGGCTTTCAGCTGTTTGCTTTTGATGTTTCCAGCTGTGGATCTCTTTTGAGTTTATCCCACTTGGAGTGTGTTGCGATTCTTGGATGGGTAGATTAATAGTCTCTCCAAATTTGGAGAGCTTTTTGTCATCATTTTTTCAAATATTCTTTCGACCATATTCTTGCTTCCCTTTCCCTTTGGGACTCTCATTATGCATAGATGGTATTCTCAATAGTGCCCCACTGGCTGCTGAGGCTTTGCTTACTATTTTTATTCATTTTTTGTTTCTGTTCTTCATCTGAGGTCAATTTGACCTACTTTAAAATTCACTGATTCTTCTGCCTGATCAAATATGAATTTTATGTAAATTTAAGTAAATTTTTCATTTCCATTATTTATTATACCTTCAACTCCAGAATTTCTGTTGGGTTCCTCATTATAATTTTCTAGTCTTTATTAATAGTCTCTTCTTCGCAAGTCTTATTTTCATCCTTTTTTCTAGTTCCTTAGACATGGCTTCCTTTAAGTCTTTAGATATATTTAAAATAGCTTAGGTTTAAAGTCTTAAGTCTGAACTAGGTGCAGACCAAGTTGTGCTTGCCAGCACCTTCTTCCTTCCTTGTACTCCACACCACACAGCTAGGAGCCAGTCTCCTTTCTTATCTCTACCACTGGCCTCCTCTCCAGAGACTCTCCTCCCTTGTGAACTGGAGAGTAGAAAAGGCCTTTGGGACTGAGATACTTCTGGGTGGCCAGTGGAGTTGAGGTGCCCAAGGAGATGCTCAGTTCCTTGGGCAAGCGAGGGGAGCCCAGAAACCCTTACACAAGACTCCTAAGAATCCAGACATCTTGTGTGGAAGTCAGATCTGAAGCTTGAAAAGTAAAAAGCAGTTTACTCCCAAATAATGAAATTATAGTACACATGCATGAAAAACCCAAGACCCAATGTCCTGGGCTTCTGGCTGGGACCAAACTGCTGCCTGGCTTCTGGGACTGACCCAAGGGGTGGTCAACTCCTCCTCCTCCTCCTCCTGAGAAATAGAAAGAGGCTACACAGAGCCCAGCCGGGCCCAGTCAGAATCCACAGGATTTGATCTTATTGGTCATTTCCTTCCTCTTTATAGTGAGGAGTGGCTGACTGGATAGAAATGCCGTGTGAACCTCCCATACCCACTTTCCTACCTCTGTTGGTGCTTCTATTCATGGACATATTAATTACCAGCAACAGCAATAACAAAGAACATCATAACTCCGCTGTTCACACGATTCAGCGAAGCCAGTTTAATCAAAGTGCCCTACTTAGGAGAACATTTTTGGGAATTGGGGGGGTGGGGCTGGGAGACTATGTAAGGCAGTGCTTGGCAGAGGACCTGACAGCCATGTGGAGCTGAGGGGCTTGGGCAGGGTTGCATCATTTATCAGCCTGGGGCCAGAGCTGAGTCAGGTCTAAGAGCTGAGCCTTTCTCCAAGCTGGGACCTCATTGAGACTTTGGCTCAGGTTTAGAGGTGGTGATTGTAAGCCCTTGTCATAGCACCGGGAGATTCCTCTCCCTACAAATGAGGCCTCCTAGAATCAGAAAGGCCTGTGCTATCACAATGAATTATGACTGGATCCATCTGACTATACATATAAATAGAAGACTACACCATTAAGCAGAAATATCAGAAGAACACAGACAGAGAGAATAGGATCATTGTTTTTTCAACTTGGAAACTAGAATTGAAACATACGAATGTGAACTCAGAATAAATCTGGGAAACATGACTGTGGAGGTGGATTCACTGAGCAGGTGCAGCACTAGGTCAAGGGCACAGTGCCCGGGTGTAGTCCTGACTCTCCCAGGCTACTCTGTGATGGTGCTAATCCCTACACACTTCCCATAGGACTCTGAGGAGTGAAAGGCCCTGGACCAAGGTTCTGAGAGCAGGAGCCACCATCTCCATGGCTTTGTGTTTGGCCCAGTGCCCGGCAAGTGTGTTTGCTTTACGGGAGCATTTGAAGGCTGAGTGTCATTTCTGGAGAACAAGGCTCATCCCCTGGGAGAACTGCTCCTCTGGAGCCTAGGTCCCAGAAGCTGGACTGCTGTGCCCCTGTCCCAGGCAGACCCATGGGGTTTGCTTCGCTGGTTCAAATGAAGTGCTGCTTCTGGCTTTTATAGCAGCACATTGGGGAGCCTTCCGGCTGCTGTGATTCCATTGCTTCTCAGATGGCATGATGCCCATCAAAGCCTTCCATCTCAGCCCTGCCCACAGCCTCCTCAGCTGCTTCCAGTGGCAATCATTACCTTCAGGCTGTTCAACATCTCAATTTTGCTTGAGCTTCCTGCCTCTGTGCCCAGAAGATACTTTGTTGCCAATTTCTCTTTGTTCTTAGTGTGGAACCAGCCCTATACCACATTGTGCCTCTCCCAAAAGCTCTCTCTGGTCTCCAAAGACCTGCTCAGACTAAGGACCTGCATGGAAGTTGTATGACTTTGTGCAAGACCTAGAATGGCTAGGTGTCTGAGCTCACTTCCTCATTTGTGCACGAGCACTCCCAGCCTTGCTCTCACAGTGGGGACCTCAGAGAAAGAGCCAAGTCAACTGAAAGGCACAGAGCAAATGATAGTTATTAACTCATCATGTCTCCCCATGCAGGAGACCAAACCAAACACAGTAGGATAGAGAGAGAATCCACATTTCTCAGTAACTGGGAGAAGTTAAGGCCAGAGGTAGATGTTCCTCCCATTTCCCTTTGGAAGAGAATGAGTAAAGCTTGGCATTCCTTCAAGCTAGAGAATTTCCTGCTTTCTCTCCACAATGACTTGGCATTGCATGAGGTGCCAGTGTCACACAGACTACAAGGACTCGCCATCAGGGTTGTGTTCTCCATTTTTGTATCTACCATATGACCTGGTACAGAGCAAATGCTGAGTGGGGCAGATGCATGAAGTGAAGTCATTAGATCACGCATTCTTGACTGACCCACCTTGATATACATAGTTTATAGAACACTTTCACTTGGGATAGTGAAAAAGTTCTGAATGGATGGTGGTAGTCATGGCAGGCTGCCCATGGTATGAATATACTTGTAAATTATTAAATGGTTAAAATTATAAATATTATGCATCTTTTACTGCAAAGTGGAAAAGCACAAAAATATTCATGTTTAAGGAAGAAAGGAAAGATTGACTTCCTTCCATCCCTAGCAATTAAGAAGTTCCGCATTGGCCTTGTGTTACATCCAAGGACACAGGTGATGAGAAGGAAGACCACCTGATCTCTAGTCCTGGGAACTGCAGGGCACTTAAAAGCAGAAAACTCCTAGGAACCCACTGTACCAAGTGTTCATGACACCCACAGCCTCCCCTCTCCCAGGCTGGACTCCGCCCAGGAAGTGCTCAGCAGTCCTGGTGCTTGCTCTGCCTTGCTCATGTACATACTGCTCTTGGAGGTTGGCCGCAGACTCCTTGTAGAACAGAATCTTCATGCCCTGAATCCCAACAGCAGTGCCATCCTGGCCCCAGAGCAAATATGACAGTGTGCTAAATAAAAACCAAATAATGAAAGTCTTTTGTTGTTTCTAGAATTCTGTTGCATTGACTTTGGCAAGAAATACATGAATAAGCGCCTCACCATGTCTGTTTTGCAGAGGTTTGCACTGCAAAAATTTATGTTAAAGAGTGGAAGGGGGAACCTAGATCTCTGTTCAAGGAGGAGGGCTGACTTTGGCTTTAAGCTTGTGCTGAAAGGCTCACAGGGCCAGAGTTAGAACCAGGGAACATGGAACCTAAGGACAACACTTTACCCCAGGGGAATTTCTCTGGGGCAACACTGAGCAATGGATCAGGTTGCCTGGGGTGGGATTGGAGCGTGAGCTCCCAACCACTCTGCTTTTACGGAAGCCAGTGAGAAGGGGGCCCTGTGAGTTACCAGGCCTCCACTGCACTTTGCCAGGCCAGAGCCCTGATGAGGTGACAGGAGGTAGGCTCTGCCCCCTCAGCCCTCCTCCTGCCTCCACCTCTCCCCCTCAGTGTCCCCATCTTGGGCTGGAGGCACCTGCTGCAAGCCTTTCCCAGAGAGCTTCATGCCTTGCAGCTTCCCTGGCGCAGGCACAGGTGCTGAGTACCCGCCAGGGCCCTGCCAGCTTCTCTATTGTGGCAAGTGAAATTACCAGCTTCACACTGCGGGTCTATTTAAATCAGCCTTTCATGTCTGATGGATTTAAAAATATGCTAGGAGTCAGCATCTAAAACACAAGAAACACAAACATGAAGATGAGGCTGTATTTTCCTTCCTTAGTGCCCTTCCCTCTTCCCTTCCTCCCCCACCCCCAACAGTTCTCATTCAGGCGGCCTATCCCCCCATCCCTCCCTGTCTCCATGGCACTGGAAGCTGGCAGCTTCCCCAACTCTTGGAGGGAGGAAGCCCCTACCCTAGTGTGAGAGGTCACCCTTCAGTCACTCCCCCTTGGCTGCGAGGGCCCTCCACACTCACTATCATACACAAATGCACCCAGGCTGACCAGCTCTTATCCTACTCCCAGGGTTTTACCCCAGGTCACAGGTGAGGAAAGACAGAGACTTGCCTAGTGTCAAGACCAGTAACAGCCATGTCCAGCCAGCCCCATTCCTGAGCCTCCAAATCTCTCCTGTCCACATGAGCGACTCCCACTGGCCCCATACTGTGGCTCAAGTCTCACAGGCCCTTGGCATAGCAGTGTCACTAGTCTGTCGTCCCCCATATTCACTGGGAGCCTTTTGGAGTCAAAACCACTTCCATGGACCTAACTCAGTTTTCTCTTGTTATAAACTGAGGCACGTTCTCTCCGGTTCACCAGTGTCAGCTCATTGGCCTAGAGCAGGTTCATCAGTAGCCCGGAAATTGTCTTCCGTCAGTGGCAAGGGGACCCTTCGCTGTGTTTCAGCTTTGGTTCTCTGCCTCATATGCCTGTTTGTATCACCTGTGGGGCTTGTCTTTATTTTTACTACTACAACTTTATTTTTGTTACTTTTAATTGTTTTACTTATCTCATTATTTTTTTAAAAGTGGTGTCAGTCTTGTCACCACCGCCCCCTGCAGTCTGAGAGTCTAATTTATTAAAAGTTAAAAGCTTTTTCTCTTTACTGTTTACCATTATCAGCAGCAACAGTGGGGAGGAGTAATAGACAGGGAAGCATCTCCCAAGCCTGCAAACATTTCCCTGACATCGGACCTGCTGCCTGATGCCCCCATCTCTGTGCAGCCATTTTCATGTCTGGATTCTTCAAGAGATCTTCAGGACTTGCTATGCCATGCAGCAGGTGGCCAGCAAAGCAGATGGACAGGTTCTGAGTTTCCTTAGACCTGTGGAGTCCTCCCTGTGGCCAGGCCCCCAACAGCAACCACTTCTGGCTACCTACATGCAGGGGACAGGTTGAGGCAAGGGCCCGCACCAATCCTTAGGAGTCTATGGGTGTGTGACACAGCTCTGCTGGAACTGCATAGCCTACGCATTCTGACTGCGTCATTGGCGCCTTTGGAGAGTGGATTTCTCAGAAAGGGGAAGATCCTGGGGAGTCCATGCAGCAAGCCTGAAGTTGATGATATTCCTTGCCATCACTGTTTTGAATTCTTTGGGCCACCATTTCCCCCACTGGGGTGGAAATCAATGCCCTCTGTGGTCTGCAGCCCCAGGAAGCAATGACAGTGCTGCAAAGCTCCCAAGACACTTCCATGGCTTTCTGGGACTATTTCTTCTCTAAGGAAACTGAGGCCTCCACAGAGTATGACAGGTGAGTGACAGCTGAGACTGCCTGGTTGCGGGACCTCAGCTGAGGGTCATGGCCCTGCACTTTGATTGCACTCAGCTCCCACCACTCACCGTCTAGCAGCAGCTTCCCACCCCGCCCCACCGACACCTCCCAGATCTTCTCCATTGCAGACCCATCAGAATTTATGTCTCCCAAGCCACTTCCCCAGAGACACTATGCCGAGTGACCTGAGGGGACCTAATCAGACAGGCAGGGAGCAGACACAATTTTACCACCCACCTGATGAGTGTAGCCCCTACAAGCCTTCAGCCAGTACCCTTAATTCCATTTCCTCTCAATTATCAAAATAATTTCCTTCATTGGCAGTTGTGACACATATCTATAATCTCTGCATTTGGGGACTGAGGCAGGAAGACTGCTCTGAGCTCCAGGCCAGCATGAACTACATAGTAAGACCCTGTCTCAAAAAATAAAAATTACTTTCCAAGAGATAGCCAATCCTTGCAGAGTCAAGACTAACAAAAGGCAGTCAAGACCTAGAGAAGGCTCACCTTTGCTCCATCCTCTTTCATTCTGGCCACTTGCTAGGAGCCCTCAAGTGGCCTTCTGGGCCCGTGCCCAGCACCCCTCACTCTATGAGGCTTTATTCCCTCACTCTACTCTCCATTCTTCCCCAGAAAAAGAAATCCCAGCAGCCATTCTCACCTAACAAGTTGGGGACAAGATCAGGGTCGTGAAATAAAAGTTGTAGAATCAAAAAATCAGATTCCTCAAGCTGGGGATTATTCAAGCTAATATCTTCATCTCCTAAATGAGATGATCAAGTCCCAGGGATGGCAAGGGAACATCTCAAAGTCAAACAGCAGACTCATAGCAAGTATAAGAGCACCTGACAGCAGGGCCGTACAACAAGCTGTCTTGTACCTGTTGGACAAATCCTGCTGACTGCCTAGGATGGACCAGAGTTGGCCCTAGCCAGCTGAAATGCAAACACAAAGAGGAGACAAACACAAACCAATGCTGATGAGACAGTGGGGTGAATATGGGCACCGATTTTCGCCCAGAGGCTATAGGGAACCCAATGTGAACTCAGAGGGGATCAAGGTGTGCAAGTTCTGGAGGTGTCCAGAGCTTCACATAATTCACAGTAGTGGCATGGAATGATATTAAGCATGGCTTGCTACAGTGGATTAACTAGTGGATCCACTTGTAACTCCCAGCTGAACTGAATCAGTGTGGTTCCAGGTGTGGATGACCCACCTGGGGATTGTTGCCAACATCATAAAAAGAGAACTGGAGGGGAATATAAGGTACTGTTGATTCTCCTGGAGAAGCTTGTCACATTGTTTTTCTTGATATGAACTCAGCAGTTATTGTTGGAGGAGCTCAGGTCCTTGCTGTCTCCAATGATGGCTGTTCTTTTCCAAGGAGCTCTGGTCTTTACCTTGAGCATGACTTCCTGGCTCCAGTGCAGATTCCCAAGCCTGCTGGCACAGACCCTTCATCCCACTGGTGCAGACTTTCTAGCTTCCACCACTGACCTTTGGACCTTCTAGATCCTTGATACAGACTTGCATCAGACATTGTTATGGGCTATAGGCCTCCAGCTGGACTCAGGCAGGACATTGCCAGGGGATCCAAGTCCTCAGATGGATTCTTTGGTCTCTAATGCATGCACAGATCTCTTGTGCTCTTCTGCATTTGACTTTCTGGGTGAATATTATAAAATAATTTGATAAATTATGTGTCCTGTATTAAATCTATTATTTTTCAAACTCTATATTTGCTTAGCAGGTACTAGACATGCTTCTCATTTAATTATTACCATAATTCTATGGGTAACACAAGCTTACAGAAAAAAAAACTGAGGCAAAAACTGCTCAATGACTTGCTAGAGGTTACATGGCCAGAAAGGTGTTACATGGCCAGTGCTGCAGCTCTACATTCCCCATTACTGCCCCCTGCTTCCTCTCATCTCAGAGGCTTTGGGGCCTTTACTTTGCAATGCCACAGGACACCTTTGGCCCATGAGCCAGACAGCACATTCAGCATCTGGCCTTGAGTCATGTTTAATGACCCCGAGTCCCTGAAAGCTCTGGCCCTTCCCTGAATTCACACATCTCTAATTTAGGCATCTGCATGGCTACCTTCCAGAACTGTTTCCAAGCAACAGAGGTTCATGTGCCTTCTCTCTATGACCATATAAAGCAAGCACTCTGATCCACCATGGAAGAGATTCTCCTTTGGCACTGTTCCCCTCTCTGTCCCTGTGACAGCCCAGAGCATCTGCACATTGTTGTCTGAGCCCTCAGTTCCAAGGGATGGGAAGAGCTACCATTTTGAAGCAGCTGCCATGTGCTATGTACCATAAGACTGCATCACTATGCTGGCTCATTTGACACTTGAACAGCTCTCCAAAGAAAGTGTTATTATCATTCCCATTTAAGAGGGAAAGAATTCACACAAGAGCAGGCAAAAAATTCAGATGCTTCACTTCAGGCCTCATTGCTGTTCATTGGAAGACCTAAACTTCCACCTCAGAACAGTTCATCTCCAAGGTGGCTGGAGCTCAAGGCTTCCTGCATGGCCATAAAGCTATACTGTGAGTCTTCAATATCTGTGCCTTCAGCTTGAAGTACCATGTTTTATCCAAATGAGCCAAAAAACTGTGGCCAGAAAATAACTGTCATCACATCAGAAGCCCATTAAGACCTATGGAGACTCTGAAAGATGCTTAGAGAATATTTTCTGTGAGTTGAAAGTGATGCCAGGCATTATGCCTCCCTACAAACATCTGCCCGGGGCTTGAGGACAGCAGAATAACCCAAAATGCAGATCCAGCCTTGCACAGTCCCTGCCGACTTCTGCTTCCTTGACAATTACATCCTCTGAGCCAAGAGGAATCTGTCCTTGTGGGAAGAACAGTATGACATGACACCAGAAGAGAGAACGCAAATGATCTCAGAGTTGCACAGAGTGGCCCATTGCAGATTTCCTATTGGGGCCAGTGAGGCAATCTTAAAATAAAGCAATCTGTATTCAAACCATTTTCAACAATAGCAACCAAAAGTAGCATCAGGCTCCCTCTTGCACACATAGCCCTAGAGCTTCTGCCAGTTCTACACATACTTTTTCTGTGGCTCATTTCCAGAAGTAGGCAATGGGTTAAGTCTATTACCAATTTCCTAGGAAAATGAGTGTCAAATTGAGCTCATTAGATGGTAAGCATGTGTGGCTTGCAAATTTGTCCTATCGCTACCCTGATTAAAATATTTCTGTGTCTTCTCATTGCATAAAGAAAAAGAATCCTTGACATAGGTTTCAAGGCCCTTGACCTTGGCCACAGACTGCCCCCATCTATTCTCTGCTCCTTGGGCTCCCTGCTTGCCTGTCTTTTCCCAGTGTGCCTCTGGGCTGCTTCAGGCTGGCCTGCGCATGTGCTATTCCTGATGGACACTGCCCTTGCTTCCTCTTCCCCCTCCTCTCATGATTTTTCAGGTCTCAGTTTACAGTCCTGTCTTCAGCAAAGCTCCCAATCGCATGTTCTGTCTAACAGTCTCTTCCCTTCTCAGCCTCTGCACTTTCTCCTTCATAATTTTTTTCATTCATATTTTGTGAAGCCTGGAAGCAGACTGGAAGTCCAAAGACAGGCTGGTGTCCTTTTTGTTCACAGCTGTAGTCTCAGTGCCTAGCACGGTTTGCTGCCACATGAGAGGGGTGGAAGCAGTCCTTCCAGAATGATAAATACTGGGCTCTCCCTGCCTAACTGGGATGAAAGACAACTGGAACTGTCCATGGTTCTGAAACAAGGGGCAACCCTTGCTTCAGCAGAGAGACAGGCCCAGCATTCAGATGAGCTATGAGTGTATTTCCCTCCTGCCCCGAAACAGACTCCCTTGTACCATGAGATAAACTGTTCCCAGGCTGTCTAGTCATATGTGCAGCACTCCTATGGTTTGGACCTGGAATGTTCCCGAAAGTCATATGTGTGGAAAGCTTGATCACCAGCCTGTAGCACTATCAGGAGGTGGTGAAATCTTCAGGAGCTGGGGTCTAGTGGAAGGAACTTGGTTGGTTTACTGAGCCAAGCTCTTGAAGAGGATATTGGGACCACAGCTGCTTCCTGTCTCTGCTTTCTGGCTGCTGCAATGTGGCAGCTTCTTCCACCATGTATTTCCACCATGATGTACTGCCCTGCCACAAGCCCAAAGACAACAGGTCAAGTATCTATGAATTGAACAACATAAAACTATAAGCCTAAGTGAACCTTTTCCCTTAATAAGTTGATTTTTTCAGGTGTTTCTGGCACAGTGGAGGAAAGCTGACTAATACAAGCACTATTCAGTGCCTCTATGCCTTGCTCCTTCTTTCCTACACAGATGTCCTAGGGGCTCCGTCTTCCTCTGGGCATGGAAAGGGATCCTACAGTTCTGTTCCATGTCTACAACTCACAGTGCCACAGTGGCTCATGTCTCAGCTATTAATGACAACTTATGACAATAGGGAATTGGTTGGTTATTTCCTATATATGTGGTCAAATGAGTCTCAAGAATTGATGTGGATGATATTACTGTCAAGATTCACTTCTCAGCCTGGTTCCCATCCTTGGCCCCTTGCTGATTCTCATAATGTGCTTCTGAGCCACTAATTCTGACCAATAAATGAATGCACACTCAGAGCATATAAACTCAATATATTAATAACCAAATGTAAATATGACTAGAAGAGCAATCCCCCAGGAAAATCAGCATGTGTTGAATTTCAAGGTAAAATAAATGCTTTAGATTTTGTCCCTCTCTTCTCCAGGTGGCATAAACCAAGCACCAGACTGTACTCCCTGGGCCCATTGTCAAGGTCACAAGGGAGTTCTAGTGATTTGAAAGGCATGAAGACAGACAGGAGTGATGACTGGCCCAGGATACCTCTGTGGGACAGTTGGAGCTGTCATGGAGACTCTTCAGTTCTAATGGAAGGACCCATGTCCATTGATGCTAAATAGTCACACTCTGCCAAAGGACTGAGGAGTGGCTTTTAAGACCTCCTCATGCTACTTTTGAAACATTTGAAGAGCTAATGGAATACAGAGCAGCCACTTCTTCCCTGGGCTCTGTGACATTCTACTATATAACAGCCCACAACTCAGGGCCAGCGATTAAACCCTGGGCCCAGCCCACTGCTGCCCTCAGCTCTGGCTGCAGGGTCTGTTGCCTCTCAGACCCACTGAGCTCACTGGCCTAGGGCCTTGGCTTCTCCATAACAGAATCACAACATGGGCAATGATATTATTAAACAACAAGTGTGGCTGTAGTTCCCACCGCATCATGCAGTTTCCAAACACGTCTTATGTTTACCTGTTTTCATTCTGAGACTTTCCCAGATGAAGACACTGAGTCATGCTGGTGACTTGTCCAGAGTCCCATCATTGGTCAGTAGCAGAGCCTGGCTTCAAGAAGGTCCTTTGGCTACAGACTGCATGTCAGGTGGCATGACTGTCTAGTGACTACTGGTTGACACTGGCAGTGGGCACAACAGGAACATGGTCGTAGTGACTGCACACTAGCAGTATTCTCTGTCCAATTTACTCTGGCTGCCTTTGAGGCTGAGAAGTTAGCTCCTGTGCTAGTAAAAAAGCAAGGTCCTCAGCTTCCTAGAGGATAGTCATTTGCTGAAATGGCCAGCCAGGCCCTCTTGTAACATTCACAAGTAGTAAGAGAGTTTAAGTGTATTCCTTTTGTTTCCAGGGAGCTGACTGAGATCAGGTGGAGAAACAGTACAGCTTCCCACCTGACCCCATGCTGGGAACTGAGGCCAGCTTATGGGTGGCCTGGGGAGAGTGGCCCAGACTTCTTAGACTTAGGGCAGGAGCAAGCCCAGACCTATAGAGACTTCCACGGTGATTTCCACAAAGGTAAGGGTGGTGTCTGCTGGCTCTGCTGCTTGATGGCACCTACTTCAGTGCCTGGAGCCTGCAAAATATCCAATAAATGTTGGTCTATAATCTCCTGGTTATGAAATGTGTGTGTGTGTGAGCTTTTGCTAACTTTCCATTGGGGTGAGGGCCTTGGAGGGTCCAGACCTGGAACAGAGCACATTCCCTGAAGTTAGGCAGGCAAGGAGGAGACCACATCTCCTCAGGAAGCCAGACTGATCCTGGAAGCCATAAGGCAGGAGCCAATCTTTTGGGGCAGCATGTGAGAGTCCAAAGTCCAAGTCAGGCTAGAATGTGCCCAGGTAGGGCTATCCTCAGGATCAAGGCATCCAGGACAGTGGAAGTTAGTAGGGGTCAAGAACCCCAGTAGGCAGGTAGTGAGGATGAAGAAAAATACTTCTTCAGAGAGACATCCCCAAAAACCAGGCTGGGGGGGGACCCTTCCTGTCATAGGGAAAAGGATTTGCAAGAACAAGACAGCTCCCATATTATGTGGGACCTGGGAGAGGATGGCTAAAGACAGAAGATCAAGGGAAAAAAGATGCCCAGTGCCCATGGGCCCATAATAGGTACTAGGCCAGTGACAGGCAAGGGGAACATGGCAGGGAGGGCATCTTCCTGTTGCTATAACAAAATCCCTGAGGTTGGATAATCTATAAGGAAAGAAGTTTCTTTTGGATCATTGTTCTGGAGCACAGTGCCAGTGAGGGCTTCGTGCTATTTCAGCTCATGGTAAAAAGCAATAGGCAGGCAAGGGTGTACAGAAGAGAGGAACACAGGTGTCACCTTGCTTTGTAACCACCAGTTCCTGGTGACTAGCCCAGTTCTTTGAGAGTAAGAACTCATATGAGACAGGCACTAATCCATGTGGAGACTTTGCCCCTGACCCCACAACCTCCTCCTAGCACCCAGCCTCTGACACCCACCTCAGGACCAAGCCTCAACCTGAGTTTTGCTGGGGACCCTCACCACACCACAGCAGATAGACTGCCAAGTCCGGCTACCGTCCATGCCTCTACTGTGGCCCAAAGCTTGGATGGTCCCACAGGTAGGGTGCTGGGTGCCAAGAGGGGAGAGGAAGTATACAGAGACCAAGAGCCAAGCAGGGCCTGTGAGTCACAGGGCCATCTGTGCCCGTGGAGTTTAATGGCTGTATCTATCTAGAGGCGACACAGGGTGGCTCTCAGGACAGTCAAAAATACATTGACTTCTCCTAGGGAGAACCAGAAAGGAGTGGAGCCCAGAGCTCCTGCAGAGGCTTACAGGCCCACTGCATAGAAGTCAAGCTAGTGCTGGGACAGTCCTCTCCCCACCTCCCACATCTGATTCCGGTAGATTCTGTTCTTGGAGCTTGTGGTCTAGGGGCAGAATGGACTTTAGAACACATCCTGAGCAGCCCACATATAAATGAGCCCAGAGAGTCACAAAAAAGGTGCCATGGCTGCATGCTGGGCAGAGGTGTGGGACTCCAGAGGACAAGAGGACTGACAAAGGAGGGACATGCTGATGGGTTTTGAACAGTCTCCAAAAAAAGGCTGAGCTGGGGGAGAAGAACAGATTTCCTGAGTGAAGTCGTCTCTACGGCATCTCTGTTGTGCCGGGGCTTCATTTTCTGCACGAGTTTCCATTCAGAGCATGTTCAAAGCAGATCCTGCTTATTTTCTACCAAACCAGAGGGAAACCAAAATTCCCTCGGAGCATTTCCAGGAACAGGGGTAAGAAGTGGCTGTTGAATTGCTTCTTTGTGCCTTCCAGGTTTCACTTCTGCAACCCAGGAGCAGCATAGGGGGTAGGAGGCGGGACCCAGGCAGCTCCAGAAGGCTCAAGACAAGGGACAAGAGAGAGCCCCTGGGGTGTGCCTCTTGTCTGATGACTGGAGAAGGTGGAGTGGAGTGGCCAGATGCTGCAGCCTTCAAATTCCAGGACAGCTGGAGAACAGCACTGTTTCCTCTGCGAGCAGGGCTATGTGGGGTTTTGTCCCATTGAGTGGACTCCTCCATTAAATGGGATACTTTCCCTGCCTGGAGCAAGGCCATTGCTGTGGACAAAATGCAGAGGCTCTGGACTTCAGAACATGCCCAGAGTGGATCCCGCTGCAGTGGAAACTCGCTCATGGATGCACTTCAAATGCCCTTAGAGGAAACCCCCACCTCGGTGTCTTTCTTCAACCTCTTCTGACACTCTTGCCTTTGCCTTTTCTAAAGTTTCTCTGATTTTTTTTTTGTCTGAAAATTATAACAGAAAAGCAAAGTCATTTTCACTGTATTCTCCACTGAGCACAGAGAGAGTTCCACCTTCCGGGTGCGAGACTCAGAACACTTGGCATGGGGGATGGAGAGGGTGTGGGACTGGATTTGCGATCCTGATCCTCCTCTGCCACTACCGCACCGCTGGCCCTTCAGCTACCTTTCGAGTGCTAAGGCTGCCCATGGCAACTTCCCCAGGGCTTTGGAGAAGTTGACAAAATCCCAAGACATGCAGAAATTCCATTTTCACTGTCAAGACGCCCCCTCCCCGTGCAGCCAAGCCTGAGTTCTCTTCTGCCTCCCTCCTTTTAGATATCATCTCTAACTGGCCCCTCTTCCCTTTCAGCCCCAGAACATCGCTCCAAGAGGAGATGACATAATGAGACTGATGATCTGAGGCTAAAAATAACCTTAAAACAAATAACAAGCACTTGACTGAACCCAGTTAACTACAGTGCCTTGTATTTTCATCCTACAGGGATTCTGCTACCACACATAGACCAAAGCTAGACATTTTCCTGACAGATAGTTAGGCTCCACATAGCCCCAGGTTGCACAGCCTCCCTTTCTGGACAATTCTTGGTCAGCTCCTCTGCCCTACCTATAACTCCAGCACACTCTTCTGTCCCCAAGGACAGGCTCTTAAGAGTCCAGTCTTGAGCCAGCCTGGAATTCCCAGCTGATTTTACCAGGGAGCTCAACATCACGGAACAAATGCAAACACAGACAGGGCCTGCAACCTCCAACTTTTGTCCCGCGGTCACCTGTAACTGCCCCGAATCCAGTCTCTTACTCCAGAACCCTAGAAACACAGACATCCCCTTGCTTGGTTCTCAGGTTTGTTTATTGAGCGCCCACGAAGTCCGTGGTACTAGTGCTCAGGGTTCAGAGCCACGGTCTAGTCAAAAGGTGACCAGATAGTACAGAGAATATTTCATAGCTGCATAACATCTGTAAGGGACAGGGAAAGGGAGAACTAATCACAAAACAAATTCCTATTCAAAGCAACAGAATCTCCTCCAAGAGTAATATATTTTCTACACACACACCCCCACGTGCGTGCGCACACATACACACACACATACATACACACACACCCCTCTGAAAGAACACAATAATATACCCACTTGGTTGTATATGCATGCATATACAGGCGTCTGTGGGTAAATAAACTACTATATATGCTTTATGCACACACACACACACACACACACGCGCGCGCACGCACACACCACCACACAGACAGATAATCTGGCTTATGCTATCAAAGACACTATGTCTCCATGTTCTAGTAGAAGCAATCTGTCCTAGATGCCCGCAGCATGCAAAACTTGGAAGATCCAGAGAGTCACAGTTTAGGAAGATGATGCGGATACACAGGTGCTTTTCCAGCCCTGGGGCCCCAGCCACAGGTTGCTCTTTGTTGACGACAACAAACCCTTCCTGAAGGGCTCCCAGAGCAGAGTGGAGGAACTGGAGCTCCCTGCTCAGGGCCAAGCCCGCGAGAGCTCGATGAGTTCACCCATCTTCAAGGCAGAGTTGAAAGCTCTGGTTTTCAAGTGTGGAGTCCTGCAAACAGTATTCCTGGGGACAGCGTGGCAGATCGAGGTGAGAGTTCCTTTCCTTGCTCACTCTCTATAGCTCCCCACAGGTGCTAACGCATTTTGTAGTCATTAGATACGGACGTTTCGCATAACTGTCCTTTAAAATCCAAGTCTACTGTGAAGTCGAGGTCTCGCTGTAAACAGAGCAAAAGGCCACAGCATGAGTCTGGGAAGGAAGCTGCGGCCCCTGCCCAAGCACAGGTTTCCTCTTGGCAGCATGAGAAGAGCAGCCACAGGGTTCTTAAGGGTTCCCAGCTAAGGATCACCATGCAGAGACCTTGGGATCTATTCTGATGCTTCATTTTCACTCCGGTCCTTTCTGTGATGGTATAAATATGTTCCCTCTGACTTTACACTGGAGGAAAAGGAAGGTGCTGAGTCCTCTGGGACATGGCCCTCCAAGTGCTCAGAGAATTTACCTGCTCAGGCCTGACAGTGTTCCAAAACAGTCTCCACCCACCAGGTCAGCTGAAGAAACATGAGCCAAACCTCTTCAAGGCCACCAGAAACTGCTATTGCCAAGCCCCACTGATCAAAATGAGGCAGAATCCACTTATTTGATAGTGCCCGTTTCTCCATGCTACCCACCCCCACCCTCTTTGAAAAGCTCATGGCCATCCAGGCCAAGGGTCCAAGGGGCAACCTGGAGAAAGCCTCTAGCTTCGAGGTTGCAGGGTCCAGGTTGGAGCCTTTTATATAAGCCTGGTGACCTGCAAATGCAACTCCCTTCTGCCCATCTAGGAACATTTCTGACTGTGCAGGACAATGGAACCAGGCCAGAGGGTCTTAGGAGTGCACAAGGACCAGCTCCCTGGGTCCCTTCTCCTCAACAATACTGGCCACACAGAGGGTCCTCAGCACTCACCACGTTTTTGGCATTTGGCTTCATGGATATGGTTCCATAAATTTCCTCCCCTCTCCGGACAGTGAGGTAATCTTCTAAGTAGAAGACAGTCTGCTTCCAGTGGGTGTAGGGGGCATCTGGGGCTGAAGGGTAATATCAGGGGACGAGAAAGAATAGAGATTAGGTCTCCAGAAGAGCTGAGGCTGGCATCCACACAGAAGTTCTGGGCTTCCCTGGGACACATTGCAGTCACCCCACACCCACACTCTTGTAGGGTCCAGGCCCAACTCAGACCCAATTCCCTTTCCTCTCACATCTTTACCCCTCAGGACTGCTGATATTAGTGAGGCATCAGAAGGGAAACAGCCATACCAATGTCCCAAGTGAATCTCATGATACTCCTGTTTTAATTAGTCCAATAGAGGATCCTTTCAGACAGTGTGGAGGAGATTCATAGAGCAGGCCACCCTATATCTCCTTAAATCAGTGATCCTCAACCATTTTGGTACCAGAGAATGGTTTTGTGGAGGACAATTTTTCTATGGGCACAATGCAGAGGGGATGATTTGGGGCTTAGATTTGCATAAGAAGTGCGCAATCTAAGTCTGTTGCATGCACCGTTCACGGTAGATTTCATGCTCCTACGAAGATGAATGCTGCCACTGCCGCTGATCTGCGGAAGGTGGAGCTCAGGAGATAATGCCCGCAGTGGACAGTAGCTGTAAATCTAGATGACACCTTGCAGGCCCATTAGCCCCTTCTCACCTCTGCTGTGTGACCCAGTTCCTGAGGCCATCTAGCTGGTACCAGTCTGTGATCTGGGGCACTGGGGATCTAAGCCTTAAATGACATCATTTGTGCAAACTCCACAGGTAAACCAGTGTTTCAGTTCCCCTGCCTTCCCTGTGCAGCCAGGGCACCCCATGGCCCCTGAGACCGGAAGTCTCCAGCCTCGGGCCCCCAATCCAGAAGCCCAGTTGTGGGGGCACCATCACGAAGGCAGCAGCACCCAGCGGTGTCTCTGGGGCAACTACATAAGCCACACGGCTCCATCAGAAGCCATGTTTGCACTGTCACTGCCTTTCCACCCTACAAACAGCTTTCTGTGCTGTTGCTGTGTCCTACAACAGAACTCTGCACCCTGGCCAAGCTTGCTGGGGCATCCAACCATGCCTTCCTAACTGGACCAGGAAGAAAGGCAGGTGACTCTCCTCCCACAGGTCAGTCCTCTTGAATGACCAAAGGCCACAGTGATGCTTGTCCCTCCCTCTTGTAGCCCCTATATAGATCCCCGATCTGTGCAAGAGGCCCTGGTCATCCTTCCCCTCTTCAGCAGTGCTCTTTCCTCTCCCTTCTCAGTAGCTTCTCTCTGCCTTAGCCCTCAAGGACAGCCTTGCCTGGTTACTTAACCTGTATTAAGGCTCCAACAGCAACCTGAGTTCACATCACCATGATGTTGAGCACGCTGCAGTACAAACACCTCCTGCCTCGCTTATTTGTATCATCCACAAGAATATATGAGGGTAGGGGCTATGTATCTGCTATAGTATTCAATCTGTAAGTACAGGATACATGGGTGATGGTGAGAACCTGAAGGGTAGACACCTTGTGATGCCTCAGTGTCCCCATACAAGTTCCATTACACTGGGGCTTTTGGACTCTGGATCAAAGGGGAACTCACTTTACAGTCACCTTCTCCTGGCCCAGCCTCTCACCTTCCCCCATCACAGCTTCCTCTTTACTTGGGACCATTGCTAAAAATGACAACGCACTGGGCTAACATGATAAGGACTTTCAAATCCATGAACACAAAGACTTCTATGTGACTTTGGGGACAGAACAAAGCCTGGTTCCTGGGAATTACTACAGACAATTTTCAACTCACCAAGAAAAACTGGAGCTGTATCATAATCATATAAGCTACCTGAGGTAACTACACAGCCAGTCCAGGTACCATGCAGAGTGTGACCTCTAGGATCCTCCAAAGCTCCAAGATTTATATGAATTGGGGTAAAGAGTCTGTCTTTCTTTGCCCTTTGCAGGGAACTGGCTTGGTCAAATGTCAAAGGTATGGAGAGAGACTCCCACAGCCTTCAGTGTGGGCTTTTGGAAACCAACACACACTCAAGGTCATAGGGACAAAGCACAGCCTGTGCACTTGGAAGGAAAGGAGGACCACAAACATGAGGCTGTGCCTCTCAGCCCTGATCCTCCCTGGCTTCCAAGGTGCCCTGCTACCTGCAGAAAAACTCTACCTGTGTCCCATGTGCTTCATGCCAGCTACCTCTAAATAAATTGTTGCAAGATTGTTTCCGGTTGTATGGAGAATGGCAGTGTGTGACTGACAGCACTCTCACCCCCACTTCCACCTACGCTGGCTCAGCCAGGTGTCTCTCCTCTTCCTAAAGACCTTCAGGCAAGGGGACTGATGCAGCCTCCTTCTGTCACCAGATTGAGACTTCACTGACTCAGACTTGCTTATCAGCAAGCCTAAGGGTCTCACTATGATGATGGCCCCCAAATCATGCCAACTCTGGGCTGGAGAAAAAGCATTTCGTGTTTCCTTAATATCAAAACCAAAAGTGAAAAACTTACCCAAACATCCCATGTCCATGTTGGGTCCATTGACCTTGGACTATTGTCTAAGCCAGTGTCTCAATCTTAGCTTTTCATTAATGTGTCCTTACTTAAATTTGGAATTCTGACTATACTCCAAGGAACTGGAACGCAGCAATTCTGGAAAGCATACAAACCTGCCAAGACATAGGCTTTGCTACCAGGCACTGCAGGTCCAAAGTGATGGCCAGAATCACTGTGTGTCCTGCTCTTGGGAAGAGGTAGTAGATAGACACTTGCTAGGCAACAGTCAGCCCTGCCTCTAGTCTCTACCTTGCCACAGACTTGCACTATGACCCTGGGCTCATGGTCTACATCTGCAGAGTATGGGTCATGACACTTATGCCCTAAGGTACTTAGCATGAGATGGGGTGGGGAGCATACTAAAGGTGACCAAACTTCTGGTTGCACTGCGGACAGTTCCAGTTTACATCTGCTCTCCTGGTATATGTATTACTCTCCCTTTTACTTGTAAAAGTGCCCTTAATTGAAAGGTTAAATTATGTGGTCTTTGTACCTGTAACATATGAGGCTAAGCCACTGCATCTACTGGTTATTTCATCATTATTTAAAGTGTTATACAATTTTATTCATCCAAGAACTGTGACTTTGGCCTGCAAAGATAAGCTGCCTCTCTCTGGCTCTCTAGAACACCCTGAGGGAACACATAGAGAGTCTCTAAGCCTAGGGTAAGCAGTTGGCACAGGACTGTGGACTACATCCAGAGCTCTCCTGGAGGGCAAACAGGTCTTCCTTCCCTCCCCAATCTGTGGCAATCAGGATCTACAACTGGTTTACAGCTTTCCCTACCATGGAGATGGCTTCCTCCTTATAATATCCTGGCCCCAAGCACCAGCCCCGCCTTGGTCTTCCACCCTCACACCGCATCCCTATCAGTCTCTGGGCTCTAAATCATGGAGGACATTTACTCCATACTAAGAAGTGCGTATGACCAGCGCTGGCTGCAACATCCAAGTGCAGAAACAAATTCCTTCATCCTTGACTTCAAATCATAATGCTAAGCATCTGCCAGCTGTGGTTCTAAATGTGGGGAACAGCAACCAAGATGGGCACAGTTTTGTATCCACCTTCTCCCTGCAGATCTTATAACCTGAGAAAACAGGTAAACGGAAATAAAGACAGGATGGTAGTGGTTTGGTCAAGGATGGGGGCCAGCAACACAGAATGCTACAGGAACAAATGGCAGGAGCACTTACAAGATTTTCTCTTTGGGGGGCAGGGATATAGCTCAGGGACAAAAAAAAAAAAATTCCTGGTGCTTTTGGAAAGGGAATCTTGCTTTCTGTTTTACTTCTCAGTGGCTAAATGGCTGGCAGTTTTTTCTGAGTTATAATAACTTTGCAAAGCTGTAAATTTGAAACTATATTCCCTAGAGGGGCTTCAAGACTTTTGGAGAATTCAAGACTATGTACTAAGAAACTTCTTTGACCTGGGAAAATGACTGAATGTCACAGGCGGGCAAGGCTGGAAAAAGGGTGACGGGCCCCAGACTCAGAACACAACCGGCTCAATGTTGCCGCCTGCTGAAAGCCTGGGCCTTCAGTCCAGGCCTGCTGCCTCCTACCCGTGCAGCTTCACTGGATTTGACTGCAATCCAGCGTCCCCAGGTCTCTTGCTATCCCTTCAACCTAGAACATGTCCAAGACACTCTAGCTGGGTGTCTGTGGCTCTTGAGGCAGTGTCTACTACTAATTTCAAACTACGCTTTTGGTTGGTAACTCCTGCCAGCTGCCCTGGACTGAGATGGAAAACTTAGTGGAGGGACCCTGGGGAAGGGACCACCACACAACACACTGTGCTTTGTGCAAAGTTCAAAGGCAACTGGGACCAAGCAGTAGCTTTTTTTAGGTACACGCATACTTGTGATAAAATATTTTTAAACTAGCAATGGTCTGGTGTGGTGACACATGTTACTGAGTTGGTAATAAATGAATAAATAAATAAGCAATATATGAACCTTGCATAGTCCCATGATAACAGTATGTCATGAACACCAAATCTTGAAAAACCAAAATGCATGACTGCTGGTAGACAGAGGCCAACAGTCTGAGTCTCCCCACCACCAGCTTGTCAGGAGCCAGCAAACCCTATGCTACATCCCCAGGCAGGAGAGAAATTATTTCTGGCCCTTGGCTCCAGCTGTATGGCCTGAAGACACAAGGATCTCAGTCCTGTGAGAGAGGAGACGAGAGCCCGGTAGCAGAGGTCAGCAGCATTGATCACATTCATTGCCATGTTTGGGGCAGTCTTTCACAAGAGCAGCGTTCACGGACCTGAGCAGGACCACAAATAACTGGAAGTCTCTTTACGACCCAGATTTGTGGGCCCTACCCCAAAGCTTCTAAGTTAGTGGGACTGGGGTAAAGCCTGAGACTTCGCAATGCTGACAAATCCCCAGGCAACACTGATTCTCCTGTCCAAGGATGATGTTTTGAGATCCACTGTCCCAAAGCATGGGAAGTTGAGGACCTGCAGGACCTCCAAATGCCCCCTTCTCTCCTGGCTTCTGCTCATTGAGAGGATGAGCTCACTGACTGTCTCTAAGGAGGGAAGAAGCTGGCAGTGACACAGGTTGGGGCTCTCTGGTCTTCCCTAGGGCAGGAAGGCACCACCACAGGCCTGGCTGATAAATTCCAGAGACTCCTGTTCATGATGTTTGGGAGACAGTAGTTCTAGGGAAAGCCTTTCTTTGAGAGACAAGATAATCACTTGCGCGTTTTGTCCACAGAAGAGTCACTGACATGGTCACAGGAAGTGAATGTTCACATGCCCCATTTCTGGGAGAACTCACTTATCACCTCCTCTTGCCACGCACTCAGCCTCTGACCATGTGCTCCTGGTACCTAGAAAGACTCCCAGGAATGGCCCATTATGAGCACATTCCCAAAGGAGGAGTGTAATCATCACAGACTCACTTAATGAGATGGGTTTAGAGGTCTTTCAGAAGCCAGGATGAAGAGGTAAATGAAATGTGATCCCTGCCTTTGGGAGGAGCAGAGAGATGAGGGTTGCAAAGAAGAGTGGAAATGTTGAACACATGATGTCACAACCTACACTGGAATCCAGCATAGTGGCTTTAAAAAGAAAGTGGGTCTTCCCATGAGGCCACTGAAGCACCTCCAAGATAGGCAGTTAAACCAGAGAGGGTAGCGCTGGCAGTGCGAATAGTGGGAGCCGACCTACATGTTTAAACAGGTGTCGTTTTGGTACTGTACTATGGTTAGGGGAAAGCTGAACTCTGCATTCACAGAACTCTGTGGACTATTTTTACAACTTCCTGTGGGCCTATAATTATTTCAAGACAAAAAGCTAAAAAAGATACGTATGGACCTGTGTATGCTCAGGCATCCACTGAAATGCTTTGGAAGGAGGCAAAGGAAATCGTGAGTACTAGACACCTTTATGAGGAGCGAAGAAAACACATTCCTTGACTTTTTTGTTGTTGTTGTTTTGTTTTTTTGTGTGTCTTTTTGGTGGGATTAAACTCAGGCCCTTTCCTCTGAACCATGCCCCTGGGCCCTTTTTACTTTTTATTTTGACACAAGGTCTTGCTAAGTCACTAAGTTGCCCAGGCTGGGTTCAAACTTGCAGTCCTCTTGCCTTAGCTTCCCAGAGTGTCAGGATGACAGGCACGTGCCACCACGCCTGACTTCATTCCTCAAGTTTTTATACCCTCTCATGCTGATTTCTTTTGTCATTGTGCGTGTGTATCACCTTACACAAGACATTTCTGCCCAGTGTTAGGGAGCCCTGAGAGCCTAAACTCGGCCTAAAGGGAAAGAGATGATTGGTGATGCCTGTCAGGGACTGGTCAGGAAAGAGGGTGGGACAGACGAGCTATTCCAAGCTGAACTGGGACCCCCAAGATTCATGCTTAAGCCACAACCTCCAATACCTCATAATGTGACTCTATCAGAGAGATTGGGCCTTTAAAGAAATAGTTAAATTAACCCGGGCCCTTAATGTGGGCCCTAATGCCCATGGTGCATGAGACAGGAGAACCTCCCAGAGCTCAGGGAGCTGCAGGGAGCCTAGCGTGGCTGCACCATGCATGGCACCGCAGTGATGGGATGAGGCTCAGGCAGTCTCAGCAAGTATGACTGGGAGGAATGAGCTGGAGAAGGGGTGAGCGCAAGGCCGTAGGGTGCCTCTGAGGGGACCTCAGAAGGATGACATGGCTCAACCATCCTCAGAAGTTCACACACGGAAGACTTGGTCCCCAGTGTTACCATGGTAGAGGTGGAGTCTTTGTGAGATGACTGGACCTAAAGAACGCTGCCCCAGGAAGGAACTCACCCACTTGTGAGCTGGTGTGCTCAAGGATATTGGGAGTGGCTTGTCCAGCATGTTTGCTCTGTCTCACCCTGTGGTGCCTTCTGTTAAGATGTCTGAGGCCTTACTCAATGCCAACCGTGGCCTTGGACTTCTAGCCGAATATGCTTCTGTGTTTTCTAAATTAACCAGTCTCTAGTATTCTGTTACAGTGACAGAAAATGGATGACAATAGTGGGGATGATCTTTGGGGAACACAGCCAGGGATTTAATGAGGAACAGAGTGGAGTGGAAGTAAGGGGTAAGGAAGGAGACACAGGGACCCATTTGTAGGTGGCATCCCGTCCAGAGGTGTGGTTCAGAGACAGAGCAGCTCTGGGTCCTCACTCTTAGAAGAGAATGAGCTCAGTAACTATGGGGGAACAAGTGTGCTTTTGAAGAGTCTCAGCAGAGCCCCTGACCCAGCACCTGTCTCCAGGCTCTCCTCACCCCACACTCTCCCTCTAGGACCAAGGATCACAGTCTCTTACTTTTTCCCAGGGCAGCATGTCCAGGCCCTGGTGACCCCACCCATAACACCCCAGTAAAAGCCCGCCCAGGCCACCATCCACAGAGCCCCAGTGAAGTGTAGAGGAGGAGGGAGGCCTAGAAAGTTGACAAGAAGCTCACCTGTGGAAAACCCCATTTTCTTGTGGCACTTGGTAAATTCAATATTAAAATAGGTGACAAGGGCGTGGACGTAGTCATTGCGCTGTATCTGCAGGCAGAATGCAGAGGTGAACGACAGCTCTTCCGTCTTCACGGTGTAAATGTCCACCTCCTGCAGTCCAGAGGAGAAACAATGCCAGAGACTTATGGCTCTGCCAGGACTAGGGCCTAGCAGTAGCCTCATCCAAGAGTTCCTCCTCAGGGACCTCTCTCCAGATGCCATTATTCTTAGTGTGACTTCCAGGCCCACCCACCGCCTCCCAGTTACCTCCCCCATCCACTCTAGGGGAGGAACATCAGGAAATGGTGCAAATGGGTGTTAAGCAAAGCCTGAGGGGAAAAAAACCTAAGAGGTAAATTTGCCAAGGGGCTGGTGGGGGGAGCTGATTGGATATTACACTCCTAAGCCAAGTTAGAGCAGCAGTGTGGTCCACCTTGCATAGCAACCTTCATCCCTCCAAGTGGGGTCCTGAATGTTAGCATCAGTGCCACTTGGGGGCAGATTCTGAGAGGGCAAGGAGGGCAGCCAAGACCTCGTGACTCAAATCAGCAGTCTGGGTGGTTCAGGTCCTCCCAGGGATTCTGTTAACTGGACCTCATTTCCTCTGTGTGTGTGCACGTGTGTGCATGCTTGTGCTTGCATGTGTGTGCTTGTGCGTGTGCATGCGTGTGTGTGTGTGTGTGTGTGTGTGTGTGTGTGTATTTCAGCAGTAGCAAGCACCAGACGTTGCTCTGGGAATTGGAAACCTGAGCTTGCCATGCTGAAGGGAGGTCTGCTAAACCTCCGTAGTGAGAATGCTGCACCAGATTGAAAAATAAGTAAATAAAAGGAAAGGAATAAGAGGTGAGAATTTTTAGTTCCCACTGGAGATTACAGAACACAAAGAACTAATAATTCTCACAATTTCAAATGGAAAGTGGCAAAAATCAATTTTGCATGGGGAGAAAGTGTTACAAAGAGATGTCTGTGATGTGCTCTTCCTCTGTGAAGGGCACTGGTCTGTGATTTGTGGGCCACCAGGAGACAGGAAGAACCCCTCAGGGGCCCAGAGGGTTCTTGACAGACTCTAGCAAGGCCTGAGGATACAATGCCCATTGGTCAGAGTTGTGCAGCAAGGACCACCATTAGAGGTTAGGCCAGAATCCACCAAGAGCCTCATGTGCTCATAGGGAGGCAACTGGACTACAAGGGCTCACAGCCAACCTGTTGTTAGAAAGTGGGGTCTGTAGAAAGAGGAGGTCACTGGGGATATCTCTAGGGAGCCTCCCAGCTCCTCCCTTATTTCTATCCTTCCCATCCACCATGCCCTGAACTGTCTCTCCTCCACCAGGTCCCTCTACATGACCCCTGCCTTGGACTAAAACCTCTACAAGCCATAAGCCAAAATAAACCTCTCCTGTAACTTCTGGGGGTTAGGTATTATGTCCCAGTGACAAAAGAGTGGCTGAGCCAACAACTGTCCAGGGATGCTGCAAGAGGCAGACAGGCACCTGTGTGCCTGATGATTCCAGGAGGTCCTCCTGAGACCTATAGACAAGATCAGCAAAGTGGCACTGCATAAATAGCTTTTATCTCTCTGTGCTCCTAAGGTAAATAAAAGGGTAAAGATGCACAGTAGCTTAGGACTAACAAAGAGAAGTCCTGACCCACAGAGGAGGAAGAGCAGCCATCAAGGGAGTTGATCAGCTTAGGACCAGGTGAGCAACCTGGCAGCCCCTAGGAGAGCCAAAGCTCTAACCACGGTGGGAAGAGGGTAGCTGCAGGGGTGAGGGATAGGGAGCTCCCTGCTGAAGTTACTTTCCAGTATAAGTTACTCTGAGCTTCTAGAACCCAGAGATGGGAGCAAGAACCAACAGAAGGGTGAGCCAGCCCTGAGTCTGGTGGGCCAAAGTGGATCAGATTTAAAGTACATCCCTTCTAGCTGATTTACTCCACTAACACTGTGGTAGCATTTCCCATGCTATGGTTTGTGTTTGGATGTCGTTCCGCCTACCCCACCCCAGACCCACAAAGCTTCATGCAGTCATGGGGGCAGGATTCTAGAATTTGTGATTGATTAATGGTCCAATGCTGGGCCTTTGGCTGTGAATGCTACACCTGCCTTGGGGCGAGTAGCCTGCATAAAACACAAGGGACAGAGTCTTCTCTCACACTCCTCTCTTTTTGCTCTTGTTGCTTATGTGGTCTTCTGCCATTGTTGTCCCTCTGCTACACCACCCTACATTGGAGCCAGCTGATTATGGACTGAAACCTCCACAGACAGTAAGCTAAATAAACCATTCCTTCCCTAATTTTGGATATCTCCACAATGAGAGAAAAGTAACTAAGACATCCCTAAAGTGTCCTACTCACAAAGTATGCTGACTTCTAACCTCTACCAGGCAGCTCATACAGTGTCCAGGTGTCTCTAACATCATATCCTTTTTCAGAACCAGTGCCGAGAACCTGCACCTGTTCCTGCAACTTCCACTCACAGCCAACCTGTTGTTAGAAAGTGGGGTCTGTAGAAAGAGGAGGAAAAGCCAGCTACCTCATCCAGCTCACACTGTCACCTGGACCTTTTCTTCTGCAATATAAAGCACTCCCCATTTGTCATGAAGGGTCTATGAATCACAATCTCCAGGGTTTCATCCTCCTGGTCTTTCTGCTCTGGTGGGTTCCTCCACTCTCAAAACTGAATATGATGCTGATCACATCAGGTCTGCACCCTTCTTATTGGAACCTTCCAGGTACAGTACCATCAGAGGACGTGTGGCACCCAATCTGCCCACATTTGGGTCTGTCAGCCCTCCTGGTACTCACTGGCTCTCCCAGCCACACACTGTCTATGAGTTCCCTCCAGTTCCAGATCTTTGAGCAAGGCTTGGTGACCTGCATCTTTACTAATGGCACCAGCACAGTGCCCAGGCTTGTGATGTCTCCTCAGACAGTGCCCATCACCAGGTTCCATGATCCCTGATACCCTTCTCTTTTGGCCTCTCTTCTCTCAGCTCTGCCTGGCTTCTGGGTCAACACAGGTGCCTCATCTCCATCTTCACCCCTACCATTAGACCAGAGCCTTACAGGGGAAGAAGCTGAAGTTTATTGGTCTGTGTGTGTGGCATGGCCCAAGTACACAGCATGTGGCTTGGACTCATCCACCTACTGGAAATAGTTTCTTCTCACTCCTCCTGGTTTTCCCTTCATAACTGCCAGCTAACCAATCTCTTTAGGGGCCATTCAGAAGCATTTCTCCCTACAGAGGCCCTTCTGGCTTCACATCCAGACCTGGCTCCTCTCTCCTGCTCACTCCTATCCCTTCCTCACTGCACCAGCACGGGTGCTCACGGGCACACCCTCCCTCTAGCAGGAACTCCTTTCCCATGTGGTCTTCCTCTCAGACATCCCTCCACCAAATGTCAGTTGTCCTGTATTAGCTGACAGAGATTTCAGATTCATTTGCATTTTAATGGGCGCCTTCTAGGCAAAGAGTGAGAAAGCTATACGGCTACACGCTAAATGACAACAATAGAGGCAGCTGGCCTTTTGGAGTCCAATCCAGCATCTGTGACAGCTGGGTCTGTTGTGACTGCACTTCAGGGACAAAAGAGCCTCAGGGCTCAGTGTCCCACCCTGCCCCACCTAGCCCCAGCCCACAGAGAAGCCTGTGACCCTGAGGCCCCAGTCTTCCTTAAAGTTTCTTTCTTTGAAAGCAGTGTGTTTGAACTCTGGAGACCCACTGCCTTGGGCTCAAGTGACCCCAGGAAGCAGAGGCCCTGCCCTGCTATCCTCCCCTGAACATCATTACAGATGCATGACTGCAAGCAGAAGTCTGGTCAAAACACAGTGTTAATTTAATAAAGTGTCACACTCCGTAACACTAATAGTAACGAAAATAGTAATTAAATGTATGAAGAAGGGCAAATGTTTTCCCAAAAGGCTCAGCAAGACATTGGTTAGCACATTAGCAAGAGTGCTGATGGAGAACTCGCCTGGTTATGGGAGCAAACTTAATGTTCATGCTCCTCAGAAAACACCCAGGGGAAGTGTCCCAGACCTCAAGACCATCAGCCCCACTTTGGAACTTCCTAAGAATGCACATGGTGCACACCCCTCCTGTCCCTCTGTGATCTGGCTGGATGCTTCTCCCTGTCCTCACTGTGACCTGTCTGGAAGGAAGGAGGAGAAATGCCCATGTGGCCTGGGGGAAAGAACTAGAGAAGTTCAGGCACCATTAGCAGAGGACAGTCAGAAGCACAGTGGCCACTCCTGCAATATGGCTTAGCCAAGTGCACAGAGCCACCTGGGGCTCAAGTTGGCTGGAGGAATTTCATCCCCAGCTAATGCCCTTGTAGACAGGTGCATGACAGTAGCCATCAGTGCCAGGGGTCATTCTGGTAGAATCAGCGGCATCGCTGATTTCTACCTACAGCTCTTGCACTGTGGTGAGATTCTTGTTGGGAGATGGGCTTTCCTTGTTCTTGTTTGGAGAACCAAGCCCAGGAGAGGGGCTACTGGGAAGAAATAAAAGGATACAACTGTTCATAATGAATCCTGTCTGCGTGGGGAATGGGTAAAGTAATGAGCAGTGAGAGCCCCGTGAATGCAGAGGCCAAGGTTTTTACCCCAAGCCACGCCTCTGAGACAGGACACTACAAAGGGGAGGTATCTGATGAGACCCATATGAAGGTCTCTATTTGACCCTAAGCTTCCCCCTAAGTTCCCCAGCACAGTCTGAACCAACGGCGCAGTTTTTCTGCAGAGGCTGTGTCCAAAGAAAATGGCACGTCTCACTTGGGACAAGGAGTAGTTTGATCCATAATTTCCCCTCATCCTGGGTGGTCCTGGAGTGGTCCTCCTGGGTCTCCCCTGGGTCTCACTGTGTCTCAGTCCCTCTCTCCAACACTTCCAGAACCCAAGACATGCACAGGACTAGAGCAGGTGAGATGAGAGTTAAAAGATGAAAGTTAGGAAGCTGAGTGTACTTACATAATGAACCCATATGTTTAGATTAAAAATTTAACTTCAACCATATGAAATTGATCATGTTCTATATTTTTTTTTTAAAAAAACAGTCAGATACTAGTAGTTTTATATGGCTTCACATATGAGCACACAAAAATGCAAAAGGCACAGAACAAGTACGGAAAGAATTAATCCCACTGTGAACAGCAGATCCTCCTGACAGGAGCACAAGGCTGAAAAAGAGGGGGCCAAGAGGAACTCTGACCTTCTCTCTGTGGACCTGCGAATGTCTGGCCATATGGCAACAAGAGTGCACTGAGGACAGGTTATGAGGATGCCAACCAGCACACAACCTGCCCTGAAAAACATTGTGGGAGAGACATGGGGAGTGTAGGCCAACAATGAGGTCCAGGAAGGGGGCCAGGGACACTGTATGGCAGGTCAGGTGTGCTTGGAGGTGTCAGACTACAACTGTAGTACACTGAGGTACAAGGGCTCTGTCCCAAGAAGGACTCCCAGCCTTGCATCTGCACATGTCCTGCCTCACAGGTGCTCTGTCCTTTGATGCCCTTCCTCTGTTTTTCTCTCCACCACTGTGCCCCTCCCCTGTGCTGTGCCACCATGGAGTCCTTCTCTTGGTAGCTGTGCTCTGTGATGGCACTAGCTTCTGACTTATCACCCTGGAGCACCCAGGCTCTGACAGAGGTGGTCTCGTCTCGTGAGACTGGAGCCATGCAAGGGAACCCATCCCTCTCCAGAATGGCCCTGCTCTTCCCAGCATGCTCAGCCCCACCCAGATGAGTCCACAAACCTTTATTAAGCAGGCGTTCGTCACCACTTGCTTAGGATCCACAATGTCCACCAGGGGCTCCTTCATGGCCACGTCCCGGATACAGGTCATGTCAAAGCCATAGACATTCTCCCACCCTGTAGGGGTAAAGTGAGACATCAAGGCAGGCACAGGACCCTGAAGCTCACCCGGCCTCCTGAGCGCTGGTACGCAGTAGGCTGACAGGGTGGGGACAGCCCGTGTTCTCCTGCATCCAAACAGCCTAGAACTGCTCACTTGCATGGGAGCCTTGCAAGGTGCCCAGTGCTCATTTACATTTTCTCATCGTTCTGAAAAGAAAAAAAAGATGCAGATCCCACTTTATGATTAGATGGACCACAGCTAAGAAAGGCTGAGAAACTTCTCCAAGTTCACACTGCTAGATTGCAGCAGGGTTAAAGTCAGAACTGAAATTATCTTTCCCTTTCTGATAGCTATGTTCCTGGCCCTCTCCAAGGCGGCAGTCTCCTGTAAACTCCCTGATCTGCCATCTACTTCCCTAGTCCTATGCCTTCACTCACCCTCTCCTCTCCTAAAAGACCCATCTCTCTCCCTTCTCCACTGATGAAGATGAAATGCAGCCAAGAGAAACATGTACAGACTAGAGTTCAGATCGCAGCACAGCTGCTTACTGGTCAGGCCCTGTGCAAAGCAACCATCTCTCGGAAGCCTCTGTCCCTTTGCCTAGGTGGATACAGGGGCATGTGGGCCTGGCTCACATACAATGATCCACACACTGACAACCCATCCTGTAAGAAAGACCCTCCAGCTGGGGCACCAAGCAGCCCAGCCGTGCTCTTGGGTGTGTGGGCACCAAACCTACAGGATGCTTTGTTGGGAAAGAAGAAGCTTTGAGGTGCAGGAACTGATGAGCCCAAGACTGCCCCCTTTCATAGTGGTAGTAATTGCTGTCGCTGATGGATTTCTTCCATTTAAATGATCCAGCAACTCCTCGTTTGTCTGTTCAGAAGTGTCTTGAAAGAGACATGCTTTTCTCTAAAAATCTTACTAAATTAAATTTTCTTGTAAAGTGTTCATCAAATAAATGGTCCCTGGGGAACTCGTGTCCCTGAGTGCGTGGAGGAGAGTGGGCGTGAACGGTCAGGAAAAGAACTGCTTCTTTGACTCACATGCTTTTCTAAGGTACACAAAGACCTTCCTGGGAGGAAAGAAGGCAGAAAAAGTCATCATCTCTCAGAGGGTGAGTGCTTGTGAAATTCCAGGCTGAGGATAAGATGCCAGTCAACCCCATTCAATTAGCAGGGGCTGGTGCCAAACTCCCACTTTGAATCCATTTTGTAGGGAAGGAGCTGCTCAGTGAGCCACAGGAGTCCTGTTTGGAATTTGGAAGTAGCCCTCCATCCTCTCCCCAGATAAAACATAAGTACAAAAACATATCTCCTTTGGTTTAAGACATGCACCTGCTCCTTTCTCCCTGGCCCATCTCAAGTTAAAGTTCAGCACAAGTGTTGGACAAAAGTCTGAACGTGTGTACCGGATAAAAGAGTGAGTTTGGGAGTTCAAATCTGAGCTCTTTCATTGTGTCATTGTGTCACCTCGGGCAAGAATGAAGCCTCTCTAAGCCTCAGTTCCTTTCTCTTTAAAACAAATGCTGCTCCTGCTTCTTGCAGCCCTCCCATAGGGTTACTAGGTCGGTTTCAGGGATGCTCTGTGCTCAGTGCAGAAGACCGTGCCAGTCACAAAGTAAGAACGCATCAACTGGTAATTGTTAGTTTGTGGGCTGGACCCTGGATTTGCTGCCTTCTAAGCTGTGTAACCCTGCACAGGTCAATATCCTTATCTGGTTTTATTTATAAATTGAAGAGGTTGGTTCAGTAGTTTTGTGTTCTTAGAATCCTCTGGGACACTCTTAAAATCAGACTCCTGGACTCAGGCCAGAGCCACTGAATCAGAATCTCTGGATATTGGATTTTTCTGAAGTTATGTAGACAGTTCCAACTTTTGGGAAACTTGGTCTTTAAAGTATTTTCAAGCCCTAAAAATGGTGAGTTTGAAGTCCCATGCCTTTGTGAAGCCTTTTCCAGCCGCTTCTGACTGTGGCTCTCTCCTTCCATGTCCTCATACCTATAGTGCAGTTTTGACACAGTACGGGTCCACAGATAGTGCTTTTTAAATGGAAATCTACCTCCCAACATGTAATGCTGTCCTTCCTTAGAAGGTCTGGTGTCTTCATCACCTACATAGGCCTAATTAATGTCTGTATCCCCAGTTTGACTGTTCCACCTTCAGCTGTTCAGAGCGCAGATGACCCGGAGTATTAGACTTGTCTCTCCTTCATGCTGATCATTCATTTCCCACTAATCCCATCCACAATGGGTGGAGCAGAGATGGGAGAAGACACAAATCAAGCACATTAATTTTTGTTATAATTATGTATTGCCTGTTGAATGAGTACATATGAGGTAAAGGCTACCTCAAGAAACACTGTTACTAAACAATCTTAAAAATAATGTCATTTAGGGATTTAGCTCAGTGGCATAAGTGCCTGCCTGGTAAGCATGAGGTTGTAAGTTTGACCCCCAGTACCAAAAATAAATAAATAAATAAATAAATAAATAAATAAATAAATAAAATCAGAGGGACCTGTGAATCTTTTATGGATTACAGTTGGCTTCTGAAAAAGACTGTATTTGGATGCAATGAGTGTAACTAAACAAGAAGAAATTCTGTAACTATGGAGTATACTTATACAAATCACCATTCTAATAAGTTGGCAGAGCAAAAGTCTTTTCTGGGCACAAATATTATTTTGTCTCTACTATTCTTTTACTAACAATGTTTAGTATAAATTAAAAATTACAAGACACATGAAAAATAGGGGAAATGACCTATTATAAAAAGTAGTTATAGGACCCACCTCAGACACAGCTCAGACATTGGAATTATCCAACAGAAATTTTAAGTAGCTATAATAAATATGTTAAAGAATCTAATGGAAAAGGTGAATGATAAGTAGGAACAGGTGGAGAAATTCATCAGTGAAAAGAAAACTGTTTTGCAAAAAAGCCAATAGAAATGCTAGAAATCAAAATCACAATACCATGGAGGAAGAATTACTTTAAGGAGTTTATTAGTTTATTATTGGATATATCAGATGAATCAATAGTCTTGAAATCAGGTCAATAAAAATGACCCAAACTTAAATAATGAGACAAGAAGGAATTTTAAAAAGCATCCAAGATCCACAGTACGATATCAAACAATGCCTAACATATCTTTAATGGGGGTTCCTAAAAGGAAAGAGAAGGAGATCAAACAGAAAAAAACATGCATTTGTATAGATAATGTCTGAAAGTTTTCCTAAACTGAAAAAAAAAATAGATTCAAGAAGTACATATAACTCCAATCAGGATAAATACAAAGAAAAACACCCAGGCACCCTAAAGTCAAACTATTAAAAAACAAAATAAAGGGAAAAATCTTAAAACTGGCAGAGAATTAGAAATATAAAGGGTTGAGGGGCAACTATGCCAGCGCACTGGACGCAGAGGTCTGAGATTTTCCTCCCAGCGGCGGGGTTGCTCAGAGAGCAGTGAGAGAAGCATCGCAAGCGTATCAGGTGCCACTAACCCTCCACACCGCAGGAAGGTGTTTGCTGTGTTTTCCTGCCCCTTAGGTTCTCAGGAAGAAGGTCCATTGCTTGCTTTGAAAGGGGTCGGCCCAGGGCTCAAGCTCTGAGCAGCAGGACTGGAGACAGAGGAGGAAAGCCCGGGAGACACCGCGCAGGAGGGCAGCCCTGCGCTCCAGGGGTCACACAGCGGCCTCTGCACGAGACCTCCTTTCAGCTTTTCCCTCTTCAAGGGAGTCGATGCCCACCCTTTGCCACGTGGTAGGCTAGGAGTCCTGTGCTGAGTGACAGTCATGTGTAGGACGTGGAATTGAATAAAACACCCATGGAGGTGCCCTCCAGTTTTCAGAGCCTACAAATCTCAACAACAGAGATTTTTAAAAGAATGGTTGCCCTTGCTGAGTTAAACACCAGTACACCTTGCACAGCTCTCTGCTAATTCCCTCTGCTTTGCTGCCTGATAGCTGCTTCTTCATCCACCAAAACACATATTGTGAGTGAGCCCATATGAGCTGCTTCTCTTTCTTGAGTTCTCTATTATTTGGTTAAAAAAAAAAAAAGGGCAGATTCTGCATTTTAGTCATTCCCAAAACCTCATGTTGCCTGTGGTTGAGAAAGGAAGGGATTAGAAAAGACGAAGGGGAAGGAACAGAAGGAAAAGGAGAGAAAAGGAAAGGGGAAGCTCGCTCCCTGACAATTTACTTTCTGAAGGAGTTACACGTCTCACTCGTGGCCCCCACTTAAGATTTTTCCTTGTTAGCTTGTTCTTGAGCCAATTGAAATCTACTTATTATCGTTTCCTTAGCAACCAGCAACCTTTCTGTTTTACTTTTGATTTAGAACTCAGAGTAACAAAAAAATCTCTGACAATTTGAAACATATTTCTAATTGAGTCTGATTCCTTTACTTAAAAAAAAAAATTAAAGGCATTTAAGTAGAAAACAGTATTTTAACTAAAATTTAAATGTTGGATTATTTTGTTTTGGTTTATTTCCATCTTTTTATATACTCCAGAGAAAACATGCCATCAGAAAAAAGTGGCGCCTGACTTTTAGGTTATTTCTTTTTTTCCAGAAGCTATGAACATTGCAGTGGGAAACACAGAATCAGTCACATGATCTCCAGGCCTGGACTGACACCCGAATAGCAGCAACTACCCACTGAACCCTCTCAAGACTCCCTTTTGCTCTTCTGACCAGCCTTGTCCATGGTATTTTGCACACCCAACAGCTCCCAAATAGAACCTGGGTGGAAGTAAGCAGGAGATAAGATATGTTGGTGTTAGAAACCAGGAGGAAGCTTCTTAATGAGCAGGGCTACAGCTAGAGCTTCATAAATACTTAAATGGGTGTGAGAATTAAGAATGTAACTGGACAGTCCCCTGAAAACACTGTTCAGTACAATTATGACACACAAGCTCCAAAATGCAGCTCCAGGGCAATGCATGTCCTATTTATCTGTGCATCTGACCAGGTGCACTGTTTAGTTACTTCTGCAATCTTCTGTGAGAAGACATCTGTCCTAGATTCCCAGACGCTAGTGGCCAACAGGCCCATTGGCAGAGCCATGAGCAAAAAAGGGCCTAGTTACCTCCTCGGAGGCAGCGCTAGTCAAGCCTAAGTAGCACTATGAATTGTTATGATCTTTAACTCATGTCATTCACTTAACCTTCCTGACAAGACATTGGTATTGATAATGCTATCTTATAATAACAAAGGCTCAGAGGGCTGCATAATTCTCTCAGGTTATCCCACTAGGAAACAGAAAAGCTGATTTAATCCTAGAGGGGGCCAACTTCAAAGCATGTAATGTATATCACCCTAGTTCTCACTCTTATCTTTTAGAGACTTACTTTCCTTCCTCTTGAGGTCAAATATTAGAAATAACATCAGGCTGACAGTGATCTGAGTGGGTTTCCAGAGCACAGAGCCTCAAATAACTGTCTCATTCTCATCTTCCCTGGCTTGGAATGGCTTGCTTTCGTTTCCCATTCCTAGTGTGGTGTGAAAACACACAGACATGCACATGAACACACACTTTCCAGTGCACTCTCCCCTGGGGGCTTCCTTGGTGGTGATAATTAGATGGCAATTGTTGGAATCAATGGAGTGATATTGGTGAAACTGGTTCTCAGCTCTTTGGGCAGCAGGTTTGGAATCCCTCTGGAATAACCTCACCAAGCAGGGTTTGCCTACTCCATCAGGCAGGAATCCTAGGTATACTGATCCTTTCAGGCAGTTTGCATCTACCACCTCCTGCTTTTGACTTGACTGTGCTTGTTGGATGGGTTCTTTGCTCCTTTGTCATGTTCAGTTTTGGTGAGGCGACATGGCTGTATCTAACCTTACAAAACACATTTGGTCTGATCTCATTAGGGACCAGAGCTATGCTGCTGAGAAATGTTGCCTTTTAAATGAAATAAAACAGTCTATTGTGGGTAGGATAAAATATTGGATAGAATTTTTTGCTTATTTGATTTTACTATATTTTTCTAAAAGAATAACACATTTTTAGCTGATAGGGCATCTGACTTCACATTACATATCAGTTCCCCGCCCTCACACACACACACGACTGATTGTTCAAAGTAAAGTCTCCATTCCTCACCACCCCCACTGCTATCCAACTCAGAAAGAACCTCAGTGGAGAATCTGTATTTCACGTATCATGAAGAAGAGTCACTGTTACTGTGACAAATCTGAGTGACTAAAGGTAGGACTGGCTGGAGACCTGCCGTGGTGGACTCTTGAGAGCTGAGGCACAAAATACGTAGCATCACTTGCCCCACAATTCTCTGCATAAACTCAGCTTTGGCCCCTTTGAGTCTTTCCTTGTTCTATTGCATTCAACCCCTCCTTCCATGACCTCCATCCTGCACAGCCATATTACTTCTATTCTAGAGGAATCCAGGAAGACTCACAGATGACAGGGACTGCAGACTGTCCCACATGCTAACTGCTCATCTCAGGCTCACAGAAGCATCTCCCACCCCAATGCAGTACAAGTCCAACAAAGAATCAGAAGGGGACTTACAGTGAATCTTGAAGTCCTTGTACTGTCTGTCTTCAATTGCTACCACGTACAAAGCTGCCCGGTCTGGAAACATAAGCCCTCCAGGTTTCTGTTGATGAATTGTGGGGAAATGGGTCTCGTAATCTATTCACCTGACAAAGACATCACATTTTGAACTGCACATTGAGTCACCAGACAAGCACCCCCTTGCCAGCATTTCTCATTCAGTGGACTGTCACCTTGGCCAGGGTCTGGGCTGGGACAGTAATGTTAATGTTTATTTTGGAGCTAGGAGAATTTGAGGGGCCTGGGTGGAGCTAAAAGTATAAGTGAAGTCAGGTGAAGATAAACCCAAAGAGAAGCAATGAAAGAAGTTACAGCTTTTAGCCCGGGGAAGCCACAGGGAGTGGAATACTCTGTTGTTGGACACCCATGGAAGCCCTGTACTTGTTAATCAGAACAGACCTTTCTCCTGTCAACAGAAAACATGGCTCCATTATAGCAGGAAAGGTCACAGTGAGACCTATAGAAGTATATTCTGATAGCAGGGCCCATTGAACAGGGATGATCATTCGGTTCCCTGGAAGCAGATCTGCTTTAAAGAGAAGGGCCTGGGAGAGGTGCAACTTCTAATCTGAGCCACCTAGGCTGCAGGCCATGGGGACATCAGCAAGATAGCCAGCAGACCAATGCGGGGACAGCATGGGGATAGCATGCAGGGCACTTACCAGCCACTTGTCCCTGGCAAAGATCACCGTGTTGAGCATTGACTCATAGAACAGACAGTAGCCCATCCACTCGCTGATGATGATGTCTACCTTCTCCACAGGCAGCTCCACCTCCTCCACTTTACCCTTAAATATGGTGATGACTGGAAAATAAGAACCCCAAGGCCACACTGTGCAGGGGCTCCACCCAGGACCCCTGAGCACCTCACTTCAGGGCCAGATCTCCAAGTGTTAGCCCTATTCTAATTCCACTTTCAGGATGTGACATGTTTCACCAAGATAATTCACCTAAAGATCACTGACAAGTCAGAGAAACCTGGAGTTACGTGCTGGATTCTCTAATGATTAGTTGTGGACTAACTGATGTGCAGTTCCCCAGAGAACAACCACAGAAAGTGAGATATAAGGAGAGGTAGTTGTATTGATAATATAAAGTAACACATGTGAAGTGCCAGGCCCCTTGCTGAGGCTCAGCAGGCCAACATCATCTGACATAATCTTCCTCATTCATTGACGGGTGGAAAAGGAAAAGTGACACAGCCCCGGTGCTAAATTGTCTGCACTTAGTAGTTACTTCCAAGACCTCCAGGTCCTACTATGGCAAGAAAAACTACTTAGCTGGGTTTTTGATCAATTGACTTAGACCAAGGCATAATTTTTGGAATCTTTTTTTGCATTTGTTGCTGAAAAGATCACAGCAAATGCTTCCTTCGATACCGCTATGATATTGACAGACTGATGTATTGGCTGGATGGCTCCTTCTGAACATTTCCTCTGCAAGGTTACACATCCTTGTGCAGAAACCCTCATGCTGAAAGGTCCCCTTAAAAGTCACACAATGCCCAAGCTCTGCAGGGAAGCTGGAACAGCAGCCTGGAATTAGGATTTAACAAATAAACCACATCTGTCTTCAATCTGAGCTTCATGAAAATTAATTTGGACTGGAGCTCTTGGAAGGCAAAGGGCATGTTAGTTCAGAAGTTTCATGTAGTGTCTTCACAGTGAATAATGAAGATGATGGAGTAGCTATTAGGAGTTTCCAATGATGGTTTATTCTACCTCTTCTGGTACTTGATCAAGGTTTAATCAGACAGAACCTCCACTCCCCAGTTTGTGCACATGCATTGGCCTTGACCACCTGATCCAGGCTTGTGTGACCTTCCTATTTACTATGTATGAGTCCTACTCCTTGAAGGAGCAAAATATATAAGGCTAGCCTTCTCTTAAAGGTTTGGAGGAAAGGGAAGATTACGTGTCAAAACTCTGGTTCTCTTGGGCTCTGAGACCCCAGGGCAGGAAGTCACCTAAAGTAGGCCCAGGGTGCACCATAGGAATTCATAAGCAGACAAAATAAGGGTTTGGAAAAGTGCAAACAACTGTCTAATTTGTTTCTCATTCTGAAAAAAAAAAAAAAAGACAAAGACATGCCTAACCTACCTCCCTTATTTTCTGTATGCAAAGCCTGGCTTGTCTTATTTCTGCAAACATGTTAGAGTACTTCTTCACATGTTTCTTGAAGGGTCTTATCTGTGTCTGCCTGACACTGAGTGACTACAGGTCAGTCCCTGCTTCTGACTTGTATCATGGCCTCCCTGCTGCTCAGATGTCTCTTCCTGCCTCTGAGAGAAGTGACTTTCTAGTCTGAGTCCTCTCAAGTCTTCATATTCTTCCTAGGCTGCTGGCCTCCCCTGGTGACATTCAAAACCAGGACCTGCCTAACATGATGCCATGGACAGGAGTCTATTAGAAGCTTCAGGAAACCACTGGACAGGTACAGGTAGCCCAGGCTGACCAACAGGTGCAGAATCTTCCTCAGGGTCCCACATGTGCGTGCATGTTGCTCTGTCCTCTGTGTTCCCACTCCTGTCCATTATCTACTAGATTCTGGTCAGTATGGGCTGTAACAGATACAATGGTATATAAGGTAGATAAGGCTAGACACATACACACACACATATGGGTCACAGAAGAGCTGAAATCACTGTTCCACTTGCAAAAAGAAAGACGGAATCAATAAATCCCATAAGATGGATGCTTAGTCATCTGATTTCCACTCACTGGGATTTTTTTTTTTTGAGACAGGGTCTTGCTATGTAAGCCAGGCTGGCCTCAAACTCATAGCAATCCTCCTCCTTACACTCCCCGGTGCTGGGATTACAGGTGTGAACCACCATATCCGGCAAGCATTCTATAATTATTCATGTCTCAGAGCAGATTTGGCTCCATACTTGGCTGGGTGAGTAGATGGGGCCTCTATGAGAGGGAAAAGCCCCACCTCCTTTGGCCCACTTGTGGGGCTCATACCACACCCATCCCCTTCTCCAGGCACCTCTGTTCAGTGCACAACCTGTACACTTTATGCTGGGCTCCTAAGGGGAAAAAATGATACTTCTGTTTCAGCTAACAAAGAACAGAGATCAGTGTATGCCTCTCCTTTAGAACCTCAGTTTCCTCACTAGGAAAAATAAAGGGAAGACGTTTGGAGTAGGAACCCTTCGCAGCACGAACATCTGTTTCTTCAAATGTGCTCTGCGGGCTCCCTGTGGGTAAGGCATTCGGTGAGGTTTTCTTGTAGAGATGGCAGGCATCAGTATTAAGAGGTGCCAATTCAGTTTGGCCCGATTTGCAACAGTAGTTGGTGTCTGATTTTTTTTAAGAGGCCATTATATTCCTATGAATCTAAATACAACTGCCCAGCTGAATCATCACGGATATTCTTCCTGATACCTATAATTATCACCTGAAACCACTTAAACTCCCAAACTCAATTTCCCAAACTACAGAATGCTACCTTTTATGGTAGGGGAGGGGGGTGCCAATGTGCTGGCCACTGGGCAACACATGGCTTTGGGTTGTTTCAAAGAACTTGTGTGGCACACACAGCCCATTTCCTTTTTCCTTCATGTTGAGGTTCTCCAAGGGGGATCAAAGCAGCTAGAACTAAGCTGTGAGTGGCTATAGACTGTCAACTCCACATCCAATCTGGATCCCACACCACTGATGCTGTAAATGCTCAAGGGGGCCCCAAGGTCATTCTCTGGAGCTATGTTCTTATTCCATAAGAATGATGGAAAGTTTGTCCAACTAGCTGTGACAGGGCCCTGGCTTGTAAATTTCAGAATGATTAATCATATCTAAATGCACAACAGGGAGCAATAAACTCCAAATTGGGAAGTTTTCCCCTGTAGCTTCAAGTTGCTAAATTAGACATCTAATTTTGAAAGGAATATCTTTTTTCATTTGAGTGAAATCTAGCCATTCTGATTGAAGGTCATATTTTGTTCAGATTTTTAAAAATCAAATCAGGTGAGCCAACCTCATTGGAGCCCCAGCGCATCCATTCAAGTGAGATGATGTTGCAGGACCTGAAGACAGTGACATCCTCACTCTGTGTTCTTCCTTGTTTCTGAGAGCAGATCTTGTACCACAGAAAACGGTCCCAAGTATCTTGTGCATGAGAAACCAGTGAGGCCCTCAACTGCAGCAAAGCCCCTCACTAATACCTCTACATACCCTCCCAACTTTGCTCACTCATTTATTTTGGTGATGCTCAAACCCACTTCTGAAGCCTGACTTGCTTCTAGCTTGAGCTCCTTTTCCTGGTTGTCTATTTTAGCTTCCTACGTCCAGGAATTGGAAGAGCCCTTGACTTCTACAAACAATCAAAACTCATTACTGCATGAATGGATGGATGAATAAGCAATTTTGAACAAAAGGGCATGGGGTTAAGAAATAAAACATCATCAAACTAGTCCTAATTAGAATAGTAAAAAATTACTAGCATTGGAGAAGCAGCTTGCAGAGTGATTTCACCTATATTATCTCAATAACCCTCCTCAGGACATGTAAGACTGGTTTCATTAGTCCTTTGCCTAATGAGAAAACCAGGGTTTGGAGGAGTCTATTTGTGGACCCAAACCCATGTGAACTTGTGCAACTCAGGTAGCAAGGATGCTTCTCTCTACCTGGGGAATGGCTGCAACAGTACCTGAACTGCCTGCTGCCTGGGATCATTGTGGACATCAAGCAACTATTTAGGACACTGGGAGAAAAGAAATCTGAGAAGAGAAAGAACAGACTTATCTTGCTCCCAAAGGCTGCTTGTGCTGGTGGGCGGGTGGAACACCATTGTAAGCAACCAGGGAAAGCCAGAATCCATCAATTTTTGCTGGAGTCAGACCTGCCTTACCTTCCTGCTCTTCCCTTTGGGGTCTACATGCATGGATCAACTTCTTGCATCAGGTCAGTCCAATATGGAGACAGTAATGATAGGAGAAAGAACAACATATCTGTTGGGATGGGAATATATCCTGCAGGAAACAGATCGCATTCCTAGAGAGGCAACAATGAGCTCTGGGTACCATGTGGCTTCGGTATGGTATAAACTGAAATATGTACCAAATCCTGCCCAAATCCAGATTCACCCAAGAAGCCAGTGCATGATCCAGCTGGCTTCCTCTCCCAGCATGCTCTGGCTCCCTGGAGGGCTCAGGGCCCAGCCTGCTCAGCTGGAGTGCTAACATTCTGCCAGCTTTGGTCAGAGTCCTTCTCTGGCTGAAGATCCTGGCTGGCATCTCTTCTCCCCAGGCCACTAACTGGGGGAGTCCTAGTATCATTAATCAAAACCGTTCTGGACATCACTTACCACATAGAACCCCTTCTGTGGTATAGTCTGGCCAACTCCCAACACAATGACTAAAGGCAAACAACTGAGTGGGCCTGGCCAGGAGTAGCGGAGGTCATCAAGAAGTGAGCTGAATTAGACAGGGCGGCTGAAATCAGGCAAGCAAGTAAAAGCCCAGTTTGGGCTGAGCTATTCACAAAATCACCCCAGGTTTCGCTCTCACTCACTACAGCAGAAGCTTACAAGGGACAAGCAGAAAGTGTCACTGCTCTAGGAACTGACAAGGATGGCTCTTCAGAGCTGAGGCCCAACAGTAAATCAAAACTATTTGAAAAAAAATCTTGGGTCTATTCTGAACACAGATTTTTTTTTTCTTGTTACATTTCCCTAAACAATGCAGTACAACAATTCCAGCAGCATTCACACCGTATTCAGTGTCAGAGATGTAGAGATGGATTTTGAAGCATATTAGAGGATGTGTGGGTTACGTGCAAGTACGCCTTTTTATATCAGCGACTTGAGCATTCTCAAGTCTGGTATCTTTGGGGGTCACGGTACCCAGCCCAGCATCACTGAGGGGTGGTGTAACAGTCTCGTACGGTTCAGCCTCCCAGTCATTAAGATGGCTGACCTCTCATCTTCTGGCCTCTGTTTTAATGCTGTCTCCCCGGAAAAGCATCTCCTCACCACAGTGCTGCGCTGGTCAGGGTTTAACAACCAATTCCAAGAAGGAAACGGGGGAGGGGAAGAGGTGAGGAGGAGGATGGGAAGGAATGGAGGGGGAGGGAAGGGAAGAGAAGGGAGGGCAGGAGAGGAGAGAGGGTTCTGATGTGCGGAATGGTGTGCATACTGCTGCTGTGCTGATTTCAGGCTGAAAACACCCTGCCACCTGTCACTCTAAAAGGGTTGGAGAGATGTCTGCACAGAACTGGCTCTTATGGGTCATACAAGCCCCTCCAGCACAATGCTGTGACCACACAGGCAAAAAAAGATTCCCTGCTTTTCTTAATTATTTCAAATCTTTCTGATCACTTTCACAACTTGAAACCATACTCTGACTTCGCTGGTTGACTTACCTTCACGCTGCCTTCTCCGTGAGACTGGAACCTTCCTGACAGCAGAGATTTCATTGTCCTGGTCACATTGCTAACTCCCTTACACTTGGCACAGGGCCTGGCATGTGGGACAATCATACATAAAGGGATAGACTGATGCAACTTCCTCCTGAGATTATTAATGAGCTGTTTCACCATTGCTTAAGAAAAGGAGTAGCAATTGCCAGGAACACTAAGCTTGAAATGACCGGCAGGTGACCTCCCTCCACTGTGTACCTAGTGCTACAATGAAGGTTTGTATTAGGCACGTTTTAGTGTTATCTCTAATCTCACAACAGCTCTTCCTCTCTTCCTGCTGTGCATTGACAGATCTCCACAGGGGAGAGACAGCAGAGGTTCCTGGGGGTGAAATAATGTGTCAAAATCCCTCCCCACTGTGAGAGGAGAAGGCCCCCTCTGTCATTGTCACTGTGCTCTGTCTGCAGTCCAGGATCCTGACACTTCTGAACAAACACAGATAAAAGAGAGAGGAAATTCTGCTTTTTTCTCTTTAGTGTTTTGAGAAGTGCTTGGGTTATAGTTTTTTTTTCCTAGAATTATAAAAATTCCATCAATCTCTGCATTCCAATATCAGCCTTCACGAAAGAATCAACCTTTTTAAGCAGTTCCGCAGCCTGCTGGTTTCCTGATCACAGAGGAAATAAGTTACCCATCAAAGAAGAGTCAGTGAAGTGTGGGTGGGCTACACGTGTGGGACAAGCCACGTGAGGGCCAAGTGTGCACTGCTGCGCCTTCCCGAAGCGCGTGTCTGCCTGCCTGAGGAGGAACCCAGCCTGAGAAGCGCTGGAGCAGGGATGGGGTGCTACTGGGCAGCAGGTATTTTATGCTCGTGTTGTTATTTATGTCTCCACACCTACACTCCTGAGACCCACACAGTCAGCTGTGACAATGTTTCAAAAGCATTTCCATGGAAGCGTCTGCACAATTGAGCTGTCCTTTCTCAAGTATGCATGTCAAGGCCGAATGAGGCACCACAGGGCCCTGGCCCTGTGCGCCTACCACTCCACTGCCTGCTGCAGCCTCCCAGGAGGAAGAAATCCAGGCAAAGGGGCTTTTTGAAGGCCCTGGGGCTGGAGCTCCCTTCTCAGTACAGTGCATGTGAGTCGGGAAACAGGCAAGGCATGGGGTGGTTACTGTCTTGGAGCCAATAGGACAGAATCAAGTCTGAGCCACTCCAGGCTGGGGCATGAAATGATTCTGTCCTGGAGCCACTCAGCAGGGCTGAGCAAGGGAGATATCCAGGCTGCCTGGGAAAAGTGAGGGTGCAGGTGCCACAGGGGTTCAGCAAGGAAAAGGCAGCCCAGCCTCGCACTTCAGAGCCTGAAAAGGGTGACAAGTACATCTCAGAGCCTGTCCTGGAGTAGAAGGTGGAGCCCTTGGTCAAGGGCACATCATCTAGTGGCAGGGGGCAATGATGACAGGAGACTGGTGCTGTACAGAGGGACAGATCCAGCTGGAAGCATCCATAAAATGGAAGTTTGGTTTCCCATGTTCGAGAAGAAACAAATACAGAAAGGGGAAAAACCCTGTGGCTTTGAGTTAGAAGTAGAGGCTTTGTAGGAATTCAGACTAGACAATATAAGCATAGTAAGACTCAGAAGCAGGTGCTGTGTGAATGTGTTCTCCTTTCTTTCCTCTTTCTCTTCCCAGCACTGTCTGCTAGAGTCATCAATAACCTGAAACCAAGAAGCACACTTAATCCATTCATTGGAGTTGGGGAAATGGCTCATTCCAAAAAGCAGGGTACAAGGTGACCCTTAGAAAGTGTACCAGAAAGTCAGAAAGCATGCACAAGTGAAAGATGCAGGTCTAAAGGACTCCCAGTGACCCAGCAGGGGCTGTGTGTACATCAAATTAATCAGAGACAAAAGATAGTCCAATAAGGAAGAAGCAGGAGTGCATAGTGACATCAGTTAGTAAACAATGAACTAAAAGAGGAATAGGCTGATAAAGAGATCAGAGACAGAAACAGAGACAGAGACAAAGAGACAGAAACAGAGAGAAAGCGAAAGAGAAAGGGAGAGAGAGAGGAGAGAGAGAGAGGAAATTTACTCAAGAATGGAATGCTTACAAGGTTTCCAATTTGCTCCTCTGAAAATCTTACTAATCACAAAGGTAAACAGAGCAACTTTGCAACAAAGAAACTGCAGATAGTATCTTCCCCAAGAGACAAAAGCAAAAACTATCACGGGTAGGACAAATTGAAATCACATGTGAAGATAACAGTTTCCTGCCTCTTGTGATTCTGCCCAAAGTGTGTTTGGTGTAGCAACTTGTGAGGACACACACGTGACCCATCTGAGGTGATGGGACACAGAATTCATGCTGAAGGAAGTCTGAGGGTGCTGTTGGGCATGAGTCATAGCACTAGGTGACAGAATAGCAGTCTTGTCCTTCTGAGAAGAACTCTTAGTGAATGACGCTGTTGCAATTGGCAAAAACACAAATAGGACCAGAATATTAGGTAATGGTAATGTATGCATGTTAAATCCTTGATTTTGATGGTTGTATTGTGAGTTTGAAGAAAAACGTACTTGTTTCTTGGAAATAACCATTAGTATATTCAGGGACAGTAGGCACCATGTCAGCAATTTACTCTCAAGTGGGCGGGGAGGGGGGAACTGTGGTATTTACATCTTTTCTTCTTTTTTAAGTTTTTCCCTTTGCAGCATTGGGGATTGAGGGAAGCAGGACCTTAACACTGAGCTACATCTCCAGCTATTCTTTAAGACAATGTCTCACTAAGTTGCTAAGTTGCCCAGGATGGCCTTGAACTTGTGATCTTCCTGCCTCTTCCTCCCAGAGTGCTGGGGTTAGAGTCATGTGCCACCATACCCACTCTGTACCTTTTCTGTACATCTTAGGCTACTCAAAGTTTAAAAGAGGGAAAAGCAAAGGGAAGTGGAGGGAGAAGAGGAAGAGCGGAAATCCCAAGTATTTGAGCGGAGGAGAAGGAGGCAGTGAGGTGGGCCCTAAGGGGTGAGGTGGGCTGCAGTCCAAGCAGACCTGTCCAGAAAGAACTGGACGGTGCTGGCTCCTGGTTACACTGGCCCCAGGCCCTGCTGGCTTTTGCTCAGAACAGCTCCAACACAAGAGGCACAGGGCAGTGCCTGCTACAGCATAGAGGAGAGCCAGGGAAGCGGGAGAGCCAGCAGGAAGACAGACGGATGAGGAGTGGGAGGCTCATAGACCCACAGAGGCCAGGAACCCTATAGAGGAAGAAGACCTTTGGGGCTTTGGCAAGCCTTGGTGGTAACCCCTAGAGGAAATCTGAGTCTGTATTTATCTGCACTCACTGCCCTCCTCTGAGGGTTGTTTCAGGACTGGAAGGCATGCATAGCTCCTGCTCATCAACAGGAACACACATTAGGAAGGGAAGAGGAACAAGAGCCAGGGCCAAATGTTCTGAGCATAACTCAGTCATCCACCACGGCTGGCCTCAGTTTCCGTGTCTGTGAAGTGGGGAAGTTCACACAGAGTTGGGGAGGAGACTAGATGCAGAGCTGTGAATGCCAGGCTGTGCCATGCCTGCACAGAAAGAATCAACCAGCTTTTGTTTCCCAGTTTTAGAAGATGGAGAGGTTGACTTCCTGCCCCTTCCGTCCACATCAAGCACAGGGAAGACATCCCTGCCCCCCATGAACCAAAGGGTGCTGGACCTCAAGCCAAAAGATGAGGGATCTGAGCAATGTGTCCCCCACTCAGGCATCTAGAATGCAGTGACAGGTGTAGTCACTTCAGATGCTGCCTGCCAAGGCCCCGGTCCATCACCCCTCAACCTCCCTGGCCTTCTGGGTTCCTTGCTTTCCGACCTGCAGTCCATTGTGTTTTGAACTCGGTTCATAGGTTGAGGTTCAGTGCCCAGGGTGTGGCTTCTGTGAGGTCATGAAACCTCAAGGTGAGAGCTGCTGGGGTCCTCAGTCACCAGCAGGGCTCAGTGGCTTCTGTGGTGCCTTTGAGTCCTTGCAAGATAGCTGTTGCACAGGGAGCAGGCTAGTGCCACCCTCTCCATCCTCTCTGCTCCTTGGCTGGAGATGTGACCTTGCCATGTGTTCCCCACAGTCCAGGGCGACCACAGAGCCTGGACCACATTGGGGACTTCAAACTTTGAACAAGGGGACCTCAATAAACCTCTTTTCTCTGCAGCTTCTACATCTTATAGAAATGAAAAGCTAACATGGATTTTGTAGTCCATTACTGACATCAATTTCTCACCAAAGCCCCAAATCAGACAGCTTCTGCTCCACCATACCCAAGCTGCTGAGGGTACTCAGGAAAAACTCTGTGACAAGGGCTGCAGCCAGCACAGAGCAGCTTCCACACCTCTGAGAGGTACCCTCAGACCACAGCAAGCCTGCTCGCCCTCCCTGCCTCCTCCCAGCACCACCCCAGTCCTCTCAGTCCCTTCCCTTGCTTCTCTGCCAACATCTGCCTTATTCTTCACTGAGCAAACAGTAACACCCCAGGGCCTGCACACCTGCACACACCTGTGTCTGGACCCGCACCTGGACTTTCCACGCGCCTCTATCTCTGATGAAGGACACACACCTGTGCTCTGCGTGCCATGCCTATGTGCTCCTTCTCGAGGTCTTTGCTCCTGAGTTGACTCTTTTTCCTGCATCTGCGACTGATCTTTGTCTCTCCATTGACTCCCCCTCCCCAACCTCACTTTGCTAGTGCTCTGTTTTTTCCATTCCCCAACACAGCAGGAGAAGGCGTTTATGGTCTGAGCTTCATGGTCGACCCTAAGCCACTCTAACTAGACTTCCACCCTCACCCCTACATTGAGTTAACTCTTGTTAAGAGCACCAGAACCTCCATGCAATCAAAGTCGGTGGCCCTGCTCTGATCTGAGCACCTATCTTTACCCTCTTTCCTCTAGCTGCACATTCTCCCCATGGTTTTAAACAGTGCATATATATGATTGGGTCCCAGCACAGGCCCTGCGCTCTGACCCTTCCTGAAATTCCAGACTCTGTCCCTGTCTGCCTGCTGGCCAATGGGCATCTCGAACCCAACATGTACTAAAGAAGCTCTTGGTTTCTTCTTTTTTGTAATAATATGAATACATGAGAAAACGTTTGACAGTAATCAAATTTATGCATACAAAGTGAAAATAAATGCCATTTTCAAATGTCAACTTAGCACCTGTTGGGGTTTTTTAAAAATAAAATATGCTTTGGATTACTAGTGCCTCCCAATTAGCACACATCTGACGTGTAGCTGACACTGAACGCCCCCGTGTTTGCTGCACTCCATTAAACCCTGTCCCACAAGCTGCCATCCGTGCACAGCTGTCCTCTCCTCTGCCCTCACACCTGCAGCACAGCTCCCAATCTCCCTCGCACCCCTGCCACCCCAGCCAGGCTCTCTCCATCCAGATGCTCAAGCCAGAAATCGTTAGGCACTGCCCGGCTCTTTGCTCTCATTTCCACATGCGAGTCACCCGAAGCAGGTCTTCTTGCCTGTGTTTCTCAACTACCCACGGAGAACACTTCTCTCTACTCGCTGCCACTGCACTGGCCCACGGCACAGCCCCTGTCATTGGACCAACAGCCTCTCAGATGTGCACCTGTAAGCACTCTCATGGCCTACAACCCTCCCAACCCATTCTCCACAGAGATGCCGCCTCACTTGCTCAAAATCCTTCCAAGATTTCCTGTACCATACAGGAAGATCCCACCTACGTGACCTGGGGCCTGATTCTTCCAACCCCTGTGCCCTCCATGTGCTGCTCACGAAGCCTGCTGAGTCCATGCCTATCAAGAGGCCCAGCCATAACTTCTAACTGAAACCCTCTTCCTCTGACGGGTGCTGTGGTTTCAGTGTTTCATCCAATCCCTGTGTTGAAGCCTTAGTTTCTGCATGTGGTACTGCTGCGAGGCAGGGCCTGGGGAAGGTGTTTGGTCCCAGGACAGAGCCTCTTGGGTGCACAAATGCCTTCTGGTGTGTGTGTAGGGAGGGGGTAAGGGTCCGTTACTATGAGAGCAGGCTGCTGCTCCCTGCTTTCTCTGGCTTCCTCTCCCATCACATGACCTCTTTTTGTGCTTGCCCATGTGTTCTTCCACCTGCCAGCATGATGTGAAGCAGCAAGTCCTTCACAGACCCACTTGTTCAGTCTTGGGCTTCTGGCCTCTAGAACCTTGAGTCAAATTAAACTTTTCCTCTCTATGTTACCTAGCCTCGGGTATTCTCTTATAGCAACAGAAAATGGACTAACATACTTGATCACCCACTTCTTCATGTAATTCAAATCAGAATTTCAATGTGATTCCCCTCAGAGAGGATCTAACCTGATGCAACCACCTGGTTTCTTCAGATCTTATCACCCTGCTTCAATGATCGGAAAAGTGCTGACCACCACCTGGATTGTTCTTGACTGTTTCCTGCTTTATTTGGTGTCTGTAATTCCATGCCCCTCTAGGATATGGATTGCATGAAGTCAGTTCTGTGCTCTGGCTTCCAGGAGCACACATAGAAGGTTGTTAAATGAATGTGCTTTCCTGTGCTTTCAAGGAATCTGTAGCAAACAGGGCAAACAGCATATCTTAGGTCAGGCAGAAATAGGCGTGTGGCAGTGAGTGGAAGCTCGGACCACTGAGGTGGTGCTCAGATCAGATCCACAAAGCACCTGGCAGCAGGATCCCCATAGCAACAGGAAGTGTGGCTGTGGCTCAGAGATGGAGCTGAGGTTTCAGCCTATGGAGGAAAGAATGCTGATTCCTTGTGCCTGCGGCTTGCAGAGACTACATGTGTGACCTCAGTACTCAGTTCCTTCAGGAGCAACCACAGAAACAGGTTCCTTGTCTCCTTCCCTGGCTTCTACTTCCAGCCCCTGTTCCTCTGCCCAGGCCTGCTGACTGGCCTTCCCTCCTAGGCCTCTCCAAGAATATTGCTCCCTCCCAGCTCCATCATTTCCACCCAGTGCAACTCTGCATGGATGCTCTTTCTTTGTACCTGCCATTCTCAGGCCCCTTAGCCTCCTGCCCCTTCCAGCCCTGTCTCTTCTCCAACTCACTCTCTCCACTGTGGCTTCTGTTTCACTGCTACTCTCTCAACTTCACACCAAGCTCCTGGATTCACTGCACCCTGGACCCGGCATGATGTCCTACCCTCCCAGCACTGAGCATAAGGCCTCAGGTGGAGAAAGCTACAAGCAGGTCACCAGGTCAGGCACCTTACAGGCCTGAGTCTATTCAAGATGGGTCCTGGAAAGAAGGAGCTGGAGAACATCACACCCCATAGGAAAGGAGTGAGATGAGGGACTGGGACGCACTTCCCTGTAATCAGACTCTGGCTTGAAAAGGGGCTCATTGCCAAAAGCCTCTTGATTGCCAGGACAGCCCAAGAGCAACAGAGCCTGTGGGCAAGGTGCTGGCCAAAATGCCATTGGGCTGGTGATGGAAAGGGGTAGGGCTGGGACTGTGGAGAGGGAAGAGAAGGAAGAGGAATCGCTGCCATTGTGCAGGCTCAATAGGTAGCCTATAGCTGGAGCCAAGCAGGAACCATGGCAACTAAAGGTGAGCTACAGGCAGGGCTTGCTGGAAGCGGAGGTGAGGCAGAGCTAAGCTGGGTGTGGCACGGGGAGTGGGACCTCAGCAGCCAGGGCTGCAGTTCTGGTGATGGGATCTCAGCAAGCCCCTCCACCCACCCACGTCCAAGTACGCCGCACTCTTCCCTCTTGTGTTTGTCTCTGCTGCCCAAACCAGAAGACACAAGTCCCCTCAGCCCTTCCATGCACCGGAAAACACTTGGAGGTATGCCTTACTGTTGTCCAAGTGGTTGGCCTTAATGATCTTCTCTGAGTAGTCAGAAATACTGGAGCATTCAATCTAGATAAGACACAGAACAAAGGAGCAAGCAGTCAAAAAACCACAGCACAATTGCCACAGTTTGGGTCTTAGATGTCTCCCAAAGGTCTATCTATTGAAAGCAGGTGGTTAGGGTGGGGTTTCAACTTGACTGACTCTGGGATCCATGCGGATTGGTGTGTCTGGGGGTCATGGAAGCAAGGCTTTGGGGTCTACATCTGGCCCCTCATTCCTTCCACTCTGGCCCTCTTGTCCTGCACTGCTTCCCAGCCACTATGAACTGAGCAACTTTGCTCTGCCGCATCCTTCTGTCATAGTGGCTCTGCATTGGAGCCACAGTTTACAATCATGAGCAAATTAAACTTCTCTTTTAAATACTGGGTGCTGGGTCCTGTGCCTCACCAATTAGAAAGTGACCAATGCAGCTTGTTCTCCAGACTGTGGTACTATGGAAGGTAGGGAAACCTTTAGGAGGTTAGAGGTTAGGCCACTGGGACATAGACTTGAAGGAGACACTGGGACCCTGAACCCTTCCTCTCTCTTTCCTCTTTCCAGTTTCCATGAGGTATTCCACCATGTGCTTCCACCAGGACCTTCTGCCTCACCACAGACTCAAGACAACCAAGCAACTATGGATTGAAACTTCTGAAGCCAAACTTAAACCTTTCCACCTTACAAGTTGTTTGTCTCAGATAGTTGTCAGTGATGGAGAACTAAATAATACAACATCCAACACCAATCTAGTGGATAGAGAAGCTGGGTCCCAGATTGGTGCAGTGACTTGTCCACTGCTGCATGATGAATTATGACAAAATGAAAACCCCCAGCTCACCTCTCTCAAGAGACTAAGACCTAAATATGACTGTCCAGCATCTGAGCTGGAAACTCAAGAGGAGCCAGCAGGCCTTATGCTCCTGGCCAGACGAAGCACACAGTGTGACCTCAGGGGAGGTTGTGAGAGGAAGAAGCAGGCCAGAGTTGCTTCAAGCCTCTATTCAGCCCCCAAACTAAACATGGTACATTGCTGGATGGGACCTTCTGGAAGGTACCAGGTCAGGGCCTGGTCTTAAGGTCTGCCCCACCATGCACACTCAGATTAGCTTTCAACCCTTCCTAAGGTTTGGATATGTGTCCCCCAGGTACTCATGCATTGAAGGCTTGGTCCCCAGCCCATGGTACAAGCGGGAGGTGGTGGAAGCATTAGGATGGGGGCCCTTAGTGAAGACTTTCAGTCACTAGGAGTAGGCCTTGCAGGAGGTATTGGGATGTCAACTCCTTCCCCTCTTCTTTCGTTTCTGGCTGTGACATGACATCTTTCTTCACTATGATACACTTCCTTGCCATAGACTCCAAAGCAAAAGAGCCATGGACTGAAACCTCTGGCTATGAAACAGAGCAAACTTTTCCTCTCCTTAAATTGTCTCAGGTATTTTATTATGGTCATGGAAAACTGACTAGCATAACTTTTCTAGACTCCATCTCTTTTCTAGACCCCATTCTTGGAAGGAATTTATTCCCTTTAACCTGGAAGTCTTTCTAGGTCCACTGATCTCCTAAGCAAAAGGCCAAAGTATTTGAAAGACTAGCAAGCATCACCTGAGAGCAGGACCTCATGGACATGATTGGAGGCCAAGCCCAACCTGGGGTTAGAGGCCCCGATGTGCTGCCAAAGCGTGCTGGAAACATAGTGGTACCTACTCAGAATTGTCCCCACTTTCATAGCTGGCCTTTTTAGAGAGGCTGATCCCACCTCAGATGGCCCCATTGCCTCTGAAAGTGACCATTCCTTCAGAAGTCATCCCAAAAGGGCACTGAGGAGGCTGCTGACAATCTCCACCAATGCTCATCTTTGGGCTTGAAAGGAGTCAGATCACTGTTAGAATGACATGAGGGATGGACCTTGGCCAGGGCTCAGCACCAGAGGACCTGCCCTCCCCTAGGCTCCCAGGCCTGTAGCTTCAGGTTTTACTGTGTGATGATAATGATGATGATGATAGTGATTGTGATGACTGCCTTTGGGTATCAGGAGTTTCCTCTCCTCTATGAACATCTCCGCTGTGATAGATGTTGATGAAGATCAACATCTTCGATAGATGTTGCTGAAGTGAAGTTGCTGAAGTAGTGAAGATGATGACGATGGTGATGATAGTGATGGTGACGATGGTGATGGTGGTGGTAGTGATGGGGGTGATGAAGATGATGATGATGGTGATTGTGGCAGTGATGATGGTTATGATGATGTTAATGGTAGTGACCAAGATGAGGATGGTGATGACGATGGCGATAGTGGTAATGATGATGGTGAAGATGATGACAAAAATGGTGGTGATGACCATGATGGTAGTGACAGTTGATGTTGATGGTGATGATTATGTGATAATAACAACGATGATGATGATGATGGTGACAATAGTCGTGATGGTGCTGGTGATAAAGATGATGACGATGGTGTGATGGTAATGATAATGGTAGCGATAAAGATGACAGTGATGATAGTGATGGTGACAATGGTGGCGATGGTGGAGATACAGACGATTATGAGTGTGGTGAAGATGCTGATGATGATTACACTGGTGGTGACGAGATAATGGTGGTGATGAGGGAGACAGAGGTGATGATGGTGGGGATGATATTGATAATGTGATAGAGGTGACGATCATGGCAATGCCAATGATAGTGATGGTGATGATTATGTTGGCATGGGGCAACCCATGCCCTTTACACATGTCTCAGCTGAACATGTACAGCCAAAGGTGAGTCTGAGTTATGCTGAGAACAGCCTAGGCTTCTGAGCTAAGGATGAAGGAGGAGCACTCTCCCTATGGGAGCCACAGGAGCAAATGTTGGAAAAGTAGTGGAAAAGGGACCTACAGCAGCTCTGCCCACTCAGGAGCCCTGGTTCCCCAGGGCAGCTGCAGGTTGGCCAGCTAAGGGCATGGAGAAGAAAGCCTCAGAATGCTGTTCCGCTTGCCAAGGCCTCTGCCAATGGGCCAACTCACATGCATGCTGAGTTTGATTCTAGTTTATCTTTCATTTTGACCAGATTAACTCCAATCTTCTGGCCCTAGACCTATTGCACTTTTCAAATGTCAGCCAGTAGCTCCAAATATTTTTTTCTTCGGTTTCTTTCTAGCTCCAGACATCTCCAACTCCTCTTTTTCTGGGATGTGTGACTGTGTGTGTGTGTGAGTGGGAATGGGTCACCTTCACTGAAGGAGTTCTGCAGTGGCCAAAGTGGCAGGATTTTCCCTGAAAGGAAAAAAAGGAACAATGTCCCATTCTCTCCTAGGACCCAATCTCAACTTTGATAACAAATTCTAAGCATTTGCCACATGTCAGTCACCATTCTAAGCTCTTTCTGTATGTGTGATCCTCACAATATTATTATTATGTGAATTTTATAGATGGGGAAACTGAGGAGTGAATTGTGCAAGGTCACACACTGAGTGTGTAGAGGAGCAGAGATTCAAACCAGAGCTCACCTCTGTAACCATACCCCACTGCTCTCAAGCCAAGAGGACAAGTACAAGGTGTGCTTCGGAAAGACAGAAATCCTCCACCAATGTACATAGTCATGGGCAAGGGACCAGGTGACGCCTTGGTGACAGGAAGCCTGCCTGCCTCCTGCAAGGCATACTTGATTTTTCTCTACTCCTGCTCAAATCTGTGGCCCCCAGCAAAAGAGATAGGGGGCAGGGCTGGGGATGTGGCTCAGTGGCAAAGCACTTGCTTAGATTGTTGAAGCTGAGTTTGGTTCCCAGCACCACAAAAACATAAAGAAAGAAATATGGATGCATGCTTCTAGAAAGGGCCAGAGAGGAGGAGTGGGGGCTAGAGTGAAGGAGCGTGTGGCATGCTCACCCCAAACACCTTCTTGGCCCCTGCTTTGGCAGCAAACATGGACAAGATCCCAGTCCCACTCCCCACGTCCAGGACCACCTTGTCCTTGAACACATGCTTGTTGTGGTACATGGAGTTCCGGTATGTGAGTGTCCGCACCTCATCCTTGAGCATTTCCTGCAGTGGGAGGAAAGGGAAAACAATGTGAACAACATGTCTGAGGCTCTGAGGCACCTGGGAGTGCCCCGGGTGCAGACTCATGGACCACTCCAAGAAATTACTCAAGAACCACAATAGTATCACTGGGCAAAGTCACAGATGATACTGTGGGACAGCTGGGCTGGAAGTTACCACAGCCACTCAAATTATCCTAGCTTTAAAATTAAGCCCAGAAAGATAGCTTGATACCACCAGGAGAGACATTCATGCCCAGAGCCAGGGAACCTCCACTTTACCAAAGAACAAAAGGAAAGATCACTTCCACACTGCATTAGAGTTTTAAGTTTGACCTGAAGCATAACTTGTCGCTATGATCATTTAATAGGTATTAAAATAGATTTTTAATGTGTTTTTTTTGCTTTGTTTCTAAGATAGAAAACATGTTTTCTTTTTACCTAGAATTAACTGCTTTGTGATGAGAGGAATCAGACAACCTGTGAAATTCATCTCTAGTCCAATGAAAACATGATTAATCTGTGAGGCAGGGGTCACTGGCTGTTCAAGGTTTGAGCAAACATGTTCAGCGATCTCATCACTAACTGCAGTGGGCTGTTTTTTTGTTTTTTTTTTAAATAAAATTTTGTTGGAGTGCAATATCCACACCATAAAAAGCACAGTCATGCATCACTTAATGCTGAGATACTTGGGAAATGTATGCCTAGGTGATTTTATCATTGTGTGAGCATCTCACAAGCTAAGATGACATGACATTACCATAATATGATCCCATAGGACCTTGGTCATACACTCAGTCCATCACTAACTGAAAAGATGTTGCATAACACATAACTTTAGATGGTTCTGTGGAAGGACTTAGACAAACACACTCCTGTGTAACCATGACCAAGATATGCAACATTTCCTTGACCCGAAAGTTCTTCACATCCCTTGCGGGTAATCCTCACCTTCAGTCCACAAAGCCAATGATTTGCTTCCTCCTGCCTATAGCTGACCTTGATGTAAATCAAATCATGGGATCTGTGCACTTTCCAGCCTGACTTCTTTCACTTAATGTGGAGTTTTTTAGTTCATTACGTTACGGCGTATACCCAAACACTGCTCTTGTTGTTGTTGTTGTTGTTCTTGCTGTTGTTGAATAGTATTCCATTTTAATGAACTTGTCACAATTTATTTTTTGAATTTTTAAAATTTTTATTTGTATTAGTACCTATTTGCAGTACATAATGATTACATTCATGGCGGGGAACTGGCACACGCACATAACATGTCCTAGTTATTTTGATGTCCCCTTCTCTTCCCTCCCTCCCATCTTTTCTTGAGAAATATTTGGGATTGCTTCCATTTTTTTGCTATTATGACTCAAGCTACTATAAGCACCCTTGTATGAGTATCTGGGGATGTATGTCTCTATTTCATATGCTTAAACACCTACGATTGAATTTTCTGGCTCTTAGGGTAGGAGTATGTTTAATTCGCCATTTTTTTCAAAATGGTTATTCCATTGTATGTTCCCATCAATAATATCTGAGAGTTTGGGGCTGAGGAGTTAGCTCAGCAGCATAAGTGCTTGCCTTGCAAGCACATGGTCGTGAATTTGATACCTGGTACCGATAAAAAAAAAATATATCCGAGAGTTCATATTGTTTCATATCCCAGAGTCTCGGTACTATCAGTCTTTCTCTTCATAGCCACTTTAGTGGACATGAACTAACTGCCTTGTAGTTTGAACTGCATTTGTTTGGTGTCTATTAATGTGGATCATGTTTGCAAGTGCATACTGGCCCTTCATAATTATCTTTTTTGAGATGTTTGTTCAAGTCCTTTGTTGTCTTTTTCTTAGCTGTCCGTTTTGTCCTTACTGAACTGCAGGAGTTGATGCATCCTAGAAATAAGTCCTTTTTGTCAATTATACAAAATTTATTGGATCTTTTCTCCCAATCTGTGGTTTGTTTTTCCATTTTCTTAATGATGTTGCTTGAATTAGTTTTAAATTTTGATATACACCAATTTTTAAGGGTTTTTTATTTTAAAGAGAATAAAACCAAGCAAAATAAAACAGAATAAATCTGATCAAAACAAAACAGTGTGATATGGGATTTCGAAACAAGATAATAGGAAATCAACAACAGCTACCATAATGCTTCTTCTTGTCTTCAAAATAGCTGAACATAACCATCAGACATAGAAAAATCAAACAAAACATAACAGAATAGAACCAATAAAAACAAAACAATGAACACAATACAGGACTTCAAAATAAGATAATAGTAAATTCAAACTGGCTACCATAATATATTTTATTATCTTTGAAATAGCTGCTCATGCCATCAGACATAATAAAATCAAACATGACAAAACAGAATAAAAACAAACAATAAAAATGATATAGAACTTTAAAACAAGATAATAGGGAATTAACAATGGCTACCACCTTCAGAAGGAGATTCCCCACTGATGCTATATTGCACATTGTTACCCTCTGAGTAGATGATCGACTGGCTTTAGGCCTGAAAAGTCAATGAAATACTAAACATGAAAAGCATTAAGTTGTATTTTATTTCAATAGCTATCATCTCAGCCTGTGTTTCTCTAAATCAGCCAGTTGCTTACAGGGGGTCAGGTCAGGGACAAAATTTGGCTCTTCTTGTTTTCCAGCCTGCATGCCAGAAGGGGCTGGCATCTGGTTCTCCTCCCCATGGCCCATGCATGACACTGACTCACAGGAAGTGGCTGGCTTCTATTTATCCTCCCCACAGCCTGCAAAATGGTGCCAACTCAGAGGAAGGGGCTGAATCTCCTCCCCTATGGCCCAAGCATAGTGACAACCCATGGGAGGTGGATGGTTTCTTATTCCAGGGTTTCTCTCTGTGCCCTGTGGAATCTACCCCAAGATTACAAAGAGTTTCCTATGTTTTCTTCCAGAAGTTTTATTATTATAACTTTTGTTTTTAGGTCTTTGGATCATGTCGCATTAATTCTTTTGTACAATATAAGTTAGGGAGTCACTTTTTTATACAAAGAAATAATTCAAGCACTATTTGTTGATTTCCCTTGTTGAATTACCTTGACACTTTTGTCAAAACCAGTTAACTCTCCACGTATCGAAGCTGATATACCAATTTCACCCTACTAGAGTGCTTTAACTTTACATTAACTTTGAAGTAAAGGAGTGAAAGTCTTCCAATTTATTTCTCATTTTACAAGATTGTGTTGTTTTGTCTAGGTACTTTGTATTTCCATATAAACTTTAGAATCAGTGTGTTAATTCAGAATAATATCTATGGTATTCATTGGAATTGCATTGAATCTATAGATAAATTTGGGGAGAATTGACATTCTAGAAAAACTGAGTTTCACAAGCTAAGAATATGATATAGATTTCTATTTATTTAGGTCTTCTTTAACTTCCTTCTGAAATGTTTTATAAATTTCCTTCATTAAGTTTACTACTTTGGGCTGGGGATTTAGCTCAGCAGCATAAGCGCTTGCCTTGCAAGCACGTGGTCGTGAGTTTGATCCCCCGTACCAATTAAAAAAAAAAAGTTTACTACTTTACAGTAGAGCATTTGACATTTAAAAAATATTATCCCACTGACTTGTATTTTGCAATCTTACTCCCCTCACATATTAATTCTAATAGAATTTTCTGGAGTTTTTTAGTGGACTTCTTATTTTTCTATGTTAAATCTTGTGACTTATGAATAAAGACAAATTTATTCTTTTCCTATCTGTATTCTTTTTTTCTATCTGGATTTTATTTTATTTGTATTAACATAAATTTGCAGTACATAATGTTTGCATTCCTTTATGAAGTTGGTGTGTGTATATAATACATCTTAATTGCTTTTTCAAATCCCCTTTTCTTCCCTTCTATCTCTTGATCCCCTTCTCATACGAGAAAAATCTATCTCTCTACTTCCTATTATCCATCTTTTATTTTCTACTTCATTTATAATTTGGGTTTCTCATATAAGAGAAATCATGAGATGTTTAAGTGATGGATCTGGTCTACTTCACTTAACATTATGATCTGAAGATACATCCATTTCTCTACAAATGTCCCAAGTTTATCTTTCTTTATGGCAAAGTAATACTCCATTATGTGTAAATACTACACCATTTTCTTTATCCTATCATTTATAGAGAAACATACAGGCTGTAGTTATTGTGAATGGAGCTGCTATAACCATGGGTGTGCATATATCACTGTCACACAATTTCTTTAGCATTTTCAGAAAGATATCTAGAAAAGGATTAGCTGGGTCAAATGGAATTTTTAGTTTTAGTTTTTTGAGGAATCTCTATTACAATTTCTATAGTGATTGTACTAACTTACATTTCCACCAGTGATAGAGAAGGGTTCCTTTTCCCCTGCAGAATTTGTGATTATTTGACTTTAGTCTGGGGTAAAATGGAATCTCAGTGTTGTTTTAATTTGTATTTCTTCAATGACCAGTGATGTTGAGCATTTCTTCCTGTATTTATTTGTCATTCATACTTCTGTGAAATCTCTACATTTCACTTGCCCATTTTTTGATTTGACCTTTTATTTTGGGGGAACTAATGTATTTTAGTTCTTTGTATATTCTAGATATTAGTCCTCTGAGGATTAGCTGCTAAATTTTTTTCTCATTCTGTAGGTTGTCTCTTCACTCTTTTAGTTGTTTCTTTTGCAGTGAAGAAGCTTTTTAATTTGTTATGATTCCATTTATTGATTTGTTGCTTTTCCTGTGCCTATGACATCAAGAGTTTTACTTATTTTATCTTCCAGAAGCTTAAGTGATTCTGGTTTAGCATTTAGTTTTTGATGCATTTTGATTTTAGTTTTGCACATGGTGAGAAATAGAGGTCTAGAATGAAACTTTTACATGTGGATAGCCAGTTTTCCCAGCACCATATATTAAAGAGGTTGTCTTTCTCCCAACGTGTTTGATCCCTTTATCAAAGATCAAACAGTTAAATGTGCTTGTGTTTGTTTCTACATCTACTTTCTGTTCCATTGATATTTATGTCTATTTCTGTGCCATTGCCCTGCCATTTTTATAATAGTGGCTTTACAATACAACTTCAAAAGGCTGGGGATTTAGCTCAGTGGCTTAAGTGCCTGCCTGGCAAACACGAGGTCATGAGTTCGATCCCCGGTACCAAAAAAAAAAAAAAAAGAATGTAAGTACAACATAACTTCAAATCTGGGAATGTGAGAGCTCCTCCTTTATGCTTGTTACCCAGGATTATTTTTGCTATTCTGGGTCTCTTCTGGTTCCATAAGATTTTTAGATTGGTTCTTCTAGTTCTGTGAGGAATGCTATTTGATTGGGATTTGGATTTGGATTGTGTTAAATCCATAGTCTTCTGACTGTCTTAATTCTGCCTATCTAGAAACGGGATATATTTCCGTTTTCTGATGTCTTCTTTAATTTCCTTTTCCAGATTACAGGGTTTTTTTTTTCTTTTGTTTTTGTTCTTTCCTCTTGTCTTATTGCCCTGAGGACTGCTGGCAAAAAGTAGGCAAATTGCAAAAGATAGAAAACCCTCCTTTGTTTCAATACCTAACATGTCACCATTAAGTATGATTTTAGCAGCAGGCTTTCCACAAATATCTTTTATCAGACTGAAGAAATCAAGAGCTTTTTTCATGAATTCGTATTTAATTTTGCCACATATGATTTTTACATGAGTTGAGATTATACATAACTTTTCTCCTTTATTCTGTTGATGTATTAGACCCACCTGATTGGTTTTCAGTGTCAAATTAACACTTTGTTACATTTGCAAATATTGGTATCAACACTTAGCGGGACTTTGATCTATAACTTCTTAGTCTCTCTGGTAATAAAAATTACTTGGGCTCACATCATAAATTTAGAATTTTTCTCCTCTTGTACATTTTTGGAAAAGTTCATGAAATTGGTATTTTCTTCTTTCAGTGTCTGATATTATTCACCAGTAAAGCCATGTATCCTAGAAATCTTTTTCATTTTTGTTGGAAATCATTGATTCAATTTATTCAATTGATTAAAAGCTATTTTAGCATCCTATATCTTTATATCTCAAAAGTCTGTTTTCCCAGTGAATTGATTCATTTCATCTAAGGTGTCAAATTTATGAGCTATAATAGCCTCTCATTACCTGCTAAATAGCTAGCTACATGATCTCTATGTCCTTATCTCTACTTATGATATTTTTATTATTTATTCAAAACTGAGATTTGATAATGCTAAGGTTACAAATTAAGAGGAAGATGTAATTGATCATTCCTTTGTGGTGGTAAAACTCATTTTTTTCATTTATCATATAATCGGTGTATTCTTCAATTTTTTTCTTGATCACTGTACATGAGTGCTATTGAATTAGTCTTTTTTTTGAAAATTAACTTTTGGTTTTGTGTTTTTCTCTATTGTTTCACTTTTGTTTCATGAACTTTAGCTCTCAGTTTCATTATTTAATTTCTTAGGTTTGATTTGTTCTTCTTTCTATAGTTTTATAGAGTGGAAGCTTTGTCATTGATTATATATCTTTCTTTTTTTCTAATATCAGCATCCAAAACTATGAATTTCCCTCTAAAAATTACTTTAGCTGCATTACACAAATTTTTATGTTGTGTTTCTATAGTCATTTATTTTGAAATATTTTCTCTTTTGCTTTCTTCTCTGATGCATGAGTTATGAAGAATCCTCCTTAATTTCCAATTATTTAGGTTTTTTGTTTTATTTATTTATTTAGGGTTTTTTTTTTTTTTTTTAACCAGGGGTCGAACTCATGACTTCATGCTTGTCAGGCAGGTGCTTATGCTGCTGAGCGAGCTTTTGGCTTCCAATTTCATTCATTATAACCGAAACAAAGACTATTCCTCATGATTTCAATTTTTTAGGTTCATTGAGATTTGTTCCTCCTAGAGAAAGCTTCCATGTGTACTTGCAAAGTGTGTGTACTCTGTAGTTCAAAGGTACCATTTAGGATGACTAGGTCAAGCAGCTTTTACTCTGTTTAAATGCTCTATACTTATATGGATTTTATCAATTACCATGAGAACAGTGTTAAAAATACTTCACTGTGATTGAGCCTTTGTCTTCTGTGCCTTTTAGCTGTGCGGGCCTTGCTTTATTCATATGTTCTGGAGCTCTGTACACAGCGGTGTGGCAGCCTCCCAGGGGGTTTCCTAGGCCAAGCTGTATGGCAACTCTGAACTCACTTTCTCTTAGGTTTCCAGTTAGGGTGGATCACAAAGGAGGCTTTAATAAGATATGATAGGTAGAGAGGAAGCAGAAACCTTCTGAAGCCCAGGTACTACTTCCTCTTCTGTCCCAGAGTTGGTATCTTTTGTGTTATTAGAAGTCAAACAAAGTGGAGTTTAATTTGATCATGTTCACCTCAAGTTTTAAATACTTCCAGAGGAAGCTCAAGTCTCTCTTTTCCAGGAGATCTTTGACAGCACAGACTGCAAGATAGGATCCCTAGATCTGGCACAGAGCACAGCACATAAAAGATGCTTAGTTAACAGGAAGACAGATTATGCAGTGTGTAGCTAAGCACACAGATGCTGGAGCTAGGATCCTTGCTTGCATCCAAACCATATGTCCACTGCTGCTGAGTCTGAAGTTACCTCATTTACCTGCTGTCCCTCAATTTCCTCATCTGGACAATGGAGTCATAACAGCACCTACTTTGTACGGTTGTTACAATGATTTTTTTTTTAAATGTAGTATGTTTTCCAAAAGTGTTAGCTGTGGATCTTTCTGATAACCACAGCTCTTTCCTTCATCTATTCAAGGAAGTAGTTTGAAGTGAGAAGGCAATGGAGAAAAATAAAGATGAAAGCGTCAGAATTCTCCCTCCCATCACAGCCACAGGTAAGGGTCCTAGCTGCTTCTGCCAGCCTGGCTGAGTACCTCTGGAGATACTCCTATTGCTAACAAGGTGTGCCCCACAGGCCCTGCTCTATCATTGACTTCTGTCACTTCTTTGGCCTCTGTAAACACTAGGTAGACAAGAGTGGTGCCTTACAAGGCCACCCCTATCTATCTTGTGAAAATGAAAAGCTCTTTTTCATCCAGTACCACACTTTGGCCATTCCTGGAGTCCACAGACAGAAAAGACACTGCAGACAAGAATATGTCACCCTGTTAAATGTAGTTCCCTGCCCTGGCTGTGGATGACTTCACCTCCCAGTTTTCCTGCCCACTGAACTCAGGACAGCTCATCAACTAATCGCTAGGAAATGAGGCCCTGGAGATTCTGTTTCAATAGAACCTGCAGCAAGATTGTCAAAAGGAGGGAGCTGGCCAGCCACAGGAATGGTGTCCAAGCCAGGCTCTGGGAGCACAGCCACACTGGCTGGGACTCTGCTCCAGGCAAGGCACCAAGGCTGGTGCAGAAGACCAGAGGCGAGAAGCGGAGCTGGGCTCTGGGAGGTCATGAAGCTGCCCCTGCTCTCTGGGTGAAAGCCCCGGGATGCACACCTCTGCCACCTCTGCTCTGCCTCAGGATTTCATTCTCCTCAGAGAGGCCTGGGGTTGGAAGACCTCCAACTTCCTCTCGCTGGGCTCTGCCCTCCAGAGGCTAGATACCGAACATCTCAGGAAAAGCTGTCAGATGGGAAGAGAAGGGCTTCGGCGTTGCCTTGCAGGCACTCCTTGTTTGTGCACAGGCTGTTCCAGCCAATTCATCGTCCTATGTTTCCACAACACACTAAGCACTGTTAATCACTGGCTGGCGGTGCTGTCCCATCACCTATAAGGAGAGGACAGCCAAGCAGCCAATTTCCCTGGACAGGAAAATCAGGTCCTATGCAGATCATGGAGGAAAGGCATTGCCACCAGCTGTCTGGCACCAATCAGAGATCCCTAATGCTTGATAATAGGACATAAAAGGACCCTTGCTGTGCATAGGTCCACATCTGTACCAGTCTTTCATGCCAGATGATCTTGGGTACCAAAATCAGAGTGGAGAGGTATCTCAGGGGAGAAGGAAGGTAATCTAGCAATCCCTGTATTATATGCATTTTCTTAGCAACCAGGCTACAGAATGGTCTAAAGGAGCAGAAGAGCTTAAATCCTAGACATGAGGAAGCGCTTCCCAATGAGAAGGCCCTTAGTTTGCTAAGGACACAATGACCTGCTCATCCTTTTGTCTGCTGCTCCATTTGTACTATGTTTATATATCTTAATGCTTAAGTTTGATTTTCTTTCAAAACTGAGGGAATCTGACCTGATAGTTGGTAGTCCTTGGGGTCCACATACACTTCTGGTGTTGGTCCCTGTGCTGACCAGGTGTCCCCTGAGACTGGATCAGCACCCATGTAAACATACTTTTGTAAAGCAGATAGCATACCAAGAACTGGATCCCAGGCTCAGACGCCAAATCTTGAAGGAATTCATAGATCAAAAGAGACCATGTCCAGGGATGCTGTGGACTTCAGAGGGAAGTTCACTGGGTACATGTGCCAGGAAATGGGGAGGCTACCTTGAGGTGAGTGTCATGATTGGTTGTTTTCAACACGGGATTTCAGGAACCCCAAGGGGAGGTGTTTGGGGTCCCTGGTCTCTCTTCCCAGGAATCTACCTGGAAGTGGGTTCCCAGAGTTACATGCCAGCTTGAACTTGTCCCACTGACATGCCTTTGAATTAGGAACAAGGTCTTGAGGAGAAGGAGCGTTTTAATGAGTGCCTTCTCCCTCCCAGCGCCTCACACAGACCTAGATAGGGCTTTGTGCAACCCATCATCTCCCCAAGAAGGCGCAGAATGAAGGAAAGTGCAGCAATACACCCTTGGCCCTCATATGGTATTGGCTCCCCTCCTAGGCCAGGACCTTAGAACTGAGCCCCATTCCTAGCCCATGGCCCTGCAGGCCTCAGCCCACTGGTTGGATATGGAGAGCAGCTCTCAAGGCAGGCTCACGGAAGTTTGAGCCTCCCTGGAGCAGTTGAGGCTGAACCCTATTCCAGAAGCAACTGAGGGGCTACAGAAACAAATGATTCCATGGGTCTGGGCTAGGAAAGAAGGGAGAAAGGAAGATTATTTTCAAGGCTATATTACATTGTGGTTAGGAATGCAGTTCTTGGAGCCAAAGTGTAAATTTAAATTTCTAGTTCCAAGCTCACTAGCCAAGTTTTGTGCTAAGAAATATCATGAGTAATGAGGAGTGATCCAAGCATTGAGCTCTTAGACCACCTGTAAAATGGGACAGATGATAATGCTAACCTGGTAGGGTTCCCCTGAGGGACAAATGAGCCAATGATACATAGTGCTAGTAAAGAGTAAGTGCTAGTTGTCTGTTTGGGGTGGCTTAGGAGCACAATGCAGGGGATAATGGGAAAGAGTATCTGGGTGTCATTATGCTCCCTTTGTAGCTGAGTAGCCTCCGATAGTCGTTCTGTTCCATGACTAACCTAAGTGTTCCAGGCATTTAGACCTAAGAACTTCCAGAGAATTCGGGTGTCAGCCTGGGGCCAGATTACCAAGGGATCTTTCTGCATCTCTTCTCCTGAAGGTGCTCAATGATCACAAGGACAGATATCATGACCTCCAAAGTATCCTTTCAGCCTCAGGACTCTGAGTGCAAGCACTTGAACCCTGTGCAATGGACAACACCATTCCGTCCTCAGTAGATGCCCTTGGCTTTTGGTTGGGAAGAGACACAGAGGCCATAAGATAAAACAAATAACACCTACATGCCCATGCCATGGGCTTTCCATCTGGGGGTAGAACACACTTGTCCTGCTCACCTGCTCCAGGTCTGGCTCTAACCCTCCCAGAAGGACAAACAGGACAGAGCGGGACAGAAGCCTGGAGGCACTGGGAGATTCACTTTATGATGGTATGGAGTACCATACATTTCAATATACTATGTTGCCTCCTTTTTTTTTTTTTCCAGTACTGGGGATTGAACCCAGGTCCTTCACACTGAGCTGCATCCCCAGCCCTTTTCCATCTTTTCTTTTGAGACAGGGTCTTGACACTTTGTCAAGACTGGACTTGAACTTGAGATCCTCCTGCTTTGGCCTGCCAGAGTGCAGAGACCACAGACATGCACCATTACATCAAGCTTCTGTGCTGCCTCTAAATAATCCCAGCATGTCCCATTTGCCCGGCCCACAGGTGTTTTACCTCATGGATCCCAAAGTGAGCATAGGAGTCGAAGTAATAATCTCTCGATGTCATCTCCTCTGGGTTCAGCAGCTTGGACATCTTGCCCCGGCCTGGGCAGCTGGGTTGAGTGGACACATGATGGACACATTGCACAGGCTTGGGTGGGACGACAGGCTGAGGGGGCTGGGAGGGGGGACTGCTCACCTGAAGGAAGTGAAAGGGTCTGGGGTTAGCAGAGGCAAGGAGGCCCCACCCTCTAAGGATCCTCTTCCCCCCACTCCTTTCCAGACCCTTAAACAGCCGCAGCAAGCAGCCCTGCTGAAGGATTGGTGTCTGCACTCTGTTTTCCGACACTCAGACTTATGGCTGTTAATGACAGGGAGGTGATATGTTACTGATGAGCCAAACAGACCTGGACTGAGTCCAGGTGTAGCTCTTATGTGCTGGGTGACCTGAGTTGATCTAGGCCTCAGTTTCCATAGCTGTTACATGGGAAAAACATAAATTTTCCCACAGAATGAAATAGGAAGCACATGACAAAAACAAAGATGTACAGCACAGCAGGTTAAAGATGTAGACTCCAGGACGGCCTCCTGGGCCTTGAGGTTGCTGTGGTCTGCGTATGGGTCATCCCTCAAGGGTTCACGTGCTGCAGGCTATTCCCCGTGTGCCAAGAGATAGAGACGGTAAGAGGTAGAGCCCACTCTCTACTGTTAATGCTCTCTAGCCCAGCTCTCTATTGCTGCCGTCCATCGCTCTACTGGCCCCCATATCCCCCAGGCTACATTAGAGGAGGGAGAAAGAGATTCCTCCTGGAGCTCAGGGGAAAGTTCAAACTTGTCTGCAGAACACATCCTCTCCTCAGAATCCAAGAGACTCAGATATGCAAGACTCCAAAGCAGACCATGGGTACAGCTCAGAGGCTTGCCTACCATGCATGAGGCCCTAAGTTAGATCCCAGTGACAGAGAGACAGACAGACAGAGAGACAGAGACAGAGACAGAGAGAGAAAGAGAGAGAGAGGCAGAGGGAGAGAGACAAAAAGAGAGCGACACAGACAGAAATACACAAGAGCTGGTCTCCTCAGGCTGAGAAACAGGGCTCCAGGATCCTATCCTGGATCTCCAGCAGTTAAAAATAGATCTCGAGAGTAGATAACAGTGATTGACAGTTCAAACTCTAGGACTATGTTGCCTGGCTCTGAGACACAGTTCTATTGTTCACTGGCTGTGTGACTTTGGGAAGTCACCTGTCACCATCTTGCCTTAATTTCCTCCCCTGTAAATTACAGAACATAATAAAAGCTGCCTAAAAGAATTGTCAAGACATTTAGATAAGCTTATATGTGTAAAATCTTTAGAATTCCACCTGAAACATAGGAAGCACCTAATTGAACTTACTATTATTATTACTATTGTTCCAACCATATAATTCATGTCCCTGTTCTGTGTCTCAATTTTCTCATCCATGAGCTGCGTCAGGTCAAATTTACTATCAAAGGAAGCAGGACACCTAGGACAGAGCAGATCAAGAAATCCAATGACACCATCCCTTCCTTTCTAACATGGGCACAGCTCCAAGGCTGCCCAGTGTTCAAGGCTAGAGCGAGGCAGGTTGGGGTTGTAATGGTCCCATTTTCCCAGTGTATGTACGTTTCTGCCTCTGAGAAATGAGCAGGCTTCCTACTTTAGCAACATCAGCGCCTGGGCAGGCTGGCAGAGAGGCAAGTGGGGCTGCCTCATTAGAATGCAGCAGGTGTGCCCACCTCGGCTCCGCAGATGCTGGTCACGGTCTCCAAGAGGCTAAAAATAGACTGTGTCAATTGCACACTCCCGTGCAGGCTGCAGAGTCACCTCTAGCGCTGAAGAAGGCTCTGCATGTGCAGCTGACCCCAATATTGACTCCATTTAAATACATTAGGAAAGAAAACCTTGGAGAGCTGGTCCAGGCACTGTGCACAGTCAAAGTCACAGGGCTTCAGCACTCCTTAGCTGTCATTCAACTCTGATTCCTACTTCCATTTCCAAACGGCTCCTGGGGTTCCTTCCCCCAATAGCCAATTTACAAAGTGCCTACCATACACCACCCATGGCACGAGGCTAAAAGATTAATAGATTTGAAGCAGGAATTGACTTCAAAACCCGCAGGTCACGGGACAAAGAGGTGACTGGGCTGGTCGCTGCTGGCCACCGCTGCTCTCCTAGATCAGCATCCTACAGAGTAAGTCTTATTCCCCTTGTAGGCTGATAGACGCGGTGTCTTCCAGAAGGCTGAAGGAGGTGAAAAATAGCAATGACTTCTGACCTAAGGCATTCAGCTACTGGGACACTGCTTTTAATTCCACAAACACCTGTTGAGCACCTGCCAAAGTAGGGCAACAGACTGAAGAAACAGAGACACGTGGGAGCTGTGCTCTCTGAGGGCTGCTTGCTAGGCCCTGACACCCTTGAAGGCCCTACTAGAATCTGGAATAAGGTGTATTCTACAAAAGAAGTTTAAGAACTTGTTGGGGTATGCAAAAGAGAGAGGTTTCATTTCAGCTCGGAGAGTCAGGAAGTCCTGTGAGAGCCAGCAGCAGGGTGAGGTGAGGAGACTTTAGAATGGCTTTTAGAAGGGGGAGAGGATGGGAGGGAATCCGAAGAGGAACAGCCAAGGGGAGGGAAAGAGTGAGCTTGTTTGGGAGCAGCTTGGCTGCGACGGGCTGGGGATTCTTTTGAAAGGAAATTATGGTCAGGCTAAGAGGTGATAATTAAATACCAAGACAATAGGGAGCTGTTGTCCTTTGTAAGCAGGAAGTTCTGTGCTTGAGCTCTGCTTTCTGAAGATGAGTGCCACAGCAGCAAGCAGGAGCGCGGGCAAGAGGGAAAAAGCATAGAGGCCCTGGGATTAGGAAGGCCAGGAATGAATTTAGGAGGCTGTTTTCAAAGTCCAGGCAAAAAATAATGAGAATGTAAACTACTGGGATGCTGGAGGGGCTGCTTGACAGAGAAATGCAGAAATAGAGTCTATAGGAGTTGGCAGCTGACAGAATGTGGGGGAAGAGAGAAAAGTTGGAATCAAAGATGACTTCCACATTTCAAGCCTGGGTGAGTAGGAAAATAGTGGTGACATTAACAGAAATAAGCAAGTCAGCGGGAAGAGCAAGTTGGGGTGGGGGAAATAATGAATTTCAGTATGGATATGTGGGGTTTGAAATGTCATTGAGTGATACAAGAAAAGATGTCAAGGAAGCAGGTATTAAAGCAGTTCTAGTCAATAAACATCATAAACAAAAAGGAAAGGCAAATGACAAATGGAGAAGTATCTCCTGACACACACGGCAGGTGTGAAGAGAGCCCTCACAAACCAAAGACAAAGAGATGAGCACCCCCAATTCAACGTGGCCCAAGAAACCTAGTCTACGCACAGAAGAATAAATATTAATGGTAAATTAACATGCAACAAAAATGCTTACCCCCGCTAGCCATAAAAGTGCTAAAAAGCACAAATTATTTAATCCATGATTGCAATTTTTATCATGAAGACAGCATTATAGACGACATTAATACGTACCTGAAGAATTCCATGATAGTGCTGTTTGTAATGGAGAAACAGGAGTCAGCTGAGATGCTCCAGAAAACGAAACTGATCCAACTAACCATACTGCATTCCCACCGCAGACTGCTACCCAGCCATTAAAAATAGTACGTAAAGGGCATTTAATATCACAGACATCCAAGGGCAATGAAGTGTTGGTTGAAGAGGACAAGCAGGAAAAACTACACAGTGTGACTATGCTTTAAAAATTACAGCCGATTCATGTCTTGCTGGAACAGGCATTCAGCAGGTGTTCATGAAGTGAAAAGCAACACCCCATGTAGATGAATGCCCGGGAATCAAGGCCACTCAACTTTCCAACCACTCCCTGAAGGCTGCAAGGAATGAGACCCAGGAAGACCCCAGAATGGGCAGTGATTGTCACAGAGTCATGAATACTCATTACTTTCTTGTGCTTGTTTATATTTTCTAAAATATAAGCCATTAACACACACCATTTTTGTAAATAGCAAAAATAATAATAATGAAAAAGCAAAGGAAATGCAATCCCAGACCTCTGGAAAGAAATGGACCCTGATTGGAAGCACCTGCAGGGACAGGGACTTTGAGGCCTCCTGAGGAACATGCCCCAGGGGAGAAGCAGGTGAGGGTGGCAGGGCAAAGTACCAGGGGCCCAGAGAGAGAGGCTTTGAGACAGGAAAAGCAACCGTGACATAGGGTGGACATATCCCTGCTTCACCAGGACTGTGACTGGGCCTCCACTGAGAACACATGGCCATGCAATGCACTCCAGAGTCCAAGAAAAGGCAGAGGAAAAGGCAGCTCTTGGTGGACAGGGTGTGGTCATCCATGAAGTCCAAAAAGCTCAGTGCGCACTACTGACTCCAGTAGTGACTCCACTGAACTATTTCATTTCACTTTACTAGTACGTGTTTGCAGTACATAGTGAGTACATTCATTATGGGAAGTTGGTACACATACATGTCACATCTTAGTCCTTTTTAATTTCCTCTATATAAGTGTATGAAGGAGAGGGAAAACTCCTGACTGGTCTAGGAATTGTGCATGGTCACGGTCACAAGGCCTCTAGCCCCCACTTCACTGTCATTCAACTCAGATTCCATGGTTCCTTTTCCATGGGGCTCTCTGAGTCTCTTTCCCCCATAGTTCATTTATAAAACATCTACCATGTGCCACACATCCCATAAGGTGGAGTGATGGGTTGACTTGGAGGGCGAGGAATTGACTTCAATAGTCACAGCCATGGGGGCACAGAGAGGCCACTGTGGAAAAATTCCTGGCCCCCAAGGCCAATTCCTGCCAGTCCAGCTCAGTGCCCTCTGGGCTGACAAATAAGCCCTCTATCAGGAGGCTCCAGGTGCATGAGAAAGGCACTATCCCCAAAGCCCAGGGCATTGGGCTACATAGTGCGATGCCTGCTGGACTCACCTGCCATAGAGAGGCGCTATGCAAGTTTGGTAGAAGAAGCAAGAGATGTGCAGGAGCCCAGGATATAGGATGACAGGAAACCAGGCACATAGTATGAAAATGGTGCAGCTACCAACACAGCCTTGAAAGAGACATTGGGAGGCTGGTGAACAGGAAAAGGCTTAGGAGCTGTGCTGGGTGGGGGGGTGGCCCAAATGACTCCATTCTCAGCCTCTCCATCTCCCTACAGCTGCAGCTGTCACGATTCCAATGTCCCTTCCTGGACATTTCATCCCTGTTTCCCACCCTACAGTGTGGAATTGAGGCCCTGTCACCCTGCAGTCTGGCCATGCCTGCCCTGCTGCCTTCACTCTGGTCCTGCCCAGGGGCCGGGGCCCTGAACATGGGAAGGGTTCCATCTTGCTCTCTTTGCCTCCTCCTGATGGCTCAGTTTCAGGTTTCTTCTTGCAGTCTGTGGTCCTAGTCTTCTGAGAGTCACTGCCATTGTCAGAGCTCATGACTTTGTTTTCTACTCTCAATGCTGCCAGGACTCTTGAAACACCAGCCCTGTGTCCAGGCTGGCTATTCCCAGGCCTCCTTGGGACATTTTCCTTCTCGTCTCCCCATGCCACTGGGTGCACAGGCCCCATTGAACACTGAGATCGGATAAGGGCACAGAGACCAGGAGGAAGGTGGCTCCTTGAGGAGGGGGCACTTGAGATGGTCCTCAAAAGACAGGGTTTCACCAGGCAGGATAGGGGTTTAAGAAGGGCACTTGGGACCTTGCCCACTTTCTCCTGAAAAGGACAGGAGATGATGGTGACAATGATGAGACCTAGGAGACCTGAGGCTGACTGCGGCCCCACTGTGCTAAGTCATTTGTAAACACTTTTTGGTGAAATCTTTATAGTAGCTTGAGGAGGTGCTGAAATTTCCAGCTGAGAAAACTACAGCTTCAAAACACTTTAGTCATTTGTCGGAGCCCAGAGCTAGCAAGTAACTGAGCCAGGATGTAAACCAATATCTGTTTGGCGACAAAGCCCATGCTCTTAACATCGATGCTACGGAGAGCTCAGTTCAGTCCAAGCTTACCCAAGCTTCTGCCAGGAACCAGGCTCTGTGCTCAGAAATGGAGGTAAACCTAGCCTAGGCTTCCAAGAAGCCCAGTCCAGGGGTAGGGGGAGCGCCATGGTTATGACTAATCAGAAGAAATCGCTGCAGTGGAGCTAGGCACAGGCAGGCACCTCCACACTGGCTGACTACAAAGGGGTGCAGATGGGGAAACTGAGGCCACATAAGGAAAGGCTCACACGAGCAAGCCAGAGGTGGGTCTAGAAGTGCAAACCTCTGAGAAAGCAGGAAAGGTGTCATAAGGGAGGGGAGGAACAGGCTTGGGGAAGAACAATGGGGGGTGGGCACAGAGCAGAGCCTGCACAGGGCAGAGGGGAGCTGGCTTTCTACACTAGGAAGCTGGCTCGAACTCAAGCCCTTTGGCTATAAATGGCTCCTACTGGCACCAGCCCAAGCTTTAAAACATTTTTTCCTGAGAACAAGAGGCTCCACTAGAGGAGCCAAATCCTGCTCTGTTCTCCAAATGTCAAGAGAGATTTTCCTAACCTGAGTCGTCCATCCGCAGCAGCAGCTGCCTGGCTCGGCGAGCCCACAGAGGAAGACAGAGGGCTTCAGTGGCCCATATGCAAAGGGGATGTCTCTACCCTGCCCCTGCCCATCTTTTCCCCAGCTGCCTCTGCCTCCCCACTTCCCCATCCTCACACCCAGCCCTCCACAGCATCCTGCAGGCACTGCCCACACCCTCTCATCGGTCATCCCATGTTGACTCCCGAGGCTGAGACCTGAGCTGTGGCCCTGTACTGATGATCACAGAGAGTTGGCTCCTCCAGCAGTATCTGCCTACCTTCAGAGAGAACCAGAGCTTTCCAGAGGGAGAACACTCCAGCAGGAAATGTCAGACAGGGCTCTTCTGGGCAGCAGGACACTCCTCTGGCTACAACCATACCTCTAATACGTGGCTTGCACGTCCACCTTCAGACACAGATGGCCAAAGTCCCATCCTCCTCTTCAGCACCCATGTCTCCTATCATCTTGGCTAAGGACTGTCCCTCCAAAGCAATTTTGAAGTTCGCCTCCCTAGAAGGATGCAGCTGTAGCTCATGGCTTCTTATTCTGGGGTCCAGAACCCCAAGGACTTTGGGCAGGGTGTGGGGGTATCCAAATGCTGCAGGTCCTGCAAGTCACTGTCATCTTCTTGTACTAGAGCTCCAGACCACCCTGATCTGCCTCTGTGCAGTCACCCACTGCTGTTCTCATGGCCCCTCTAGGACAGGCTTCTCAGGCACAGAAGCTTTCTAGACTCCTCTCCTGTCCCCACGTAGAGAGGCCACACAGCCCCCGCAGCTGCCACAACCCATTCAGTCTCCCCGGCAGAGTCCATTCTCACATACTGTCTTGTGACCTTGGAGCCAAAGCCCCTCAAGGCTGTGCTTCCCAGAGGCCACTTGGCACACTCATACCACTGTCCCTGTCTCCTCCGTATGCTGCATGAAGACACTGCCAGGGAGGACGGAGCCAGGGCTCACAGAGGCCTCGAAGGGAAGGTTTCTCAAAGTGTGTTTTCTGGACTGGACCGCTGGCTACAGCCCCCCAAGTCAGGCAGAACCTGGTAATCTGTGCTCATCAAGCCTCCTGGGGGGCCTAGTGCAAGAGCCCATGGTCTTGGCTGACATTTCCCATCCTGTACCCACAGACTGGGCATTCTAAGAGAAGGCATCCCACAGCCAGGTATGTCTGGGCAGGTAAGCTGGAGATTCTTCTCTGCAACACTCTTAAGGCTTTAATTTGCTGAAACAACTTGTGACTCTCCAAAAAGGAATGGGGGTGTCTGAGCTGCTGAATGGATGGCTGTGGCACTTTTCCTTCCTGGGAGATCTATCAACATGTCTAGAGACTAATGTTCTAGAAGAAACCATCTGGCCGCTGATTTGGAGCAAAATTTCAATATTCCAATCTGTGTCGACCATCGTGGGGTTGGACTCAGACCCATCTCACAGCCTGGGATCAGGCCTAGTGGGGTGAGAACTCAAAATCCGCACACTCAACAAGCTCCGCGATTGACACCCAGGGACACTGGTCCTAAGGCTACCTGTTCCCGCCACTCCCCCCTGACACATGAGCTACAATAGTACTCACTCGGCGGCCAGCCGGGCAAGATCAGCGCGGGCCACAGACCCTGCAGAGAAGCAGCTGAAGCTCCTCAACAGCAGAAAAGAGGGGCAGGACTTGATGCGGGCTCTGCCACCTTCAGGCTTGGAGACCTTGGCTGATCCCTGACTCACAGTCATTACGAGGGTCCCTGAGCGGCTCAACTCAAGGCACACCCTGGCAAATAGGAGCACATGGTGTCCCGGTGCCTGCCTCTGGCAGCTTGTGGTGCCACAGCAGAGCCTGTGTCAAATCAAAATGGCACTGCTCCCGCCCAGCACTCCCTCTGTCTCCTACACCAGGCACTGCTGGGAAAGTGTCTCTTGGATTTTCTCAGTCTGACCTATTTTTTAAATAAACTGGGGCTGTTTTCCACTATTAGTCACTTTTCTCCCAAGCCTCCACATATTAAATTCCCTTCTTATATCCTCAGATATTTGGGCTGCAAGAGATGTCAGGTTAATTGGATGCTTGGCTCCTGGCTCTTCCTCTTTAATGGGCTTAAAAAATAGACTTCCCATGCACCCCCTCCTTTTCCTCCCTCCCCCCCCACCCATGAGAGCAGGATCTTCTTTCTCCTTTTGACTGGGAGGAGTTATGGAGAGCTTGGCTCCTACTCTGTTCCCCTTTATGGACAAATGTACAGAAAGACAGTTTCTGCTAATACCCTTACTCTGCCAAGGTGGGGCTATGGTTTAGCTCCAGATTAGGGTCACCTCACCTCATGGGATCCAGCTTGGCCTCCTTACACCTCTGGCCGGGGAACATCAGCAGAAAGGTTTCTCTTGCTCTCCCCTCCCAGTCACACATGCAGAGCACCTGTGGGCTTACTTATGGGTCTCTTCTCTCTTCATCCCACCATGCAAAACCACTGATGCCCTCTGAACCTCAGATTCCACTTCTATCAAGTGGCAGTAAGTGTGTGTCCTGCTTCTGGCACAGGGCTACTGTGGTAACTGAAAGGTGAGGGGGGTGGAATACTGAGCGCTAACTCTAAGTGGGTTATGGGAGCATGAGCGGTTTGCTGTCCCCATCTGATTCTATACAGTGATACCCTTTGAGCTCTTCATGGGCACTAGACAATAGCAGCTCTGGCTACACTTAGAGCTCTGTTCTGATGACTGCCTAGCCCTGGCTCTGCCCTCTCCACACCATCTGCTCTCTATGCCGTAGCTTTGTTCTCTTCCTCTGAGCTCTCTGGGTCTGAAGGAACTGATTTCTTTCAGAAAGGCCACTGCTGTCAGTCAGTCATGTTCCCAAGCACCTTTCACCACCCCACCGTCTCTCCTGCTCTTCTGCTGACCCCTGTAACACCTGCAGGTAAAAAGCTGTTGGTTATCATGTTTGGTTTTGTGGGCAAATGGTCTCAGGCAAATTATCTCACAACTGCAAGGGTCATTCCTATAGCAAGAGAGAATTCCTTCAGACTTGTAACCAGATCTTAAATGTCTTTGTTTCCCTTCAATACATGGCACAAAGCCAGGTACTCAATAAAGATGTGTTGATTACAGTATCCTTACACTTTTCCTGGGTTGTCACTGCCCTTCATAAATATATTATGAAAGAAGAGTGAAGGAGGCACCTTCCTATCATGCAATCAGTCAACTTTCAGTGAGAAGGTAGAGAAGTAGCAGGGAGAAAGACAAAACTGAGGAGAATAATTATCAGAATCCCAGTAATACTCAACACTCTTTGGAGGGTTCAGTAGTACTCCAAACGTCCTCATGAAGAAGCATCTTATCTCAGGATTTCTTGAAGGAATTATCTCACAAATGCAGACTGCATTTACTAAGACTCCTAATTCCAGCCATGCAGACAACAAGTGGCTTCAAGTGCAGACTCGAGTGTGTTTGTTAGATATTTTCCCAACAGCCTCTCCACACCCAAGTGGTGGAAGGCCTTGCTGAAACCGTAGCTCAGAGCTGCAGACCAACTGGTCCAGCTCCTGTGGCATAGCTGGTGAGGACCAGAAGCTGATCTCTCACAGCCCTCTGTCTCCACCAAACTGGCCATTAAACTGATGCCTGAAGGGGAAGAAAACAGTTACAAAGTCATGCTATAAAACAGAAAGAAAATCACAAATTGCTAACCAAGGTTATAGCCATACCAGCTTACTCCAGATTCTCACGAGGTTTTGGTGGATTTCTCCAGACACTTTCCACCTAATTCTAGCAAAATCCATTTACTTCAAATAAATGTATTTCCACCATGATTCTTAGGAGGATTGATTGACTCCTTTAATCACAGATTTGGATGCAAAATATTCACTGAAAAATGGTGCCATTCCAGTAAAAGAAATAACATCAGCCATTGGGTAATATCCAGATTTATTCCAGATTAACCAACACAGACTCCAGGATTCTGATTGCTTTAAAGTATTCCAGTGCAGTTCCAACAGCCATTAAAAAGCCATACAAAATATAAGAACAGCAGTACTCAAGACCTTGCACACTGGGCGACAAAAAGCTGTGACCTCTGAAAGCCGACAGATGAAGTGTGCCTCCTGTGACAGACCCTGCTTGCGTCTGGAAAGAATCTGTGGTAAAACAAGGAGTGGGGAACCAGGCAGAGCCCAGCAACCTCTTTTAGTGGACATCTCAGAAGGGGGAGTTTGTGGACAACATGACAACCAGACTTTGCACAGGACTGGGGAGCAGAATATTGTTCAGAGAGAGGCCTTTGGAGTTCTGTAGAGTGACTCTCAAGTCCGTTGAAACTAATCAAATCATGTAGGTGAATAATTACCTGAGACCAGGAAAAAGAATCCTGAAAGAGTAGAGTAACTATGCAGTGCTCACAGGGCCAGCAATTGTCCTGTTGTCCCAAATGAAAAACTTATGAATGAAAAAAACCTTATAATTGATGAATAAACAGAAGAGGTATTTTGTTGTTGTTGTTGTTGTTAATTTCCCCCTAGATAGTGGAAAATTAGAGCTGGATTAAAGCAGCTTAAAAGCAATACCCAGAAAAGATTAAAGTGTACAAATCATCTAACTGCATCCCAGTCAAATCGTAGCAATCCAAAGTCTGTGGAAAATATCCAGCACCCAACAAAGCAAGATTCGCAGTGTCTTGTATCAAGTCAAAAGCTGCCAGGCTGTCAAAGAAACAGTACCTATAATAAGACTAAAAACCAAGGATATATGTAGCATTATAATTTTATTTGAAGGTAGATTATAAGTTCAGTGCAGATAGCAGGAACTCTAAAATGGTCATGTTTTAAAAGCATATATTAAAAGCATAATATATGTTACATTCTACAGAAGAGGTAATAAAGAACAGTGATATAGAAACAAAATGATAGTAGTTTTAAATCAACAGCATCAATAATCTAAATGGCTGAAATGCTTCAACTAAAAGATAAAGTTGTCATATTAGATATTAAAAAATAACCATGTATCCTTAGTTATAGTCTGGACCTGGAATGTCCTCCAAAGCTCATCTGCTGAAGGCTCTGACTGGTGGCTGTCTTAGGAGGTGGGGCCAAGCTGCAGACTCAGGTCCCCAGGGTCTAACCCTGACCGGCACCCAGGACCCCAATCCTTTCCCTTTTTTCTCTCTGTTTCTGGCTGCTGTGAGCTGAGCTAAGTAGCTGTGCTCCACCACGCATTTCTGCTATAATGTGCTGCTGAATACAGACCTGAAAGCTACAAACAACAACCTCCCCTCTTTAAAAGCTGACCCATCTCAGGTATTCTGTCACAACCATAAAAAGTTCACTAACATGCCCTTCTGTTTGAAGCTTACTTTTAATGTAAACATTATGTTAAAAGCAAAAGGATTGAAAAGATAAACCATGTTGATCCTAATTATGGGAAGGCCAGAGTACTAGATGTAATAAAAAATATGAACATTTAAATATTTCAAAATATAGTAAGAGACACATTGCCGCTAATCTCCCTCAGAATACTCTTCCTCACTTTGAAGCATGTATTCCATCATTCTTGCTACTTTCTGAAGCAGTTTTGGAAGTCTTTCTTTTGTGAATGTATTTAGTGGCATTGTTAAAGGTGTCTCAATACTCCGTATCAATTCAAGGGTGCACCTTTCATGATAATTTTCACTTTAGGGAAGAGCCAGAAGTCTCATGGTGCCAAATCCAGTAAATAGGGTAGATGAGGCTGTATCATAATGTTCTTATGAACACACCTTTCCATTGTATGACAAGTGGCAGCAGCATTCACCATGGGTTTTTTTTTTTAACCAAACCTCACAAAGACACTTGAGAAGGAAGATTTCCAGAACTGCTCTAGAAAGTGGCAAGAAGGACTTGATAAGTGTATTTGAAGCAAGGGGGACTATGCCTTATACCCAGAAGATAGCTAATACATATTTTGTATAAAAAATTTTAAAAATTACAAGTGTTGGTGAGGATGTGGGGAAAATGGGAGTGCTGTCTGCTGTTTATGGGACTGCAAAATGTTGCAGATAGCTTGGAAAACGTTATAGTGATCCCTCAAAACATTAAAAATAGAATTACCATATAATGTAGCATTTGTGTTTCTAGACTTTATGATCAAAATAATTGAAAATAAGTTCTCGAGGAGATATTTGTACACCAATGTTCGTATCAGCCTTATTCACAATAGCCAAAACATGAAAACAAACCCAGTGTCTATTAATGAAGAGATAAGCAAAATACGATGGTTGCATTCAGTGGAACATTATTCGGCCTTGAAAGGGAGGCAGTCTTGACAGGCTACACACATGTGAAGAGTGTGGACATCACGATAAATGGAGCGAGCCGGTCACCGAAGCCAAATACCGCATGGTGGAATCTCACCTCAATGAGGTACTCACAGTAATGAAGACCAAAAGGACAGAAAGTAGAACTGTGTTTGCCAGGAGCTGGGGGAGGGGGAGATGAGGAATGGCTGTTCAAGGAGTTTGGGGTTTTCGGTACTGCAGGAGGAAGACAGTTCTGGAGATAGATGGCAGTGAAGATGGCACAGCAACATGAATGCACTTGGTATCACTGAGGGCTCTGTCTAAAATGGCCAAGAATGGAAAATGTACATGATGTGTGTGTATATGTATTTTACCAAACTTTTAATGTTGGAGGGAAAAATAGGACTTAAATAGACAAGTCCAATTCCTTTAGTGATTTAAAACCATAAAAATAAGCAGCCACTGTACTTAAACATCTACAAAATATAGATGGAGCATTTCCCCTTCAATCTCTGCTGACGTATCCAATACCCAACACTTAAAGGAGGGACTGTTTTGTTTTTGTGGTACCAGAGATTGAACTGACAACCACGTGCTTATAAGGCAGGCACTTACTCTGCTGAGCTAAATCCCCGGCCCAAGGAAGGACTTATCTTGGTTCACTTTTTGGTCTGTGAAGAAACAGCATAGCAGAGGAACACATCAGAGAAAAAGCTGCTCAGGTCATGGTGGACAAGAAGCAGAAAGAGAGAAGGGAAGAGCCAGGGAGAGAGCTGCACCTTCCAAGTCATGCCCCACCCCCACGCTAGGGACCACTTCTTCCAACAGCAAGTCAGCCAGAGCACCCCTGCAGGCCAATCACCTTCCAAACAGGAGGGGCTCCCCAGTCATGACTCCCAAGCCTTTACTTGTTACATAAGCACCTTAGTGTGAAATCACTCCTCAGGCCACTTCACTTTTGAAAGAAGAAAGAAAGCGCGCTTTGACAGTGATAGAAAACAGAGAGAAAAAAGACACAAAAGAACATCTTCCACAGGATTATCTATGGATGAGTCCCCAAACCTGGAAAAGAGAACAAAAGAACACCATATGCCAGGAAGGAAGGAAGGGAGGGAGGGAGGGAGGGAGGGAGGAAGGAAGGAAGGAAGGAAGGAAGGAAGGAAGGAAGGAAGGGAGGAAGGGGAGAGAGTCAGAAGGCCCCAGGGCACCAGTGCCACCCCATGGAGCTCTGGAACTCTGAACTTACACCTAAACTCTCCAACCCCTTCCTCGATGGGTCCCCTCACCTTGGCCTTCCCTGGACTCACTCCTCCCACAGAACTCTGCACCAGTGTTTCCCTGGATATCTACCTGAATGGTTCACCTTTCTTTTTGCTAGGGCATCCATCCCAAACTTTCGGAGAACCCACGCTGGCCACACTCCTCTATCTGCAAATATCCCCACATCTACTAAGTTTGATTCCCTTACTTGCTTTATTCTTCTTCAGAAATCTTTGCAGTTCCTGATGCAATTTTCATGTTTGTTTATTGCCTTTCTTCCCCCCAAAATGAAAGCTCTATCATTGCTGGCAGTATCTACCTCTTTACTGCCATAATACCGGTGCCTGACTCCAAGTGGGTGTTCAGTAAGTCTGTGTTGAATGTATGAATGAATGAACAAGAGGATGGATGGATGAATGAATACTTTAACCAACTGTGGAGGGGATAAGGTGGGGGGAGGGCAAAAGAAAGGACCAAGTGGTGCTTTAGAGTTGACCAACTCACGGCCTCACACCAGGCTGCCCCACATGAAAGCCCCTCAGGCTCATAGTGAAAAATATGCTTCCCTGTCTGTGCAGCCTGCTCTGCCTTGCTTCATCTTAGAAGGATGCTCGGTGCTCCAGAATCCAAGCAAACCAGGTCAGCTACTGGGAGCTACTTGATCCATGATGCCAGAGTATACGCTGAGCCTTCCAAAGTGCTTGCCAGTGAAGTCTAAGTTCATTAGCCAAAATTATATGCACTCCCCTCCCCCAGTGTGATCTGACCCAGTTCCTCCGTAGTTTATCTCTTCCCAAAGTTCTGCCTGGGTCCCATTGCCTTGCACGGGGTATCCTGAGTGCTCTGAAGGGTCCCGGGCCTTCATGACTGCTGCTCCTCTGCCTAGGACCACGAGCTCATCCATCTCTACTGCCCACCTACCTGCCCATCACACCCATGCAACTCAACAAATTCCAGTGGCACTCACCCCCTTGGTAGGTCTCCTCTGATCACTTCCCCAACCAATTCAAGCACCCTTAGGAGTAAATTGGTCACAGAACACTGGCCTGCTATGTAGAGAAAGTAAAACATGACAGAACGACAGGCTCTTGATGTTTTACCAGACTCTTTCTAAGAGCAGCCACTGCTGGTCAGAGGACCCCAGGGTTTCCTATCAGGAATCATGGGATCTCCCCTTCTGTGCATGTCTCTGTCCCTTCTCTGCTGGAGTGCTGAGAAGTTCCCTCTCTCAGCTGACCATAGCAATCCTCAGAGGGCAGCATTCCTACTTCTGCATGACGAAGGCCTATGGTTTTGATGTGTTAGAATGGAAGGTGACAGAGTGGAGGGCGCAGGAGTTTGCAGCCTTCAGGGTGTGCGCTTCCTGATCCTCTGCCTGCACCACACACACTACTTGGCGAGTGCTGAAGCCTGGTCTTCAAGCTCCAAGTCTTGTCTTTTTCCCTCAGAAGCTCCCTTCTGTAGGGCCTCCCTTGGCACCCCTCCTGCCGTCCTCCCTATACCCCTGAAAGTGTGGGCATCCATTTCGGAGCTCCCACTGTAGCAAATACTCCTCAGCCGCATGATCCTTATCTTAATTGCACCCCGGGGCTCATCATCATGGGAGCATGAGGCTGGTGCATTGAACATTCTTAGTAAATGTTTGTTGAAAGAACAAGTGGTTGAAGGGATGGGTGGACAGGTGGACAGGCAACCTGCAGAAGATCTTAAGACTCAGACTATAAGTGGCTTTGGCTCTTGTGCCAGATGTCAGTAAATGATGGAACTCATGGCTTCCAAGCTCCCAGGTGGCCCTCGGCAGGACTGCTGAGTTCTTAATCTTTGTTCAGAGCCCAATTTCTCTTCTATTCCCCAGCCCTTCCCAGATGGCAGGACCTGTACATTTCTCTCTGTTTCCTTGGGCTTAGCTTCAACTTGCAATACAGGTCTGCTTTTCTCCTTTTATCCAAGAGGTAAACATTCAATCATTCTAATCAACAGTCACAGACACAAACAAAATGATAGCCACCATTTGTTGATCAGGACCTATGTTGAGTGCCTTTCCGATTTTATTTCATTAAATCTTCACAGTTATCTTTTAAAAGAAAGAAGAGATGACTCTTGGCTTATAAATAAGGGGAAATGGGAGCCAGAGAAAATAAATAACTGGTTCAAGGTCACAGAGTTTGGAACCAAAAGAACCTGGCCTTCAGACTGAGGAAACCGCCTCCTGCATTTTGACAGATTCTCGAGGCTGTACTGCTCCATGGTCAAGATCCTGAGATGTACGTGGTGAATGATAAAAATCGTGGCCTAGAACATTTCCTGACCAAGGTCATCCCTTTCTGGTCCCACAGTGTAGTGTTCTGAACTCTTTTTTAAGTACCTGTCCATTTTGCTAATTGAATACAAAAGTTTGACCCTGCTCATGAGTCACTGCACCCTGGAGCTCATCTCCAGTGACCCTGGTGAGCCTTCCTGTAGCCAGACTGATGAAATGGTCTCAAAGAGGGATGCAGCTCCTGGGAAGCTTATAGAAACTCAGGTACACAGAACAAAGTCCTACTCTTGGATCAGGAGCTCTCATTTCTAGTCCTAACTTTGCCACTAACTCACTGTGTGTCCTTGATTCAACCTTCCTGTTTCTTGGCCTCAGATTTCTGTCTACAGAAAGAATCAGGACTGGTTAGAGTCCATGGAGCCATTGACTAAAAAGCAGGAGCTGTGAGCTAGTGCAGGGACAGGGGTAGGTGGTGGCACCACCTTGGGAGAGCAGGGGCCGCAGCACATGCAGAATAGAGGCCCCCTCAAAGAGGCACCCCACATCCAGTGCTGTTATCTTATGACTTGATTTATAAACATTGGCATCTCTGAGGCCAAATGGAGCATGACCATGGCGGGCTTGGCCACGCTTTCCCATGGCTGATCACCACTGTGTTCATAACTAGGAAGTGGAGGCCAAGGAAAAGGACCAGGTCAGTGAAGACAGGGACAGGGCATACAGGTGCGCAGCTCTGAGAAACCAGCCATGTGGATAGCCTGGGCCTTTAGCTGACTATGACCACCAGGAAACACGAAACAGAAGCTGCAACAAGAGGTGTCGCACGAGTGCTTAAAGAAGCTCTCACTCTAGGGCAGCTGGGGAATGAGACTGGTCCTCTCCGTGCATCAGAGCCCTGAGTGCCTGGGAGGAAGCAACGGGTGCTGACTTTCCCAAGGCCCAGGTGCACATTCAGCTCATGTGCTGCCCTCCAGCAAGTGGCCTTTGGAATCACTGAGGAATACCCACAAGCTTCTAATTCAGCAGTTCTGGCATGGGGAATCTGGATTTTGAATAAGGTTCAGAAGATGCTGATGTGACTGGGCAGGGACCACACAGGGCACTAAGAAGACTTTAGGTTCTAGACATGACCACTTCCATTTGAGACCAGCTATGTGACCTTGTGACTTTGAGAAATTTGCTGACCTGTCTGTGTCTCAATTTCCTCCTCATTCATAAATCCAGACTATTATGAGTACCTACTCAGAGGATCAGGATTTAAATGAGATAACCCAGGTCAAGAGCCAAGAACAGTGCTTGGAACACACTGTCATAGCCTAGGAGCAGTGACAGGGTTGCTCCCTGATGACCCCGTAGGTAAGAAACAAGAGGGGTAAAATCTCACACTCTCCTCCCTACCTCTGGCTTTCTGCTAATGCCCCCTAGAGGTGGAACTCAGCCAGCCAGAGACCGGAAAGGTGCTGAGAAACAGGCAGGTGGGCTCATGGAAAGCCCGGCTGACCAGATGGTAAAGTGTAAAGGCAGATATAAGATGACAGCATACTTAGAAAAGAGCCTCCACAACTAGGCAATTGGTGACACAGGCCTGTAATCCCAGCACTCTGGGAGGCTGAGGCAGGAGGATCACAGCCTTGAGCCCAGCCTGGACAACTTAAACCTTGTCTCAAAACAAAAAGGACTGGGTATTTCTCAGTACAAAGGCCCTGATTTCAATACCCAATACTAAGGGAGGAAGAGAGAAAGGGAGAGCGGGAAGGAGGCAGAGAGGAAGGTGGAGGAAGAAAAGGGCTTCTCCAACTGTCATTTGGCCTACACAGCCACTTTGGAGTGACCAACCACTAACCCAACCTACACAGTGATTTTCACTAAGGGGGTGGGGGTTTCAGAGAAGCTCCATGGGCTGAGTTGAGGAGGTCCTCTCCAAAACACATGCTGAAGCCCCCAACGCCAGCCACACACCACAGCAGGCTGGTCCCTGACATTCCCTGCAAGAGGAGCCAGATGGTCCTGGGTCCCAGCCCCAGCCAGTTCTGACTCTGAGCCAACCAGGTGCCAACCTTAAAGGAAAGGAAACGCTTGGCATTCTGTAGGGCACAGGGACTACCTTACAGGGAACAGAAAAGACAGGATGAAATCAGCACACACTGGAAAAGAAACAACCATCTGACACACAACCCTGAAGCCAGTTCTCTGCTCTGGACAAAGTAACCTCTGTTCAGAGCTTCCTCTCCGAAGGGCAGGCCCCTTCCCCAGAGACCCTCCTTATTCTTCAGGATTCCAGGGCGGGAGAAGGATGTCAAGATACACTAAGTCACCTTAGGCTCCTTAGAGGAAGCAATACCTGGCTTAATTGTTAATATTCATTAACTAAATTTGGACAAGATAAAGTATCACAAAATAATACATGGAAGGGATGGATCTGCAGAGGCCACAAACAGAACTAAAGTAGTTGCCATCACATGTTCATCTGGTGCTGGTGAACATGATGTTCCCTTTGGTCTTACTCTGGTTCTTTACTCCAGAACTCTTGAAAGTGACTGGTGATGGGAAGAGTGATGTGGAGGAGGCACAAGGGCTTTCAAAAAAAAAAAATCCGGGTATAATGAAGTCCCGGAGATGAGAGAGGAAGTTCGCTGTGGAAAGAGAAGACCGTACTGCTAGAGTGCGGTTCTGTTCACTAAAAACTGCAACTGGAAGAGCAGAGGTAACAGAGGGCAACGCAGTAAGGACTCAGTGAGGAGTGTGGCCTTGTCCCTGTCCCCAGGTAAAACGTTACTGAGCAGGCCCGCAGAGTCTACACCAGGAGTCCCCAGCCTTTTTGGTGTCAAGAGAAGTTCCACGGAATTTTCCCAGGGAATGGGATGGGAAGTGGGGAGAGGGGAGGTTTGGGATGATCTGAAGGAGCTTGAAACATAGATCCCTCCAATTCTAAGTTCACAGTAAGGTTCCTGCTCCCGTGAGAATCGAACGCCACTGTTGATCTGACAGGAAGCAGAGCTCAGGCAGTAATGCAAGCAGTGGGGAACAGCCAGCCATGAATACAAATGAAGCTTCCTTTGTTGGGGGTTGGGGCTCCCTGGTCTACAGGACCTACCAATGGTCACTCAGTCCCAGTGCAGCCAAGGAAACTAAAATAAGAGCAATCTGCTCAGCAGGCACGTACTATATTTGGTTCAGGTGTCAGAGCTCTGCAAAGAGGCTTCCAGAATCCCAAGACAAAGCCCACTTAGTCATAAGGAAAAGAAGGACAAAGAAGGCCTAAGGGCCCACATTATAATTTTCTAGGAGGACTGCACGATGCTAGAACGACTGGAAAATGTTTCACATAAGAAACTATGAAACACCTCCTTGTGGATTCAACCACTTCTCCAGGCTCACTCTCCATCATAATCTTTGTCCTTCATTCTCCGCACCATGATGTTGCATGGTAAAGGCAGAGTAACTGAGGACCAAAGAGAAGCCACAGGGGACTCTAACCCTCGTCCCCCAAATCCCATGAACTTAAAATTATTCAGTGTCCAGTAAGACCAATGGAGATGGAGAGTGGTGATTGCTACAGTGATACACGAGAGCTAGCTGCAGCCCACCGTACCCTTTGAGCAGGCACTGCAGGACAGTGTGGAGAGTGTGACGCGAAGAGCTAGATCAGTGCCAGAAAGTCAGCCGCACGCTTGGAAAGACAGTGTGAGCAAAGGGACGCAGAACAGGCTTGCCTAACAGGTGTGAGGGCCTACGTCTGATCTCCAGCACAGCAAAACACAAAGAGCAGTCAGCAGGATTCTGTCATAACTAGCTGCAACTGGAGGAGCAAAGCTGAGAGTAAGGAAGGACTCTGGTTTAATTCCTGATTTCTGGCCAGGATAAAGGAGAGAAAGGCAGGGACCCTCGGGGAGATGAGCTCACAGTGAGGAAGGCGGATGAGCAAACTGAAAACACAGCAAAGGGTCCCATTAAGTTAGAAGGGCTTTCAGAGCCTTGATCAAGACAAACCCAGCCAGCGCACAGATCTGAATCGCCCAAGACCTGGAAAAAGATGAGGTCATCCAGGACAGCAAGCTGTAGCCAGCACCGTCAAGCAAGGAGGATTCAATAGAGAAGAGCCAGGGAGGTAAGATCATGCTAGTCACCTTTCTGTTACTGTGACAAAACACCTGAGATTAACAGATTAGAAGGAAGAAAGATTTGTTCTGGATCTTGGCTTCAGAGATTTCATTCCATGGTGGCTTGGCTTTTTTGCTTTGGTAGGGAGAGCAGCACATGAGAGCAGGAAAATGGTCGAGGAAGGGGGTGGGGTCCCAACATCTCCCTTAAGATCATGTCCCTGGACATCTGAGCTCCTTCCAGTAGGTCCGTTTCCTAAAGGTTTCTTTCACTATCTTCCAACAGCACCACCATGCAAAGATCAAGCCCTTACACATAAGCCTTTCAGGGGACATTTGGGGTCCATATGAAGAAGGTAGGAGAAGCAGGGGTCAGAAGCCCAAAGATCACAGGATATCAAATAAAATGAAACAACCAATGGTATCAAATGTTCTTGATAGATCAGGTTAAAATGAGACCATGGGGAGCTCATTACAGTGAATCATAAAGGGTTTCTCTATGCTGGGGGCAAGAGCCACATTCCAGATGGCTAATTGCAGGGACAGCCATAATCTCACCACTCAGATGGGCCCAGTATGGATCTTGGCTGTCGGCAGGGTCATGGTGCCCAAAGGGGTACAGCATCCTGGCTCAGCCCTGAATCCTGGGATAAGCCAGGCTCTGGTACTTTAGAAACAATGGTCCAGCACTGCATGCTGAGAGCTGCAGAGGAGAAAAGCTTAAACAGATACAAAATTCAAATATTTCTGAACCCCTTACTCCTTTTCACATTCAGAACAGGCAATATCCTTGACACTGAGTAAGGTTATATATCAATTGCCCAGTCAAGCAGGTAGACAAGGAATAGCCTCCTGGACCCGATGTTCTCCAATGCTAGGGCCGCAGGGCCCAGCATATAGGAACTGGATTTGCCACTTGGAGAGCGAATCTGTCTTAGTTTTTCCTGCCTGAAAAAATAAAGAGCTATTGCTCTTAGTAGCCTAGAGACCCATGTCTGGTAATGTGGTGGGGAAAGGAGGGGAAGAAAAAGTCAGCAGGTAGAGAGCACAAAAGAAGACAGAGGTTTCTGGAACAAGGTTTCTTCCCCAGACAAATAACTCCCTGCATGCTGCCTGCTCTCTGTCCTTGGTTTGAGTCAGGGCTCCTGAGGAGCCTTGCTCCCCACAGAGCTGAACCTCAGATTGACAGCACCTCTGCACTTTCCCCAGACCTCCACTTTCTATGCCATTTGCCACCTAGTGAGAAAACATCTCTCCACACTCAACATCACAAATCTAGCAGACATGGGCATTCTGGAAGGGGATGCCTCATGGAGAGTGGGGACAAGCTCGTCTCCAGCCCACAGATCACTTAGTAAGGGGAGAAAACAAAATTGCATGGTGGGGAGAGGGGAATGCCAAGATGGCAATGGAAGAACAAGTTGAATTGGCATAGAATCCCCTACCTTTCAAACTGTGTTGTGCCTAGACTAAGAGGCAGTCCCACACAGGGAAGTGGGTGGGAATGACCCAGCCCTTTCTTGAATGGTGACTGTCTAGTGGGCCCCGCTGTTGGCCTATGATACTTGAGTCAGAAGCATGGGTTCTGGTGTTTGGCCCTCTGAGGTCAGCAGAGGATCAGAGGTGCTGGAGTGAAGGACTACAGACAGTTGAGGTAGTTCTTCCTTGGGGTTCAGGGTGGATCCCCGACATCCTCAGTGGATCTCATGGTATATATCCTAGTGGTGGGGATATGGACCAGAGGTGCAATACAGATTTGGGTCTCCAGGGCAGAGAAAGGGGTGATTTGCTCAGCAAAACCTCCCAGAAAAACCACCAGAGCTTGCCTAGTGGACAAAAGCTCAGGGCTCTGCAGTGCAAGCCCTGGCCAACGGTCTGGTTTTCTTTACATCCTGAAGTAGGGAACATCTTTTTTAACCTTGTAAGTAGAAGGTCACAGGGCAATGCTGGATGAAGAGCAGGTGTAAGCAGATGAGGTCAGGATTCTGCTCAGAGCAGGAGGCAAGTCTACTCTGCAGCCCAGGACTCAAGCCCTAAGTGTCCACAGAGAAGACCCAGAGCTTATAGGGTGGTTCAGATCACTGCTCCAGGATACCTCCATCTGCGCTCAGCCAGGAACAATGGGTCAACCAAGTGGGAAAGACACAGTGGCTGTTTCAAGCCAGGTTTCAAGGGAGCCTCTAGGTCCCCAATCTTTTGGCACCAGAGGCCAGGTTTTGTGGAAGAAAGTTTATTCAGGGATGGGAAGTACAGGGAGAAGTAGAGTTTGGGGTGATTCAAAGAGCATGCAATCCAGAACAACGCAGTTCATGGTAGGGGTCTGCTCCTGTGAGAATCTGATGCTTCTGTGGACCTGACTGCAGACAGAGCTCATGGGGTAAAGCCAGCCAGGGAACAGCTGCAAATGCAGACAAAGCTTTGCTCCATCATTGGCCATGGACAGATAGGTACTAGTCTGTGGCCCAGGAACTGGTGAGCCCTGCTCTGGGACTCTGTCAAAGTGTGAGGCAAAGCTCTAGTGCCCAGCTTCTTCTGAAACTTCCATCCTTATAACTTATAATTTACAACTTCTATCCTTATCCATCTGACAATCTTCTTTTATAGTTAATGTAGACCATGCCCCTTTGGGGGCATGACACCTGTGACCCCTGAGATTTACTCTCTATTAGGATCCTATGTGGCTGATATGAACAGAGTATCAACCAGAAATAGGCAGATATCCATTTAATTGTTGTCACCCCCACAGTTTATTTCCCACACAAGAAACACACAGGTGGCAACAGGCATTCACTGAACAAGATTTTTAGGCTGGAATTGTACAGTCCCTATGGCAGGTGCTGAGGACTCATTGATGAATCACCAGACAGTGCCCACTCTTACAAAGTTTGTAGTTGACTCTCAGGTCATGAAACATGGAAATAGAAACTAGTATGGCATGTGCCCAGGTACTACAGAACAATACCAAAGAAAGAAATAAGCCAAACCAGGTAGAGGTGGTGGTAGAGAAGGATTCCTGGAAGAAGCAACTTCTAAGCTGGGATCTGAGAGAAAAGAGAACTTCCCCAGGGTATGAGGAGACAGAAACAGGTTCGTGTGTGGTGGGTGTAGAAAGGAAGATGGAAAGGTCTTCAGAGTATGATTCCTACAACGGCCATGGCAAAGAGATGGGTCATCATCCTGGCAACTATGGAAAAGCCACAAAAGGGCCTTAAGAAGGGGAGAGATACAATCAGATTTCCACTTTAGAAGGTGTATCCACACCACTATGAGAGCAAGTCATGCAAGGAAAGTGAGGTGTGTGGAGCATATCCAGAAAACACTATAGGGACCCAGGCATGAGAGCAAGAGACCTGAAACAGGCCTGGGACACAGACAACAGACTAAGAACAAGAGGAGAAATAGATACATAACATGTGCTGTCACAGGTCTTGTGGAGGGGAGAGGTAAGAGTGGATTTGCAGCTTTGGTGGCTCAGCACTGAGCAAGACAAGGATGGCAGAAAAGGGTTTGGCTAGAGAGAGAAAGGGAGGACTTGAGGGGAGACACTGAAAAGTCTACAGCCCCAGGGTGCTATAGTCAGCTTTCCCACTACTCTATTGACAGGAAAAAGCTTATTTAGATCACCGCTTTGGGTGATCAGGGTCCAAAACCAGGCTGCTCACTGGTTCAGCCTCTGGTGAGGACAGCAAATGGTGGCACATCATGGCAGAAGCAGTCACAGTTCAAACAGGAAGCAGAGTCCCTCAGTCTCTTACAAGGACAGGCCCCAGGAATCTCACCTTACCTCTGACAGGTCTGCACCAGCTTCCAATGCCACCCATTTGGGGTCCAAGCTCCCAATGCATGAGCTTCAGAGGGGACATAAAACACATTCAATCCATAGCAGAAGCCAAGAAAGTGGAAGAAACTATCCGGAGGGAGCACACAGATAAGAAGAAGCCATCCAGAACCCAGCCCTGGAGGTAGTTGAGGACTAATAATTAGAGACCATAAGCTTACAGGGCTGCATAACCTTTTAGACCCTGAAACTCAGAATCATCTCCACAGGTCTCTTCCTCAGCTATCCTCACACCCACACTCACCCTAAGTGCGACACACTGCCCCTGCTGAGACCCAAGCACCTGCGACTAGTGCGGAAGTCGTGGACCGTGGATCAAGAGGGCACCCTGTGCATTACATTTTAGGAACTGCATCTCACCCTTGATGGGCACTGAGCATGCACACTACCGCACAGTGGACCTAGAAACTTGGATGGCTGATACAACCCCACATATCCAGGTGCACATCGCTCCACAGTCTGCCTGGATTTGCTTGTTTGTATCCACAAAATTTCTCCTAAAAGCAAAACTGAACAAATAAGCTTATAGTCCAGAAAGCATTTGTCACCTTTTTTTTTTTACAGGACTGGAAACAGAACCCAGAGCTGTAGGCAGCTCTGTCACTGAGCCACACGCCCTGCTCTGGCACACTTCTTCCTGTCTTATCCCATTAGTAAAACTGAATGAATCCTCATGACTAAACTATAAAATGGATTTTATAACCCACAAGGCTGAAAATGACTCCAAAACTCTCCCCTATACTCTGTAAGTCTCAAAAACTCTCCACACCACCCCACTCTAGTACTAGGAGTCAAACCCAGGGCCTGCATATTGAGCTACATCTGCAGTAGCCCTCACCCCCTCAAGACAGGATCTCAGAAAGTCACTAAGATGCCCAGGGTAAGCTCAGACTTGCAATGGTACTGCCTCAGCCTCCTAGAATGAGGGCTTACAGTTTTAACTTGAGGAAAGGCCTCCTTACAAAAAGGAGATCCTACAAAAGGAAGTGAGCACGGCACATACAATATGCAAGTCTTTTCTTTCTTCATTCATTAAATAATGCCCAATTTTCTACTATCTACCTGTAGGCAGAAGTTGAACTAATGCATGTTAATAGAGAACATGCCTTAATTAGGATCCTATATACACGTCTGATGGGCTGTGCTCATTTGTGGAATCCTCTGATTGAGCCTCTCTGGAGAATTGCTGTCATAACTGCTTGTCAGCGTGAGATGAAGTCCTTGGATTTAATGTGTCTGTGGGAATTGCAGCCTTTCATTTTCTGTGAGGCTCTGCTTAAAAGGCCTCCACCTTACTTGACTAACAGGAGATTATCTTTCACAGCAGAGTGACAAAAGGGGCCCTAATCGGTGACTTTACTAATAGCCATTTCCTTTGTGGTAGCATTAGCCCAAATTGGCCTTAGCCACACACACACCATCTATCCTCCAGGGTTTATGCCAAAAGATCTTAACTTGGTAATTAAACATCCAATCTGTCCTGTGAGGCTGGGAATCCCTCTTCTCTCTCTCCTTCTCCAGTGCCTCAGTTTCTCTCTGGAGCAACATGGGAAAATCTCCCATCCGTGCAATAATGAACAAGTAGGAAGTGTGCGCTCTCCAGACGGCACACTTGGGAGGATCACAGGGCTTCTGAGGCATCAGGCATCCCTCAGAATGTCTTTAATCTGCCAGGCTGATTCTCCTGGCCCCACTTCCCTCACATATCTGAGGACACGCTGAGGGTTCACTTTGAATCTGTAGATATGACCAGTTACCTGAGCTAGACATCACAGACATAAGCGTGAACTTGGTGGGGGATGGGCCAGACCACGGATCACAGAGAAGCCCTCATCTCCTGAAGGTGAGGTCCTCTCAGGGACACTGGTGGAGCCCTGGCAGGGGCCACAGAACCCCATCTCTCACTTGGTTCCTGGCCCTGGCTGGCTGACCTAGGGACAAATGATCTGAATCAGAAAGGCCTTTCCTCACCCGCTTAACTCCCACCTCTCCCAGCCAGTATCAACAAGAAAGACCCTTTATTGCATCTGCTCTCCCTTTGGGACCAGGTAAGCCCGGATGACTAATAGCTAACCTTTCTTAAGCACTTACTACATTTCAGAACTGAATCTGACCTGAACAACTCACGAAATTCTCACAATGACCCTCTTGAATAAAGCCCTTGTACAATCCTATCACCAATGGTAAACCAGGCACAGATAAATACAGTACCCTGAGCAAGCTAGGAAGCTGCAGCCCTAAGATCTTCATCCAGGCAGAGGAGTCAAAGCCAGCACTCAACCTCCACCCAAAGCCAAGAAATTGGTAGCCTCGTGTTTAATTTTTTTAGACAGTGCCAAGGGACTCATTGTCCTTCTTGCCCTCCAGAATAGTTCTTCAGATAAGCTATTAATAGACTCAAAATTCTGCCACTAAAATAATTTTTCTAGTTACTACAAAACACATAAGCTGGGAGGATGCAGAAATATAGCCCAAGGGAGCCTTTTCCAGGCCCATGGGCTGCCATCAGTCTTTGCCCTTTCTCGTGTCTGGAAGTTTATCAGTTCCTCCTGAATGTCCAGGCAGGTAAGGGAGGGCCAATGTGGGTCAAAGAGGGAGAAAAGCTTGAGGCTGGGAGTGTAAACAGGAGAGAGAAAGAGACCCAGATCAGCATGGAGCACAGGGCAACTCTGAGAACACTCCACTCTGCTTCCTGCTAGCTCTGTAATCTCAGCCAACATAATGAACCACGTGAGTTTCCGGATCTTCAATGGCAAAATGTAATTATAAAGAGTCACTTTGTATTGTTGTTGTAAAAATTCAATAAGGCAATGCTTACAAAGCACTCAGCTTTGCACCTAACACATAATATGGACATTAAAATGATAGTTCTTGTCATAATTATTGCTGCTACTCAAGGAAAATGCCTTGAAAGAGAAAGAGAAGCCAGTGGGCAGTGTGGATGGTGTGGGGCCTATCTTCATTGACCAATCAATTATTCCTCACTCATTAGTCAATTTATACTGGACTTATCATGTGTTGAGTAATGTAAATTGAGTTATGTCTCCCCAAAAGATGTTTCAGATTCCTAACCCCTGGTGTCTGTGATTGTGACCTCATTGAGATATACAGCCTTTGTAAATGTAATCAAGCTAAAATGCAGGTATATTGGATTTGAGCGGGTAGCTAGTCTAATATGACTGGCATCCTTAAAAGGGGAAGAGTTATACACACACACACACACAGCAGAGTACCCTGTGAAGACGAAAGAAGAGATTGGAATGATACAGCTACAAGCTAAGGAATGCCCAGCATAACTGGCAAATACCTGAGGCTAGGAGAAAGACAAGGAACAGATTTCCCATTGGAACCTCCAGAAGTATCCAACACTACTGACACCTGGATTTGAGACTTCTGGCTTCCAGAACTGTGAGAGAATAAATTCCTGCTGTTTTAAGCCACTCAGTATGTAGTACTTTGTTAGAACAACCCTAGGAAACTAATAGAGGTGGTAAAACTACAAAGATAAATTTAAAGACACAGCTCCTGTCCTGCAGGCTTTATTATTTCATCCACATAAACGTTGGTGTCCAGATATCATGCTGATGGCCCTAGGTCCAGCTTCCACTGTGCTGGAACTTGCCTAGATAGGGACTCTTTCTCCTGATCTGTCACAAAGGCTGCAGCCATGGGCTTGACTGGATGCCTGGGGGAGCAAGGCAAGGGCTGTACCTGCCATGAGTTATGCCATGGCCTTGTCACTCAGGGCATTGCACTGAGGACTGTGCAAGTGAGGGTAGTGGCAAGAAAAGAAGGGCGTGGCTGGGACACCTTCTTGGACTTCTCCCACACCGACACCCCCCACTGCTCCTGTTTATTTCTCCACCCCTTCTCTTCGGCTTTTCAGTTTCTGCTCTGGTCCATCTCACCCTTTACAGACTAGTGGACGGGAAATGCATGGGTCTTGGTGCCAGAGTTTGAACCCTAGTTCCGTCACTTAGTAGCTATGGGATCCTGGGCAAGTAACACTAGCTTTCTCTGCCTCACCTTTTTCATCCATACAATGGGGACTGTATGTGTGGACCCAGTATCATTCCACATGATGGAATACATAACATGAGCATTTTAAGGGCTATAGGGAGGGTAAAGAGTTCTCATCATGTACAATTTCTAGGACTTCTGGAGAGAAATAGGGATTTTTAGAGAGTAGGATAGGATACAGCACAAAACCAGCTTGCATATGCATGCACAGGCACGAGTGTGCACACAGATAAATCAGACGCTCCATGTAAAGAACAAATAAGCATCATTGGCCCAGAAGTAAAGGAGGTATCACCACCAATGACAAAGAGCTCTGTAACACTGGATAAGAGTTATCATCACTTTAATTAAATGATTTGAGGCTCCTAGGGCTCTAAAATTGTGCGACATAATGAGAGTGTGTGCATTCACTGTTTGCTCTTATAGAACCACACTTTAAGACAAGATTCTTACTTATGAGCCACCCATTAGAAATCTGGAAAATCTGTGACTCTCAAGGGAATTCCAATAATGAATTCCAATAGTGAAATAAGAAGAGCCATTTGATGTGTGAAGTAATCGTGGGCCTGGGTGATAGAGGACATGCCCCTCTCTCCACTCTTCCTCTGAGAAAGCAAATGCCAGACTATCACAGAGACTGACGTCATTTGGAACAAAACTAGTAAAGTGGGTGACACAGCCTATCACTGCCCAAATTGGAAATGTCACCAACTAGTTTTCATCTCCGCTCAGGATAACATAGACAAAGGTGCCTGGAGTGAAGACTCCAGAAAAAGTTTCCTTAACAATGAAATGGTACGTGAGTTTAGGGATGTCATCTTCCCTGAAGCTCTTTAACAAGAAGTTATGTGGCAATTACACATTTTGAGTTGGGAACTCAGAGGCAGGAATATGGACACAAGGACCTTTTGATGTCCTTCCCTGCCTGTACATTCTCTATTCACCCCTGGAGTGACAGTCAGGTCACAAGGGCACCACGCTCTTGTGTTGCACACACACACCAGCTGTTCCTACATTGCTCACATTTTCCCTGCTGGCACAGTACACACCAAGGTAACGTTCTTACAGATTTTTGCACATTCCACATTGGCATGTGAGAATAACTGCACATTGCACTCAGCAAAGAGGAGAAAATAAAACCCAATACTGAATTGGAGATGAGAGTGTTGTGTTTCGCCCTCTTTGACAGCCAAAAGTCAATTTAGGACTCTACAAAACCAAACTTGCCAGAAAAAAAAATATGGGCATCTTTCTAATTCTCCTGAGCTCACTTAAGGATTGAAATTCAGTGTTTGCTGAAGAAGGAAAACCTGATGTGGACAGCGGTTTATGGACCATTTCAGCTGGAGATGTAAGAAGGAGAGTCCGTCCAGTTTGCACTTTTCATGGCAAGACTCCTAAAGGCTCACTGTGCACTCACACAACAATATCCTAACCTCTGTGCATGGATTCACTCACTTAATCATCCCAACAACCTTCTGAGGCTGAGACAAGTTAAGCAGTTGGCTCAACATAACAACACAACTGCCAAACCCAGAGCTGGATTTCAAACCAGACAGCCTGGCTTTAGAGCCTGCATTGTTAGCTCGTTCAGATCATAAACCCTTCTTCACCCTTTCCTCATCTCTCTGATCTTTGTGTAATGGAGCCATACATTTCTGCCGAAAGTGAATGATCCATCAGCCAAAGCCACCAAGACACACCATGCCAGAAGTCGGTTCAGTTACCCATAACTCAGGCAGCTCAATGGCACTCCTACCCAGCAGTCATACTGTAGGATTTTTCTTAACCTATTATTATTTTCTCTCCCTGGTGAATACATTCTCCAAAATGACTTTTTTTTTTTTCACCCCTGGAAGCTGTCATTTGAGGTGATGAAACATCAGCCAGGCAGTCATCACCATAAATAATGCACCAGCCTCTCACCAAGAATCAGTAAGGTACAGGACAGCTCACAGGGCCCATTATCCCATATGGTTCATAAGTGGGCATTGTGATTAATGCATTTATCTGCTATTCAGAGGAACACCCCATAGTAAGAGTCAGTAATTACTGAATAGCGAATAAGTACAAGAAAAACCAAAATGTATTCATGTATTGAGTTGCTGCAACACTTTCATTTCCAGAGTCTTTATCCATTGTGACTTTCACAGGTCCACAATAACTGAAGTACAGCAGAGGTGTGGGAGATAGAAACCCCAATTTTGAGAAAGCCAGAAGGCTCAAAGAGCTTGCTTGTAATCACATGAATCAATTCAGCCCGCATGTATTATTTACTGTGTGTCAGACATTGCCAACACTGTATACAGGAAAACTTCATTACATAACAGGAAGAATAAACACAAAAGACATTGCAATTGGAAAAGTTAGAGGCAGGAAGGCTTCCCAGAGTGCAGCACCCTTTTCCGTCCATCCACGCCTTGTGACAAGGTCCATGGGTGGAGGAGAGCGCTTCTCCAGGAAAAGGATACCGCATGTGGGAATTGGGCGCAAGGATCTTCTAATGTTTTGTGCTGATAATTGTAATTTGTGTAGTTCACATGTGTATGTTTTTATGTGATGCTCAATATGGAGTCGAGGGTGGAGACTCCAGGGGGGTTGCTGGAGGCCCTCTAGATAACCCCTTTGTGAGGACTGGTTGTGGGTTTTGCCTTCTGTGAGTAGTGTGAGAGTTTATGCGGGAGCTTTGGGTGGGAGAGCTCATGGAAGAGGATTTGCGGGGTTCCTGTGAGACAACTGCCCTGAGACACTGGACAGGCAGCCAGAGACGGGCAACTAGGACACATATGTTACGCCACCGGCCGCCTAAGACAGGCACAGGACCAATTGCTGTCCTGCAGGCCCATGACGGGTAAGGCCTGGTTGGGTTCATATGAAGAGTCCTTGACCTAAGACAGGCGCTGTCCTCACAGGGACTGCCATACTCCCATAAGTGATAAAGGAAAAAATGTAGGGAGTGGCATGATAGCCTCACACATCTCTTCCTCCTGCAGGCATCCAGGTGCATCAGCTTACATTTCCCAAGCTAACTAAGTAACAAGATTGAGATGTTACAAAGATGAAAAGAGTTAATTGACACCTATTGCTTGGGATTGTCCCTGCCTGGCCCTAAGCCTGGGGCACTTCCTGCTTGGGGTTGAGGTTAATTAAAACCTATTGTTTAGGATTGTCCCTGCCTGGCCCTAAGCCTGGGGCGCTTCCTGCTTGGGGCTGGGGGTTGCTGCCAAAGGTTAGCAAATATATACTCCAGCTTCTAAA
>PVLA01000538.1:93586-136870 GCA_004027455.1 Hydrochoerus hydrochaeris | reverse complement strand
AACTCCCTGTCCACCTTTGGGAACCCTCTGCCCTGCCGCAGCTGGACTCCGGCACCAGAGGAAGTGATACCCGAGATGTGTCTTGCAGTTAAGTTCCCCCCCACCCCAGTGGGAAGAGGAGGAAAACAACAGTGCAGGTTGGGGAAGGACCATACAACATACTCAGGTCTGGAGTCAGTGATCTTTTCAGAGACTCACATGTCACATATTGAAGACCTTGTCTGTTGCTCGAAGGAAATTAATTGGGATTTCTCCCAGAGCCTATAGAGAACAGGGCAACATCCAAAGTTTTTAAAGAAGTGTCTGGTCACAAACAGATCTATGCTTCCAAAAGCCAGCCAAGGAGTGATGGCAAGGCTGGACTGCACAGGGCCAGCAGCTCAAGGGCCAGTGCTTTAGTGAAGGCAGAGGTGGCTGCAAAGGGTCAGGACCGGAGGGTCTGCAGACATCTCAGAAGGCCATAGGAGCAGGCTTCTGATGAGACCTAAGGAAAGGAAAGTGGAAAGCAGAGGCTGCCACAGGGTGGGGACATCCTTAGTAGAGGATAAGAAGCATCTGGAGGGATCCGGAGAGCAAAACTAACACCACTGCATGTTTGCCACATGCAGGGCTGTCTTGGTGTCTCCTTAGCTCCCCATACCGACCTCATATGGTGCTGCCATAAGCAGAATCAGCTCAGGATAACAAGGTATAAAACTGAGGCCAAAATAGCCAAAGATGTTCTCTGGGCCACACAGAGCATCCCTCCCCTCCAACTCTGGCCCTGGGGGTCCCACGCCAACCCCACGTTTCACTGCATGCATGGAACTACAGTCATGCCACATGTAACTTCATTCTTCACTCTCTCCCTCCTGCCCAAAGCCAGGAGCATCTTTCCCTGTGATTCCCTTGTGAAAGAACTCTGTCATCTTTGCCTGCCTGCCTTCCTTCCTTCCTTCCTTCCTTCCTTCCTTCCTTCCTTCCTTCCAAAGTATTCCTCTCCTCAGACTCTTCCTCCATTCTCATTCATACATGTGTCTTGCTAGAAATGGCAAGAGCAGGGCAAAGAACAACCAATCAGAAGTGGGAGCAACCTGTGCACCAAGGCTGGCTTAGCCACAGGGGGACTTGCTTGACCTCAGCCTCAGGGGACAAGAATTGCATATTAACCTTTGCTTAGCCTGAAGGATTATTGCTGGGAATGAAATGAGAGAAAGAGCTTGCAAACAACACCAGCAAACTGTAGAAAGGCATGCTGTGGATTATCACTATCCACTATCCCCTGGACAGTGAGTTCTTGAGAACAGGGATCAGATGGGTTGGATCTCAGGTACCTAACTCATTCCTGGTACAGAGTGAATGCTTGACAGCAGAGGTTGAATAGCCTTTCAGCACCCACAGACACAAGGACACTCCCCACGCCCCAGCCCCATACATGCAGGCAAATCCACAATACCCCACTTTGGGAAGCCCGGCTTTCCCCCTGGATTGTTCCAAAGACAGTCAGCTCCTGGAGGAGAAATAAGTGAGAGTCACGCTGCCTGGATGCCTGTATTGGGCACGTTTGATCAAGACTGTGTTCCACCTCTTCTCCAAGGAAGTTGCTGAAAGCTGAATCCCTGCCTGCCCCTCAATCTCCCCTACCCCCTTGTTTCCAAGGAGCCCCAGCTGGGATGCTGCTACCTCGGCAGCCTTTGTGCCCTTTGCGCCGTCTTGGTGTCTTCCCCCCCACCCCCCATAAGAGCTCGGCCGCCTCTACTGCTGTTTCATTGATGCCTTGAGCAGAGCTGGCATGTGCGACTGCTGAGAAGGGGGAGCACGGAGCGGCGGGGGAAGCAAGTAAAAATAGCCTGGCGCGCACCGCACTGCCTGCTTCGGACTCCTTTCACCCTCGCCGCCGAGGTGGGAACTCAGCCACCACCGGTGCACACAGCGGGAGCAGGCGGAGGTCTGCACCAGACCCTTCTCAAAGGCAGGCTTGCAGAGTCTGGGACCCGCAAAAACTTTTTTTTTTTTTAAGCAACCAAGCTAGGGGTGAGGTGGGATGAGGAGGCAGTGGGGAGCAAGCGCCTTCCGGCTTCCAGCGCGCCAGCCACCTGGCTGCAGGGACAGTGACGCCTGGCTGGCCCAACACTTCAGAGAAGCTAGGCCTTGAGTCTCTGCTATTTTTAGAAACCTCTTCTGCCAGTGGGCGTGCAGAGGGCGGAGGGGGAGGGGAAAGGCTGGCTGTGTCTGCGAGACCTCGCGGTACACACCTTTCCCAGCGTCTGCTCTGCGTGGGGGTGGGAGCGGGGATGCGGCTGGAGACACGCTGGCCGGCTTTGCCCTAACTCGAGGAGCCCGCAGGAGCTCCCGCGTGCCCAGAGCTCTCAGCCACAGGGCGTGCTGCCAGATGCGTGCTGCTTTTAGTCCCCGAGGGAACGAGGGTTCTTAAAGCTCTGCTGCCTACGCTGTGGGTTTGGGGTTAGCTGTAGAGCTGTGAACTCCAGGAGAGAAGATCGGAAAGGTCGCCGCACCTTTTCGCATTCCGGCAAGACGTAGGGACAATCCCCGCGCCACACCCCCACGCTGCCCCACGCTGCATATGGGTAACCATATGTGAAAGTATGGCAGCCCCACAGACGCCTGGCTATTAATAGCGACCAGGAGTTTGCTCCCTGTGTCTTTTTCCTGCCGCCGAGTAAGGGACGATCACACATACCCCACTCCGCCCCCACTCGGCGCACCATTCCTCTGGGAAGGTAAGGGGCTGCCCACGCCGATGCCCTCCGTGACCACAGGTTCCCAGAGCCCACGGAACAACCCGGTGGCCGTAAGGACAGCGGGGAGCGAGACGGGCGAAGAGACACAGCCTAGAGTCTCGGGACGGAACGCCCAGAGGGACTCGGCGGTTCGGGCCGACTGAGAGGAACAGAAGGGCAGATCCCAGCGGCCGTGCCGGGCGCGGGCGCCGCGTGCGTCTGCGGAGCAGGATCAGCTCCCGCTGCCCCGGCGCGGACGCGTTCCGCTGCCCCCTCCCCCCACGAGGCTTGCTGCGGCAGCGCGGCCACTGTCCCCGGTGCTGAAGCCTCCCAGGCCCCGCATCCCCACGCCCCCCTCCGGGGCCCAAGAACTGCGCACCTTTTCCTGCCCAGATCTTATCGGGGGGGGTGGGGAGATGGTCCCTAGGGGATCCCTAAGTCCTACCACCCGCTCGGCGTCGTTGGAAGCCGAGGGCAAGATCGCCTCGAGCTCGAAGGGTGGAACTGAGCAGCGGCCAGAGAGGGTCGTGAAAATGCGTGAGGGGGCAGACCCGGCCGGGCACCAGCCCGACCCGGATCCCGACCAAGGTCCGGGGCGCAGCGTAGGACACGGAGGAAAGGGCAGGGGCAGCGGGTGGCAGGAGAGAGCGATGGGGCAAGAGCGATTCTTGCATTTTCAAGAGGGAGGGGACCTGAGACCTGCACCGTCCCCCCAACACGTACACACACGCGCGCACACACACACACACACACACAGACATACACACACGCGCGCGCGCGCGCGCGCGCACATACACACCCGGCCAGCGGCAGCCAGCGGGATGGAGCCGGAAAGTTTGGCACTCGGCGCAGGGCGGCGGCGGCGCGAGCCGGGGGAGGCGGTCGGCGGCCGGGGGCAGGGGGCCGGGGCCGGGGCGGGGGGCTGTGCGCCCTGGCGCCCGCTTACCTCGGCGCTCTCGGCGGCGTTCTCCGCCATCTTCCTCCGGAGGAGCAGGCAGCGGGAGGAGTGTTTCATGCCCATAAGCGCCAGCCAGGGTTCGGCGATACAGAGCTAGTAGAGAAAGCGAGGGAGCTGGTGTCGCTTTAAAAGAGAGAGCCAGGGAATGGGCGAGGGGGAAAAAAAAGAACTAGAGAAAGAAAAGGAGAGAAAAGCACAGCCCCTCCGCCGGGCGCCGGCCGCACCACCAGCCGCGAGGGAGTCCTTCCCGCAGTCCGCACTTTGTTTTCTTTTCCTCCTGCTCCCGGCTCCGCGTTCTTTCGCACACTTGCAAGTTCTCGGAGCCCGATCCCTCCCGCCCCTCTCCACCCGCGCTGCGGGCGCGCTGGAGGAGGCGGCCCCGAGGGCTCCCGCGGCGGCGGCTCGCGAGGTCCGGCCGGTCAGGCAGCGCCAACTCCGCTCAACTTCTGCGGGTCGGCGGGGGAACCGCGCGCGCCCCGCGCTTCCCTCCCGGGGGCTGAGCCGGGTGAGTGGGGGCGGGGAGGGAGCCCCGCGGGGCGGGCGCCGCTGGGTGCAGACCGCGGCCCGGGCGCCCCGGCGCCCCCGGCCCGGCTTTCGGGCTCTCCGGCGGCCTCTGCTCCCTGGCGCGCCGCACAACTTGCGCGGGGGCCACAGCGGGCCGCGCGGACGCTGCAGGGCCGCGCGGGGCTCGCGCCAGGAGAGCAAGCGCCGAGCAGGGCTCGCGTGGGCTCTCAACCCCGTCTGCGCGCGTCCTCCCGCCCACTGAGGGCGAGCTCCAGGCAGGACAGGGCCAGGTGCCTAACCCGCACCCCTCTGGACCTCCACCTCTCCCGCTCCTCCTCTGATTCCTGGATCTTTTCTCGGTGAATGATGGTTTGGGGGGCGAAGAGGTGGGTGTCTGGGTGGGGGAGGGTCCTTAACTCCTTCAACTCTGGGGTGAACCGTGGAGTCGTTACCTAGCCCTTTCTCCACTGTCTCTGTCCCAGGCATTGGAGCTCCAAGGCTCCCCGCTGGCGGACAGGGTGGGGTGAAGGTGACAGCCAGCTGTAGCTTGGCAAAGAAGGTGGAGAAAAGTCTAAGGGAAGCGCCTGCTGTCCTCTCCCCCACCGACCCCGTCCTCCCTGGCGGCCCCCTGCCCACACGCATCTCTGCCCCCTCCCTTCCCCTCCTCCACTACCAGATTTTGAAGTCCCTTTTATGGGAGAGAGGGAGGTTGTCACGTACCCATTAGGATTCTCTTGATCCTTTTTTAAGGGAGTTTGGGCGGCGGCAGGGGGTGTGAATTTTTATACAATGCATCCCTGTATTCACTTTAAGAGCTTCTTTTTCTCTGACTGGCCATCTGTCGGGCGGTGGGAGATAGAACAATGGGGGAGGGGACCGCTACTCTTCCTCTGGCTGCCTCAGGACACACAGGCTGACTCCTTAAGACAGACCACCGTCAAGGACGGGGACCTCAAAGAGGTGTCTTGAGTGCCCTGTTTCTCTTCATGTCGCTGTCCTCACGCTGAGAGAGCTGCTCTGAATGCCCTATTTACTTCTTCCCTTACCTTCGACAGCCAAGAAGTGCAAGCCTGGGCATCCTCAGCTAACCTCAAAAAGGGCAGGACCGGGCTCCTTGCTAAAGAGGCTCCTCACCTGTCCTCAGGCAGAGAGAAGACCTGGCGGTGAGTAGAGGCAGAAGCAAGAGGGAGAGAAAGGAGAGGACAGCAGTGAGGAAGATGAGGGAAACGTAACCAAACACTTGAGTGGGGTGTGTGTGTGTGCACGCCTGTGTGTGTCTTGGGGAAAGTAAATTAAAATGAGAGCATAACCTTAACCTTCTCAACCGTTTCTTTTCTCTGACTACTGATGTGGATTAGAGTTGGGGGTGAGTGACCAAAGACCCGGGCAGAACCTGAATGTTCCCCTCCCCTTTCATCTCACGCAGAATGTGGAAGGAAAGAAAGGGATGAATCCGACTTGAACCTCTTTTCTCTGAGCATCTGCTTGGAGAGAAAAGATGCTGAGAGACACCTGGTCCCCTACCAAAAGATTCTCCATACTTGTACCATCAAAGAACATCAGAACAGAAAGGATCCCCACAGCTCACTGGTCCGATCTTCTTGGTTTACAGAGAAAGATGCTGAGATCAGACAGAAGGACATCTGTGGTCCTTCAGCAAGCAGGCGGAGCATCTGAGACCAGCTTCCCGGCCTCCCAATCCTCAGCCCAACACTCTCCCCCCACTCTACACTCCTTCTGCTTGTGCCTTCCATTCTGTGACTAACCAGGGAGGAGGGAGCTGAAACAGGCTCCCACCGAAATAGGCTGCTGCCTGTGCGTGATTATGTTGCTATGAGAACCCCAGTGGGTGTGTTTCCTCCCTTCTCTGTTGAAATCTTTTGCTTTGCTTGGCTTCTCCCCAAGCACAGATACAGCTCCTTTTGGAATGGGGAGTGGAGAGACTGAGATGGAAAGCTGTATTCTCATAGAAAGAGTTTTCTGTTCCAACCCATCTAACCCAGAACCAGCCTAGTCTGAAAGAGCCTAGGTCACTGGGGTGGTGCTGCAGTGGCTAGAGAAGAACATGAGGGAGCCATATTGAAAGTGGACAGTTCAGCCCCTTGATGAACCTTCTTGGACGGAGAGGTACTACTCCTGTTCTGCAACCTCCTACCTACCAATTCACAAGCAAAATAACTGTTACTTTAAGAGACCAAGTTTGTCATACAGCTGGAGATCGCTTGAACACCCACCTCCTAGGGTTATGAAAATGTGTGATTCGTGAAAAGCGCTGGCACACAGTAAGCACTTTGTAGTACTGTTTTCTCAACACCTCCACCATTCCGGTGCATTGAGTCTTATTCCATCTCCTTTGCGTAATACAGTTAACATATTCTTTCACCTGGTTTAATTGGGTTAATCATTTCACATAGAACTGACTGGGCATCTCTTATATGCCTAACTTAGGCTTGACAAGAGGCAACAAAAGACACTGACCTGACCACTGATGAGTTTGTGTTCTAATCATCTCGGGTACTTTCAAATGTATGAACTTAGGTAGAGTTTTTGAAGACCCATGGGGTGACAGAGGTACAGTGTTCACCAGGGTGTGAGTTAAATGGCTAATTTGGGATAATAGATCCTATCAGATAAACAAGTTTTTAAATCACAACTTGTTTATATTATTTTGCTTAAACCGGCTCTCCAACAAAATAAAATAAATTAAACATACACATAACATTCTTTGAATAATGCCTGATGATGGTATGTTAACATTTGCTAGGCTGTAGCCTAGGCATATGAATTAAACTTCGTGGAGCACATTTGCATATCATAGATTCTTTTAGACTTACATGTGTTTCCATCTAGTCCTTTTAGCAACTGTTTGAGGTACTATTTCTGTTCCCATATAATGGAAAAGAACAGGAGCCTAGAGAATTGCCCACAGGGTAGATCTGAGTCAAGACTGAAATCTAGGATGTCCGATTGCATAACAGGACCCTCAAAAAGTTACCTAGCTTCAGGGAGCAAGATAGAACTGGCTCCCAGCTTTGGCTGCACAAAAGACTAAAAGAATTACAGAAGTTCCCTAAACTACAGGCAGAGCATTCTAAGTCTCCAAGAACTCTCACACCATAGTTAGTTCTGCATCTAACAAAGAGGTAGCTCGTGGGAACCATAGAGTGGAATAAGGGTGAGTTGTCAGATGAAGGTTGGAATGAGACCATTGGAAAGAGCTGAATTGGAAAAGTTATCCAGTTTTTTGAGATGCCACAGAAGTGAATTTCCAGTTGCTCACAGGGTTCAGTTAGAATACTTGGCTAAGATGTAGAGGATCTGTAAACATAAGAGCATGGAACAAGACTTCTAAGTTTCCACCTGCCTTGTGCTGGACCCCTAGACATGAAGACTATAGTGGCTCAACTCCAGGCCTAATTTAAAGGTCCTAATTTAAAGACCTGGAAGTAGAATACCAATTCTCTAGGTTGGGGACCATGCTCCCTGGAAGAACTAGGGCTCTGGCTTATTCCAGTGTGATTGCTGCAACATGGGGAGATATATAAGACATTTCATGTGGCCTCCTCCCCTGCTTCAAACATGGCCAGGGCTCACATAAAGCATGGCACACTGCAGTAAATCCATGCCTCCTAAGAATCAGGCCACATTCATTATCCATCACCACCTATGACAGCTAACCCAGCAGTGTCAAGTGTCTTCTGGGCCAGCCAGAAACCCAGCCAAGGCTGCAGCAATCAGTTACCTGGCTGAGCATCTATACACCTGGGCAGTTTTGCACAAAAGCCTCTGCAGTCCATTTCTCCCTAACCCAAAGCTGAGTATTACTTGAACTATAGTCCAAAGGACAACTGAAAAGACTGCCACAAGTGACTGCAAAGCAATTTGAGTTTCATTCTTTTGTTTGTTTTTGCCATTAAAACGAATATTATTTCTTCCTTGCTCAGATGATATTTGATTAATTCATTGAGGATTTGAGCTGCATATGACACTATTTGATTTGTTTAATAATGTCTAAAAAGCATTTCATAAATTCTGCACACAGTTTGATCCTTTGTGTTTTATGAGTCTAAAGAGTCAAATTCTTTTTCTCTCAGATGAGAAAGACCCAAAAGACAACCAGATATATGTTTTCCAGTGGCCTTTGAAGGAACCCAGACCTCTTTAGAAAAAGGGTACAGAAACAGAGTCATTAAGGTGCTGAAATATTATAAAATGTTGTCACAACAGAATTAGTTTTTTTTCTTAGTGGGGATTGCATAGCCATGTCTTCCCTTTAGGAGTGCTCACAAAGGCTCATGGCTTATGGATAACTTCTCCTAAATCCCCCAAAGCCATTCGCTTCCCATTCAGTCAGTCCAGTGCAGTAACCCAATGCATATTTTTTATGATCCCTTATGTAGCAATGATAATTAAGCATGTGTTAGGCATTCCAGACTAAAAGACAAAAAATACACCTCTGCCCTCAAAGACACTTTCTTAAAACAAACAAAAAACAGTTCTAATACAATAAATGCTCTAATAGACTCAGAAATCTTCAGGGTCTTATGGATTGGTTCTTTTGGCTAAATGCGGCTATAATTAATAGCTTGTAGTCAGGTAAGCCCTGTAAGAAAGCTATTGACACACCCAAGGAGCCCCTGGAGGCTGTAGGTCTTAGACCAGCAGCATGGTAGCCTCCATTCAAGTTGGGACACCTTCTTTAGCCAGATACTGAGGTTCCTGTGCCTGTGAAACATTCACAGGTGAGAGGTTCTGCAGCACTGATATCCAATGCACCATATTCTGGCACAGCTTGGGGCACAGCTCACCCCTAGTGCAGGGCTGACCTTTAGTGTTTTGCAGGTAACCACACCTGAAAATACACAGTGAGCAGAGGCAACTGCGATTTGATCCATTTCCTGTCTGGACCATTTAACCGCCTTGTACTTTTTCCTCTCTTCCCAGAGGGTTTTTAAAAATGTATACTTTGTCAGATTTTTTAATATAAAAATTTGCTTGTGTGTGTATATATATATATATATATATATATATATATATATATGAAATTGTGTGTGTGTGTGGTTGGCACATGTATAGAAATGGAGTCATACACAGAAGGGAGAGAAGAAGAGAAAGTAAAAATGATTAAGATGCAAATATATAGATGCACCAATTCCCCAAATGAATGTAATTATTGCATATTATAAACATATACTAATTTTTTAAATGAAACTTGCTTTCATCATTAAACGATGCATTATAAGCCTCCTTCCAAGTTATTACGTGTAGGCCCAAGTTGGTTTTTTTTTTTATAAAATTGTGTAACTCTTTGAGTGGATGCGCCTCACTTTTTAAAGCCACCCTCCTACTGATGGACTTTCAAGTTGGACTTTGTTATTGTAAGTAATATTACAACAAATGTTCTTTTAAGTATGTTTTGTAGCTGGGGATTTAGCTCAGTGGCATAAGCGCCTGCTTTGCAAGCGCGTGGTTGTGAATTCAATCCCCGGTACCAAAAAAATAATAATAAGTATGCTTTGTAAATAGAAGCTTTTATTTCCATGACAGTTTCCTATAAATGGTAGGATTCTGACACGTGTTGCCAATTCCTTTCCAACTTGAGACCTAGAATACCTAGAAAGCACAGACCCAACCTTCTTTCCTTTACCTACCCCAATGTCAAGTGCAGAAACACTTACTGGATTAGGCTGTTGAAGAGGAAGATTAATGAAACACAAGAGACAGTCCTGTTTGGACTATGGTGTGAATTAAGACACAGTGCCTAACAGGAATCCCCCTAACTGGAAACCACACTCTTCGCTTCCCGGAATAGCTTCTTTATCCTCTTTTTTTTTGTAATCGGTACCGGCAATCGAACTCATGACTGTGTGCTTGCAAGGCAGGCGCTTATGCCGCTGAGCTAAATCCCCAGCCCCTATCCTCTTTTAGAGCAAGGCTTTCTGTGTTCAAAGTTGCCCGTAAATGTGATCTGTTATCCCTCAACTTAAGGAAATCTTGCCATATAAAACCTGCTGTGTTAGTCTATCAATGTGAGATAGAAGAAATAAAAATATGTAGGAAAGAGACAAAGATAACTTGTTTATGGTTTTTTTTTCTTCAGGCCCATCACACACCCAAAACTCCTTAAAGATATTTTGAAACCATAGATTATCTTAGTTGATAAAGGGCAGAACCACAAGTTCCAAATTTCTGAAGAATGTTTTCAAGCAAAACACCTTAGATCAATCTTTAAAAAAGATATATCTTTCTCCTGTAAAATGGGCCATCCTTTTATTGATAAGACGAGATGTTTTCATTCTGTGTGTAGACCATCACTTTTCTCCTGTAAAGCAAGCTCAAACTGTCTATAGACTCACAAATACCACAGATTTCCACCTCCAAAACCCTGTAAATATTCCCAGCTCCAGACCATACTCTCTTCAGAGCCCACACTCTTTTTGTTTGTATACTTTAAATTCTGCCTGAAAATCCCTCTAATGCCTCTTGCTGATGAACCTCTCTTGAAAATTCCTTTTCTGTGACAGAAGTCAGAGAACCTGTAGCCTGCCCTGAGGGTGGGGTGAGTCCAGGTTCCCCATCTCTGCTTTGAGGGACCTCCTTGGGTCCTGTCTAGTGACAAAAGTGTGTTTCAGAGTATGAAGGAGGCCAAATGAGGAAGGAGATAAGGAGGAGGCATTCGGCAGCACCTGGGGGAAAGGGTAAGCTAATCTCTCCATCTGTATGCAAATGGCTCACTACTAGTCACTGTGAGGACAAGATTTGCAGATGTGGAAGTGTCCAACACAGTCCTGGGGCAGTGTTCTGTGACAGAGCAGTTTCCTTCCCACATCTCTGCACCAATGTGACACAGGATAGAGAAAGAATCACACCAAGATAGGAGTTAGGCATCCCCGCATGCTAGTGTCAACTCGGTCACTGCAGAGCTATATGGGCTCTGGAAAGTTACCTGACCTCTCTGGACCCATCACCTCCTCCTTAAAAAGGAATTTGCCTGAGGGGAACTCCACATCCCCTTCCTGCTTTGTAATTTTATGCGTGGTGTGAATTATGATTCTGACCATATCCAAATAACAACAAAGTTTGCTCCAAAGCATCTCACAGAAAAACTCACATGTGGAGACCAAAACCAAGGCTGGAAAGCTGAAAACCCTCTCCATCTTGTGTCCCTAAGAGTGATGCAAGGGAAAGTTCCATGGGGTCAGAGGTTGCCCAAGGAGCACAGGAATCATGCTGATCACAGTGATCACCCAGGACTGGGCCACTGTTTGGCCTCAGAGGTCAAAAGATATGACCAGGGATTTTTTTTTAAATTTTTGTTTTGTTTAGAGAATCTTTGACTAAGCAGCCCCAAAGATAGAACCAGAAACCATTAAAAACAATCATCACTTGATCTCATCACTGGTCTGGGGCAGAGCTCCCTAGAGGAACCAGTGAATTCCTCCACATCCAGGCTCGTGCACAGTAAGTCAGTGTAATCCTGTCAGCACATCAGTTTCCAGTGACCCCTGTCAATGTGTGAATAAGCCAAATCAGCAGACCATCCAAAAATTACTTCTTTTTTATTCATTTTATGTATTTGGACATATAAAGAGAATTTCTACCTATCTTATGATTTGTGAGTTCAGAAGATTCAAATTAATGTGCTGCCTGAGATACACAAGGAGGGTTACAGATGATGTTGCAAAGCCACCAACAGTCTCCTGGAGAAGCCAACCGGTACACTGTCCTTCTTGGAAGCAGCCCACCCTGTGGAAAATTCACCTGCAAAGAACAAAAATCAATTACCATCTTTGCCAAGCTCTCAACCAAAAGTCTAAGTAAAATGAGATTAGGGATAGTTCAAGTTATTCCTGGTATCCTTTTAATTCTAATGCAGCAGTGGCTGCCAGCAGCTCGGTCTTCCCACTCCCAGGATGGACAGACACCAGCAAATCCAGAGGGCTGACACTTCTGCCCTCACAGTTCTTCTTCCCAGGTCCTCAAGAACCAGATGGAGCCTCACAGCCTCAGAATGTGGTCTGCAGGCCCAGTGCCCACCACTGGCAGGCACTGGGCCTGCGCTCAGATTTCAGGTGTCCGCTTTATAGAACAGGAAAAGATGGTACATGGAGACTAAAGAACATTGTGACAAAAGATTAGAGCCAGGTCATGTACAGAGGAGAGGAGTGATCCTGGCTTAAACCCATGTCTCCCAGACACCATAAAGGAAAGACCTAGACCTTGGAGCCCACAGGCCTGGTTTAAATCTGGACTCTTGACATTTACATAACTGTGACCTGGGAGCATTTCTCAACTTCTTTGAGCCCTCAAATTCCCATCCACAAAAAGCCATGGGCCTGGTGAAAACCTGCTATTTAGGGCTGTTGTAAAGTTCCTACCTAGAACCAGGCTTATTGTACACCCCCCACCAATGGGACAGTGACTGGCAGCACATTGCTGGGTGTGAGTGAATTAATTCAGCAAAATTGCATCCACTCCTCTTGGGCACAAAGACAAGTGCAAAAAGTACACCCCAACCCTGGAGGCCCCAATATCTGTCAACCCAGCAATGGCTTTTGACAGGGCACCTCCACCTAAATGGCACCTATCAACCTATATTCTCATTGCAGTGATGTATGTCACATCTGCTCAGCGATAACTTTGCTCAGTGGTGTCACTTTAGGTTGCATAATATATTTGCAGGTATGGAAGATATTGCTTTTTTTGTTTTGTTTTTAACTTCAGGAAATTTTCAGGTTATACAGTGCCCAAATCTGCCATCCAACTACATCAAGCTTAGTTAATGCATCTTAAGTCAATCTAGGGTTAATCACAGGAAGAAAGTGAAGACCCAGCACTTTGTCAAGAGGATAACAAAGGGAAAGGAGGGTAATGATATCAAATAACTGCGAACATGCCCTCTTTTCCAACATGCAAGGGAAATCTGGTTTTGTATCTCACTCTTCTTCCTTCCTTCCTTCTCCTCCTCCTAACCAGTCTAATATCATCTCATGTAACAAGATTGCCTATTGCACATTGAGATTGATTTAAATTAAATATCTGAAGTGTTTTTGGTTTTGTTTTCTTGCAGTGCTGGAGGGGGAACCCAGGGCCTCAAACATGCTAGGCAAGTGCTCTACCACTGAGCTATACCTCCAGCCCTTTTTATTTTGAGACAAGATCCCACTAACTTGCCTAGGTTGACCTTGAACTTACAACCTGCCTGCCTCAGCTTCCTAAGAAGCTGAGATTACAAGCATGCTCCACTCCATTTCACCTAGCTTGTGTCTTTTCATCCAATCTGATAAACAGGTTCACAAGATGTATTCCTTCAGAGCACATTTGCTCCCTTCTTTCAGTCTCATTTTGTCTCAAATCACCTAAGATGAAAACTGAGTTTCACCCTCCATTCTCCTAATTGGGTTACCAAGTCCTGAAATCATTCCTGCCACTACCCTTTTCCAGATGGAGTTGGAAACATATTTCCAGTCCTGTAGAACTGTAATCTAAATTGGGATGGATAAGAGGGAAAGAAAGTGGACCAGTGAAGTACTGGACCATTTGTCGCAGCTGAGACCTAATGATCTAAGGGGAATTCAGGTATCACTGGGCCACAACAGCCTGTGTCACACTAAATAATACTTGTTCAAAGTTCCCTTCTTGACCCCTTTTGCAACAGAATACTTACCACAAGTCCCCCTATAAAGGCTTCCCAATGTTTCTACGAGGCCTTGCAGGACCTATCTACTTGCATAGAGTCATCTTCTCCATCATCTTTAGATCCCCTTAGTTCATGTCTTAGTCGTTTTCTGTCCAGATAAAATACTCAACACCTGCAACTTGAAGGAGGAGACGGTTATTTGGGCTCGTGGTTTTAGTCCCCAGTCAACCTGCTCCAAGGCAGAACCAACAAGGTGGAAGAAAGTGGCAGAAGAAAACTGCTTACCACACGGCAGCCAGGAGGCACAGAGAGAAGAGAGGAGCCAGGAACAGAAGCACATCCTTCCAGGATGAATCCGCCAATGGATATAGCACGCAGTGATCCAGTCACCTTTGGTACGTGCGGGTCTTTAGGGGGATATTTTAGATCTGAATCCTAATAGTTAATGTCCAATGTCTTTGAAATTTCTTTGCTCTTGTCCACGTTGACAGTGAGGATGCTGGAGCTGTGCAGAAGCATGAACATTTCTAATGAGCCCCCAGGCCCATGCCTGTGTTCAGAGCACCGTCCGGGCATTTAGAGAAGCCATCTGTTGGTGTCTAGCCTCAACCCTTTCATTCCTCTCTAAGGTCACAAACTCCAGTGTCAGAGTAGCATAGAAAGGACACATCGTGCCCGCTTCGTCTTGGTCTCTTCCTCTGTCCTCCACTTGTGAGATAATAATACAAACTCCCCTTCTGTCATGGTCTATGTCAGTGGCCCCTAAGCCTTATGAATTATAGACTTGACCAAATCTAGCATTTGTGATTGGTTTGTTGTCTAGTGCTTGGATTGGTGGTGTGACTGTTACACCCACCTAGGGATGGAGCCAGGATATGATGTACCGGTGCGCAGAAGGCGTGTCCCTCTCTCTATTGCCAGTTTGCGCCTTGCTGTTTGCAGCCGGCCATGAATGGTGGTCCGCCATACCACTCTGCTGCTCGAAGCCAACTGAGTGTGGACTGAAACTGCCAAACTTGTAAAAAATAAAACCTTTCCTTCCTTCATTTTGGGAGTCAGGTATTTTGTCTCAGCAATGAGTAAAAAGTAACCAAGACACCTTCTTTACTCAGAGACAAAAGGGTCAGTACTGATTAACTTGTTTATAGAAAATTTTGGGATAAGCAAAGGACTGGTTCTACAGAGTCTTGATGCCTATTATGCAGAAAACCTTGGGCCAAGCATCCTCTGAAGGCACAGGAGTGCAAGCGGCCCTGTCTTTTCCTCTGACTTCCTGAACACTTGCTCAGTCTCTGATAGGAACTTCCAGTCACATTCTGTCTCATGTACCCAGTCCCACAGGTGGTAACATTTATTGAATGTCTACCACAGTGTGAGAACCCATTCTCACAAGCACCCTCAGGTACATCCTCATTGTAATGCATTCCGAAGTGATGCCCTGTCCTGGCATCACAACAGTTGGGAATCACCTATTCTGGAGAAGCAGCTCTTTCAGTCTATTAGCTATTACCTGTTAATGGATCCGCACCACATGAGGAAATTCTGGAAGAATACCCAAACTCCAAGTTACAAAAGAATGAATCTCTAATGGTGGAAGGTCAAGCAACAGTTACAGTCTGGTGTCATCATGATCTTGGTGTCACCCAGTATGCTTTAAAATCATATTATATTAGTATGTAGTTAGGATTATATTACTATTCTTCTGCCTGCTGCTAAGTTATGACCTGGCCTGTGGGCTTCAGGGAAAACATGGAGGTATAGAAACAAAGAAAAAAGCCACTGAACTGGAATCAGGACAAAGTCTAGTCTCAGTTCTGCTACATGTTGCTGAAGACCCTCAAGATAGGTGGTCAAGACAGTGACCCCTGAGAAGCTGAGGCAAGATATTGTCCATGTTCCTGGGTTTCATTTCTTCCTTTGCAGTAGGAGGCACATGGACCAGCTGGATCCATGGGTGTCATCCAACTCTTCCGTTCTATTATTGAGAACCCCGCAATTGTCACCTAGAGGGAGAAGGTGTCCCCAGTACTCTGTGTGAGTAAGGTAAAGTAAGGCAGAACTGAAAAATCTTGAGCTCTGTGGACTCAGGCACTTGGCCTCAGTATTAACTAACTTTGTCTTCCAAGCCAGTTTTCTTGGGGAAGGGGTGCAGAAACAGCTCTAAATACCACCTTTTGTATATAAAATGACTCAAATACTCGTGGATATTTGTGGTAGGAATCATGTCTTTAAATATTGTATTCAAGCCAGATTTGTAAGAAGTCCTCTTTAGCAGCAGGTTTATGGAGAAATATGCCTGCCAGGGTTGGTCTATTATCCATGCATGGGAGAATGTGCCCTTAAGAGATGAATCTTTAGACCAATGCCTCTGGGTGTCCGTTTTGCAAGGAAACTCTAAAGAACAGCCTGCTCCTCTCCTAGCCCACCTCACAACTCTTCTCACTTCTGGCTCTTTCACCATAGTTTCCTCTGGTTGCACCCTGGGAATTTTTAACAAGTATATACTCCCTAAAGCTTGAATAAAAATTCTGAAGACTGAATCCAACACTCACAGGTAACATACAAAAACTCTGCATCAGGTTCAAGAACCAAGAAGCTTCCTCATTCCTAGGCAAACTAGCACGAGGACACATGCATGTGAGTGCTTTTCCAGAAGTAGGAGAACCCTGATATTGGTTCTTTCCCTAACTCTCACTCATGATCTCCAATAAATGACCAAAACTTTCTTGACCAACAGCAAGAAATGTAGGAAGCCTTCCCAAAAGTGTTTGTCACAGCTGCTCCTTTGGGGTATTTTAAAAATCAAAAAGCCAAGAGAATGTTTATCTGAGGAAACTGCTTTAATTTGGTCCTTCCTAAAGCCGTAGAACAGGGCATCATAGGTTTAAGGGTCTCCTCTAGATTGAAGTCTATAATTATAATAAAAACCATTAGCAAAGTTCATAGGGCTCCTTTGAACACAGTCAGTTAAGCGCAGCTCCCGGTCTCCAGGGATGAACAGAGGGACAGACATACACCAGGCAAAGGGAGGATTGGCTGGGGCTCTGTTCCACATGGATTAGGGTGGGCTAAGAACTAGAGACGCCACCAGGGAGAGACAAACTCATGCTGAGAACTTTGGTTTTACTTCTTTCTTCCAAACACAAGTGCGGGCAGAGGATAGAAATTCAAGGGTGCAGAATTACCTCAACTTTTAAAGAACTTCCAACACTCCTCTGTGGAGAAATCAGCCAGGGCATTCAGGGAGGACCTGTTGGACTCTACTTTGGACTCTGGTGGCCTGTAGCCTCCCTTGTTGCCACATGTACCCAGGAGAATTACCAAACCAGAGTTCTGTGCATTCACCTTTGCACTTCAAGGATATACAGCCCAGCATTTCTTTCCTTCCCGAGACAGTCAGACCATCTTCCTGGCTAGTCTTGCCCTTCTATGCAGCAGGCCAGACTGTGTCTTAAGATGCCAGGCCACTGAGCAGAGCCCCCAGAGGTCCAGGCCATGCTTCCCTCTGCTCAGTGGGGAATACAACAGTTGTTCTGAGCAATCAAAGTCTGCCATGTTATGGTTTCCAAGTAGAAAAAGTTCCTGAGGTGTGCTTACTGCAAACCAGAATATCAGTCCATGGAGAGAGATAGTCATCTCAGCCCCATCTTTGAACACTCATGCATTTGAGAATTTGAGGGACACTGAAACCCTATTTAGAAGAATGGTGGGCCCAACTAAGTAGTGATACCACTCTAGATACCAGAGGGACAAGCCAGGGCTTGGTGCCAGTATCTCCTGATAAACATAATCCCATACAGGGTTTCCATACCTCAAGATCAGGTAAGATAAAGAGTCTTTCTATACAAGTGCTTGCTTGCTTCTCCAGGTATTAGGTTTTTAAAAACATGAGAAGCAGCCTTTATTTTCTAGTGTCTAGCACTGTTTATATTTTGAAAGCATTAAACTCTGTCATTGTTAGGGTTCTAGTATGAAAGGGTGAGACTGCTAATTTTTCCCAGTCTCTCATCTTGAGTCAAAAGACATGATAGCTTCATAAATATTTGTTGAATGAGTGAATGGATTCAGTGTCATAAATATTTGTTGAATGAGTGAATGGATTCAGTGTCTTCTTGAAATTTTAAATTTTTTTGCATTTGAAAATTAGACACTGAACCACTGACAGTAACTGATTTCAAGATGCCTCCTCCAACCAATTCAAGTGGATACACAACTTGGGTTTTAGGTACTGGGTTGTCAGATTTTTCTTGCTCCCCTTTGTTGTTCCAGATTTTCCCAGGATCGATAACTTGAGAAAAGATCTAGTATTTTTTTCACTTATAACAAATGCTCACGCTAGCTAGTTGCCATTAGTTGCCTGATTTCAAATTCAACTCTGTAAGTCTTCCTAAGTACCAGAAAAGTTTGGATTCTAAGATGTGGGATGGGCCTTTGCCAGCCCATGAAGGAGATGAAACCAGTCGTTGTGGTTACCTTCAAGGAACACATAGAGATGCAACACAGTGAGATTGTCTGTTCCTTTTGTCATCTGAGTGAAAGCCAAGGTGCAGGTTTCTTTGTCATTTCCCCTCCAGGTCCAGGAAGTAGTCAGAGCAGCAGGTATACTGCAACTTCCTGCAGAACATAGAGAGGCCCAAACCAAGATTCTACAGAATAAATCCCTGAATGAGTTGGCAAGATGGATGACATGTAGTATCACATTTCATCCCATGAAGATACAGGTACTTGTATACATCATCTCATGAAGCTGCCATCTAATTCCGTTAGAGAATCATTTCTCAGTGTGGCTGTTTCTTCTCTCAACTAACCCAGGGACTCTCCTGTTCCCCAAAGCCCAGTTAAGGAACGGTTCAGTTAAGACCAAAGAGGAAGAAGAAACTGTGTCCTGCAAGTCCTGTTTTCTAGGGCAGAGGACAGCATCTTTTAAAGGTCTTTGTCTGTTGAGGAGAATGCAGAAGGTGTGCAGGGGGCTGCTTGCCACCAGGGCTCCCAGGAATGCAGCCTCATGTCCAAACCAAGACAAATAGTCAAGCCACTTCCCCCTTGCATGAGGACACAGCCATGTTTTGCACTTTGTTTCTTTCCTGATGCCTGTTCAAAGTGGTAAGCCCGTCTAGCAGGTACTCACACATATTAGTCCCTACACATGCATGTATGCACGAATGAATGAATGAATGAATGTATTTTAATTCCTGTTGCTTACCCTAATTTTATAAGCCTGCTACCTTTCACTAATTAGAGAAATCTTAAGCTGGGAAGCCTTATGAACAAGCCAATGTTTTAAGCATCAATCTGAGGATGCCACAGTCCTGTATAGTCCCCTTTATTACCACTCCTTTATAGTCCCCTTGTTACCCCCAGTGGAAGGTAATCAGTTTTCACCTGGAGTTAATCACATCCCAGGTAGTTCCTACACAAACCCATTTGGGGCAGTGGTTCTCTTTCAAATGCTGCTCACAGTTTCCAAGGCCCAAAACTTGGGGGCCCAGCTCCTGCAGAGCCTTCCTCCCTCTATCCCCACCCAGAGGACGAACTCCTACTGATGTCTGGGTGCTTTCATACAGGTGCTTTATTGGGAGAATGGAGAAGGTATGCAGGTGGCTGCTTGTCACCAGGACTCCCAGGAATGCAGCCTTGGGAAAGGACTCTGCTGGAGAGGATGGCAGTTTTTCAAGGACTCATCCAATCCTCACATCACAACCTCCCTGTACAGTCCTGACCTAAGCTCCTACCCCAAGAGAGACAGCAAAGGGAGAGAGAGTATCTGTGTGCTACTGAGTCAGTGAGAAAGCAGGCACTTGCCCAAGGGTGTGGAAACCCATACACCTTCCACCTAAGAGAAACCCACTTGTGGGCACTTCCCTGGTTCACTGTTTATGTCTCTGCCAATACAAATTCCAGGAGAAAATCAGCCTGCTAGACAGAAACAGTCATCCAGTTCAGGCTTCCATCACCCAGCGAGCCCAGAGGGCAGGCACCCTACATGGGTGACAAACCTCCAGAGGAGAGGCCTCAGCCTTTCTTCTTCCAGACACCCTGACTCCCTGGCAAGAGGTGCTGACATGTGTCTAGCCAGGATCATGCCCATCAAGAACCGAATTCCCTGCCAGTGGCCTGGTGCTCCCTGGGGCTGGAAAATGTTTGAGTCTCTTCCCTGGAACCCCAGTAGTGTTGGGGAGGATGATAAGGCTGGTGTTCTGACCATTTACCAAAATAAGGTCTTCTCTCTAGATCATCAGTACTGCTGAGCATCCTGCTTGACCCCATTTCTCAGCAAATTGTAAGAAAGGACTTTAAAAGCTTTGACATGAAAAAAGATGTCTAAAAAGGGGAACTGAACCACAAAATTTATGATTTTCAGTCCCTCTTCCTACATGAACATCATATACCCACACAATTTAGAAGACAGAGAACAGAACAAACACATGCTCTGGGGACACCTGGCCAGGTTGCCTGCTTGTGGCCTCCCCAGAAACAGAAGCCTTGCTTTACTGTGCAGCTAGAACCGCCCAGTCAGGTTCTTGCGGTCCAACACACAGGGAAGACTGCGGTCTATCTCCACTTCTGCTGAGACCCAAAGCAGTGGAAACCTCAGTACATCTACCAACTTGGGAGAGGGTTGCGTTGTACAGATGAAAGGCTCCACAAGGCAGAGACTAAGTAGGCCCAGAGCAGAAATCATCCGCATGGATCTCTCCAGCTGCAAACACACAGGATTGCTCATGAACTGATGGGACGTGACACTCAGAGACTTTCTGCCCTGCCTGAAAACTAATTTAAAAACAAAATTCAAGCCCAGGTGAGTGGTAGAAATCAGCCCTTGCCTGACAGCCCTTGCCTGACATTCCTACCACACACATCAAATAAGAGAGGGTGTGGACAGCTTCCCTCCCCAAACTTCTATGCCTTTATCCCCAGTCTCCCTACTCTGGTGACCAACCCCAGGCTCAGGACCATTGGGTCAGACTGAGGCAAGGCTAAAAGAAAGATTGTGCTCTGTGTTAATTTGGCAGTTAGTAATAAAATACAAGTCCCCAGTTCTATAGGATTTAGAACGTAAAAAGAGTCAATCTGGTGGTCTGGGAATAAACCACAGAACAGACAAGTCTGAGAATGAACCATGGAACAGACAAAAAAACAGATACTGAGATATTGTTCAATGTAAACTAAAAATGGATTTGATTAGTTTTCTATTTGCATTTGGGAGAAGATTTTTAAAAGGCGGCAGGTGGGGGAAGGATTGCATTGCTTTCTGATGAGATATTCTGACCTGTGACCATGGCCCTAGTGGCTCACAGTAGATGGCTGAGGTCTTGTAGCTTAAATGCTAGAATGTAAAGGCCTAGTTCTCTAGTCATGGTACTTTTTCCCAGTCACAGTATTATTTGCAGCAGTGCTTTAACCTTGCTCTTATGCATTGCTCCTCCTCAGACCACAAACCCTTCACAGCAAAGTTTAGTAGTCTGAGTATCTGCCACATTTGGTATCCTTCTTTTGATTACCTTCCCTGGTCATTTTGTTTAGTCACACAAATGTAATGTGACTGTTTACATTCTTTCTCCTGGACAGGAAAGGTATCTGTCTACAATAAGAGGCTGTCTTTTGATTGACTTCAAAGGGCCCTACTGTTGCTTCCTTGTGTTGGGTAGAGTATTGACATGCTCTATGCTCTAGAACTCATGTAATTCCCCAAAAGAAGCACACATCTGTCTCAGCCATCCAAAAAGCAGAAACAAATGGAATTTTAATCTGAGGCAGGCCCAAAAGAACAGTGAAGCAAGCATTATTCTGACATTGCAATCATGCAAAGGAGGCTCAGAGAAGTGAGGCTGCCATTCCCTGTGTTATATAGCCTGCAGATAGCACAGCCAAGATTCAAGCCAGGCCTGTCTACTCCCAAAGCCAAAGACTGTGGCCTCTCCTGTTGCCCCTACCTTGAAGGACTGAGAATGTCTTCACAATTCCATCCATCTATTCATCTATCCATCCATCCACCCAATGTGGAAACATTTACTTGACTTTAAATACTGCATGGTATTTAAAGAGAGCATGTAGCATGGGTGTATTTAGCATAAACGAGGAAAGGTTCAGAAAAGCTGAAGCATCAGGCAGATGGAGATGCTGTGGAACACATTTTTTCTGCAATCTATGGATTGCCTTCTATAGCCAGAACTCCACAAACCTTCCTGGTTTCCTCCTCTTGTTCTCATTTACAAAACTGCAAAGGGATAGGGATGGCAAGAAGGCAACACCTTCCTTATCAACTACTGGCTGCAACCTAAAGATCAGTCTGAAGGGATCTCTGTATACACTGAGCAAGACTTTTGGGGCCTTTTCAAAGCACCTCCAAGAATCTTCCATGTACTTAACTGCTGGGATAAAAATTCAGGTAGGCCACATATTAAGATACTTGCTGTGCTTTTATTCTGCCTCCTTATCCAGACTCCTGCTGGCCTTCATCATCATCACCAGTCTCACCCACACAAGTGTGGTTTCCCCCTGCCATCTGCTCCTGAGCAGAAGGGAGCCACCATGCAAGTAGCTTACCAACACAGGCAATGGTGACATGGGTCCCATCAAATCCTCTCAAGTTTGGGTATGAAAGCAAAGACTGTTGAGTGGTGTGACTAGAAGGTAAAAAACACACACATGAGTGAACAGAGGTGATACAGGCAAGCCAAAGTCATGAAGAAGCTGAAATGCATGTCCTAGAGCCATGTAGGATGGTCACTAGAGAGCCCAGCAGGGTGACAGAAGGGCTTCACCTTGCTGGGAGCCATGGAGAGGGCCAGAGCACTCCTAGCCACTGAAGAGCCAGGTCCTGCTCCAGGCTCTGAAGACCAATCTGCCCTCCAGTATCTATAGCACCTGGGTTTGAGGGCCTCTTGATTTTCAGACACATTCATCCATATAATAAATCTTCATGAATTAATGTAACTGCAAAGATCTCTGTGCACTGAAAGACAAACAACTAGAGCAGGGGTCTTTACGCAAGTGAGGGTTTGTAGGGGGAGGATGGCAGGAGAGCCTGACTCATCCTCACCCTGCTAGCATTCTGGATCCTCTCTGCTCTGTCCTGCCCTTCCCTTTCAGCCAGTAGTCCAGCATCGGCCTGGGCAGACACCCAGGTGAGCGCTGTTCACCAATCCCTTGAAGTACAATGGGGACAGTTGTCACCACTGCTCCTTCTTGCTTTTTAATGAAGAGACAATCACCCCTTCTGCTTCCCTGACCCCCACTCAATTTGATCAGGTTCCCAGAACACACATCAGGACACACATCACCATCTCTTTGTGGACTTGCCACGTGTGACCTCCATGAAAAGACACTCCATGGGAGCAGTCCCTCCAGGTTAATGTTTTCAGGTGGAAAGTTTGAATTGAAAATGGCCAAGATGGAGATTCCATGATGGTGGGCTAGGGGAAGAGAGAGTTCCTTCAGGGTCCAAGGCACCCACTCAGGTTAACAGTTGGTGGGCTGTATAGCAAAGTAACATGTCAGTGAAATGACTCCAAAGTCAGGGGAGCCCCACCATAGCTGGGAGCTAAACATGCCAGCAACTGAAGTGTAGGAAGCAGGGGCAGGGGCACAGAAAACTGCAGTGATTATACATGGGCAGCAAAATGGTTAAAGCATTGCGAAAAACCCCACCCATTAAAGCCATCCTGACCAGCAGGTACAAAGTATTCATGAGATAGCACAATGACAGAGGAAAAACAGTATGAGATAGAAACTAATCTTTCTCTAGGTGAGAAGGGGCCTCCTGTGAGACCCAAGGAAATAACTTTGTCATGTTGCAGCTCTTACAACTTCAGTTGCCACACAGGTGTTCCCAGAAGACTCACCAGAATGGGATTCTCCCAAAAAAATCATTCCTGATACACCTCCTCTGACTGAGACACTTTCCCATGTCCCTCAATCCTCTATGAAAACCCTAACCTCTCATCCCAACAGTGTGATTCCTTTCCTGATTGTCCCCTTGAGGGTATCCTCTGACTCAAATCCTAGCCTTTTCTTGTTCTGTTACTGGTCATTCTTTTCATCACCCCATCACACACTTGCCACCCCATGAACTTATCCTCTGTGCTCTGGATAACTGTTAGAGAGCATCAGATGTTTCTGATTACTGCCCCTCCACTGCATCCAGTGCCCCCAAAAGAAGACTTAGACGCCTCCAGAAGGGACAACTACTGTACTTGGGAGGCTACTTCATGCTTAATATGGAAGCTACAATTTCCACATAGGCATTAACACAAGTTAAGAAAAATGCAACCCCAATCCTAACAGACATGCCTGCTGTTGTAGGAACCTTGCAAATCAGTTTACATGTCATTAGAGGCAGCTAATCATGGAAATCCACACAGCCCTTAATTTCTCCTTGGACCCTTGAAAAGAAATTAATTTCAACAAGCATTTCTTGCTGTCTGCCTGTCAGTACTACAGGGTATGTATGGCAATCAATAAAGATAAAAGCCATCTGCCCCTCTGAAGCTGAACCAGGTAGATTCTGAGACACATTTTTATGATCTGAGTTTGATAATCTAGGTCTCTTGTCATAGAGACTAGAGAGCTTTCCTTGGTTTCTGGTAATTGCTTGTGTTGCAGTTGGTTGATAGATGCTTTCCACGGTCTTTAAGGCTACTGTGCAGTGATTGTCAAGCTAGAGAAGTTAACAAGTTCCCTGCAACAAAAGAACCACAAGAGCTGGCATTGTGTTCTAGCTCCACACTGTACACTCCTGATCCACACAGTTTCAGCAGTGGTCAAGATTGGACAGTCAAAGAATAATGTTGAATAAAAGAATACGGAATATCTTGACTTTGCCCCCCTTGGCTAAAAGCAGGAGTCTTTGGTTGGAGAATTGATATGTTCGTGTATTTTACAAAAAGAAACAGAGGTTCAGAGAGCTTATGTGCCTTGCTCTAGTTCACACTAGTAACCCACAGCAGGGCCAGGACTGGAATTTGGACTGCAGATCTGATTAGGGTTCTGAGAATAAGTGAATTGTGTTATCTCTCTGTCAGTGATGGGAAGAGAAACTTGAGGATCACAGACCTGCCATGACCGAGTTCCCATTTCTTATGTAGGCCTAAAGGTCAGATCTGAATGTAACCACAGAGATTGTCCAGTCCAACTTCTCAGTCTACAGATAAGGTGCCCACAGAAGAAAAGTGACTTGTTCAAAGTCACACAGCAAAGTAGTGGCAATGCCCAAACCTTGACTGTGATTTGGCAAACCTTGGTGCATGCCAACATCCCACCCATCCTTGACAGGAGGTGTTCATGCTTGGTTAAGAGAGCATATTTTAGTTTTCTGTTTCCGTGTCCTTCCTTTGGGCTGGGGTGGTTAGTGCTTCCTTTGAGCCATATAAGAGTTCTTTCTCAGCATTTTAGTTACAAGGGTCTAGATTTCTCAAGGATCTGAGCCTCCTTTCCTGTGTACAGATACTATTCTCCTCCTCAAAATGCTTGCATGCTCCCTATACTATACTTCAAATAAAAGGCACAGATCCTTAAACCCATCATGGAGGTCATCTGTGATGTGGTTTTACTTTTACTTTCCCTCTAGTACTATTGCCCTTATTTCTTTTGTAAGCACTCTGGTAAAGCCCACAAGAGCAGCTTTCCTAGAATAACTGTTCTCACTACTGGCCCCAAACCTGTTACCTCCTTCTCAATGAATCCCTGCCTACCCAAATGCAGATCATAGGGTGTATGTCTTTTCTGCCCTTTGAGGCAGAGTCTCTTTGGTTTATTTTTGTTCTCCACACCTCGAAGAGAGCTCAGCACATGGTAGCTCTGAATAAATAATGAGTAAATGAATGAGTATGTGCTTGGAAAAATTACTTTTCTCTACTCCATGCCAAGAAAAAGTCAACTACTACAGAGGAAAAAGTAGATGGCATCTCAGGATGTTCTCAACTGAACACAAACATAAAGCTCAAATGACAGAGCATATTGAAGAAGATGTGACACTGCTTTATCTTTAGGATTTTTTTCCCCCTCAAACATAGCAAACAATAAGAAACCCATATCATTAGAAGAAGGGATCAAGTATCTTTGTGGTTTGGGTGCATTTTGTAACCACAATTTTTGGCTAGAGAAATAAACAAAAAACCTTCTTCACATGTATAATTTTGTTCCCTCTAGTTATTGCTTTAAGTAGACGAGATGTGGTTCACATATTTCTCCATTGTTTGCTTTGTGTTCCTGCACAAAAATAACTCGCCTTTCACACTGCCTCAAAAGTTGTGAAAGATCCCCTTTCCCTTATCCATGCAGCTCATCAGTAACCAAGAGCTGCAATGCAGCTAATGGAGGCCTCCTCAGCTCCACCTGTCTAGTTATGATAGAAACCAGGCAGATTAGTCTCCAGCAACCTCCAGGAGAACCCCAGAAATGAAGGGATTTCTTTCAGCCTACAATTTCTCTAGACAAGAATGCACAAAACTGGCCACCTAAGGGGTTAAAAACAAAAACAAACAAACAAAAACCCCACTGTTACAAGATGATGACAGCTCTTTACAATGTACATATCTTGGCCCTGGTAACCACTGGAACGAGTCCCGTGGCATAAGTGCTGAAACGACGAGTGGCTTGTCCCAGAGCACACCACTTGGCAGGACCAGATTTTTCCTTCAATACTGCAGGAAACCTCCACCAGAATTTTATGGAAGTCCAACTTCTTGTTAACGTGAAGAAAAGGCAACTATAACCTTCTTTGGTATATAGATATATTTTTTGTTTTTTGTTTTTTGGGGGGTTTTTCGGTACCCGAATCAAACTCTTGCCAGCCAACCAGGCACTGCACCACTGAGCTGTATCTCTGGCCCAATAATCTTCCTTGATATTTTAATCTACCTAATAATCTTTAGCCAGGAAAAATCTTTAAAAGGGCCAAGACAAATAGCTTCACAAGCCTGCCTGTGTGTATAGGCATTCATCAGGCATCCATGACCTTCAATCTAGAGTCAACAACCAGAACGAAATTCTTGGGATAGTGTCATTGTTGCAGTCATGAATTCTCTCATTCAGTGCTTCTCAGCGTTTGGATTTATGGCTCCGTACTCCAGGATGGCTTTCATCCTATCATAACCAAGCCCTGAATCCTAGGGTTTTTCCTCTATTTTCACTATTTCTATATATATTTCCTCAGACTTACTCCCTTCTCTGCCTTCCACAAGGGGCATAGGTTCCTAAACCTGTGCAATGATTAATGCTTTCCATGTCTTCTCCATCTGAGAATAGGACTAATAAGTCTAATAAACACATTTACCCCATTTAAACCTGCTTCTGCTACATTTAACCCAAAGTCACACCACCAGTCAGGGCACTGCTGACCTCCTGAAATACTATCATGTCTTGCCCACCCTCCTTGGCTTCTGTCTGCACCTGTCAGATGCTCTTCAAAGAGTCAGTTCAGACACTTATGTTGCAGCCCAAACTCCTACTCTGGCTAATGCTTGGACTCCACATAAGAGGCTTCCTTACTTTATCTCAGAAGAAAGGGGGGCTCATGTCTGTTAACAACATGGTTCTATCCCATGAAGCTAGAAGAGGGCTGTTGGGAGAGTCTGTTAATTCTGTTGGGGCAGGCAAGTGGAACTAGGCAGTTAGTTCTGAGTTTGAGCCAAAGATGCTGGGATGAACTGTTAAGTGGACAGTTATAAGCTGGTCATCTTCTTGTCACTGAAACAAACTATGTGGCCCCCACATCTTAAGAAGAGGTTTATTTTGGCTTAGTTTTCAGAGGATTCAGTCCATGGATGCTGGCTCCAAGGCAGAATGACATGGTGGAGGAACAATGCTAATCCCATTGCAGCCAGGAACTGCAGAGAGAAAGGAAGAGCTGGGAACAAGAATCCACCTTTCCAGGTCACAATCACAGTGACCATCTGCAACATGGCTTCATTTCCTAACAACACATTCAATGATGAACTACCCCATGGTTCATCACCTTCCAAAAGCAAGCACATGGGTTTTGGAGAGGAAGGGGGAGAGAATTTGGATCTAAGGTATAACACATCATGAGCCTAAATTAGCCAAGGAAATTGATTACTAAAGAGATATATTTACAAGTAATGCTGAAGCCTCTTGTTAGTCTTTGGCTTCCATATCCTTGTAAAAAATATTAGCACAAGTGCTAAGCAGTGTAACTTTTTTCCATCCTCTCCCCATTTCTCTGTGGTAAGATTCCTGTTGATAAAGTAATAGCTGGGAAGTGGGAAAGATGAAGGATTGCAGAAACAGATCACCTACAGAAACCTTTATTGGAATCAGGCAACAGACCTCTAAATCTAAGTTGTGCTTGCTGGGGCCACACCCATGCTTACTCACAGGCTCCATCATTGATAGAGAAGGCTGCTAAGAAATGCTCATAAATGGACAAATAAACAGCTAAAAGTATATGAGTTTGAAAAGCCTTTCATCAGCACAAAATCAAAGCCCCAGCTCCTTTAGCTGTATCAGTCTCTATTCTCCAGGTAAAAATGGGCAAAATGGTCCAAGTTCTGGCCAGAAGTGGGTATGTCCTTTCACTAAGGTGCTCAAAATCTCATCAAATTCAGTTGTGCAAGTATTGCAATATAAGAGACTCACTCCTTGCTGCATCCAGTTAGAAACTCCTGGGAACCTGGTCTTTTCCCCACATATTTGATGCATGAGCATGGAGGAGATAAACTTAGGCTGAAATCAGAAAGCTCTACATTTGAATGCTGGATCCTCTTACCAGACATAAGACTTTGAGCAAATTACTTAACCTCTCTCTACCCTTTAATTTTCTTAATCTATAAAATGTGATAACAATGGGTAAAGTGCTAAGCACAAGGTCAGAAATACACTCAGAGCTCAATATATGTTTACCTCAATCACTCCCACATCCCAGTCTGTCATTGTCTTCTTTCCCATAATCCCTAACTGAAGCATTGCCTACCAAAAGTCAGAGGATAGAGCAATCACAAAACCCAGGCAAGCAGCACTCGATGGCCCAGAGTTTATTGACAAGTCTGGGAAGAGGCTGCAGCCAAACCAACTGACTGATCTTTGAAAAGCACAATTAGAAGCTGATGCTATCAATAACCCACATAATTTCTTAGGCATGCTGGGGAGCATGGGAGAATATTCATAAAGTAACTCTTGATCCTTAAAAAAAAAAAGATTTTTTGCTTCTGGCAGATTTTATATGGGACCTGAAATTCAGAGGGTCCGATGCCACTGACTGCCACCATCTGGAGAGGTGCTGTGGTTGACCTGAGGGTTGAACAAGGCTAAGCCACTTTTTAGTGTCATAGTCACATCACAGATGGAGCAAAGGAGTTGAACAGATGAATGCTTGAGAACTTTCAATTTTTAAGACTAAATGATTCTATGGTGGTCAAAGAGGGATCACAGAAGAGCAAAATTTACAAGGTTTAACCTTGCTGGGGGATAATTAAAGAGAGTTTGACTAGATTTGTTTGCCCTATGATAACCAAGCTCTAGAGGGGTTCCCTTGAATCACCTAGGACTGTCTCTCCTTCCCTCTCCCCAGCTTCAGGCAGTTAATGGTGCTCAGGGACCCCAAGCTTGCCCCACAAATCTCCCCCAGAAGCTGGAGGATCATTTAATCACCACATAGTCATCACTGCCAAAAAAAAAAAAAGAGCACAACACAGGGGTCTCCTTGGTTTTCTGAAATAGATGGCAGCACAGTTCTACAGGGACTCTTTCTCTGGCCTCAGTTTGCTGTGGCAGGTAGGGGCAGGGAGGCTAGCTGCCCTCCTCCCACCAGCAGGCCCTTGCCACACTCAGGCCGCAGAAATGGGCTGTGCCTCAGCAGACCCCACAGTTTCTGTCTCCAGTGTTCCTCTGCTTCCCTGCTGCTGAGTTTTCTCCCTGTCTTCTGACCTTTGTTTTCTCTCTCACCTTGAATTGTTAGTCACGGAAGGAAGAAGACAGCTGTGCTTGGGCCCCTTTTCAGCAGCTGCTTGCTGCTCTCTCTCTCTCTCTCTCTCTCTCTCTCTCTCTCTCTCTCTCTCTCTCTCTCTCTCTCGGCCATGCCAGCTCCTTCTGCAGCCTCTCTCACTGGGTGGATCTAGAAGGTCAGTCCAGTTGTCTGCTGAGGGAAAGGTGGGCTGTGAGCAGGAACAATGTGGCTCCACTCATCACTCACAAGGCTAGCGTTCCCTGGTGTTACCTCTGCTGAAGGCGTGTTTTTCAGATTTTCTTGGTCTCTTAGAGAAGGGCATGGTGGTAAATACATGAGTATTCATTTTCTCCTTTGGAAGAAGATGTCTAGCTTTCATTATATTCCTAAAGAGATATGGGATCCAAAGCATTTCATTGAATGGCTCCATCCCCTGAGTCATCACCATGAGACCTACATCCAAGTCACAAGAGGACAGCAAGGAAGAAAGGTAGTCAAGGCAAGATCTAAATTTGGAACTTTGTAGCCCTGTCCACTTCTTATGTCATGAATGGGGGACAGTGGGACAGACATGTGCAAAAGAGTTCTGCCCTTTTCCCCTCCACCTGTCTGGTGATTTGTCAGAATAAGCAGACAGAAGGGTGCAGGTCATTTTCAGATTAGTGGGCTGCACTCCACTTCGCCCCAAGACCTTTCAGGGGGAGGAGTTGGAAATCAGAGCCACTGACCAGCTAGGCCCTCAGGATGGAGCCTGGCTGGCAGGCTGCGTGTCACTTCCCCTGTGGAGCCAGATGGAGGGCAGAACAGGATGGATACAAAGTGGAATGCAGGGAAGCAGGCCCCCGCTGAACAGCCCTCTCACAGCCAAGCAACTTGCTCAGGATGGCAAGGGCAAGAGGACAAGCCAGTGAGCTTTGGGGTAGCAGGGAGAAGAGAGGAAGGGCAGTGAGTCCCAGGACCCAGTTCACTGGACCTGCTCCTTTGTCTGCTTGAGGGTTCAATCCAGGTCAGAGGTGTCTTTCTTCTCACTCCTACTTCTCACCTGCCATCCTCAAGGCAAATTCAGGACCCTTGCTTTGGGGACCAGGGGCAAGGGATCCCCCTCTCCAATGCCTAGCACCTCGCTCTCACTTTCTCCCTCCTTCCCATACTAAGCAGTGAGTGACTTCCTTTTCCTATCCCTCTAATCTCCTCTTCTAAAGAGCTTTCACAAAATGTGATCTTTGATTAACGTTGGTGGCTCACTTTCCATCAAGCTTTAAGTACTATGTTGAAATGAGTAATTGTGACTTTGAAAGAAGCCTTCTGGCTGTTGCTACCTTCCCATATTAGGCCTCCAAGGTTGAACACATCAAGGGACAGAAACAGGCCAGACCAGGCCTTTAGTCACTCCGCTTGGCCAATAATCCCCTTCCATTCTAAGTGTGAGGAGCTTGTCTTGACCCTGGCACAGGCACCCGTGAATATCAGGAAGCCTTTCCACACACAAGCATCTAGAGAAGTGTGCAGGCCACAGCTGAGAGCTCAGGGCAGATGGGGGAGGTATACATCACGTGGGCCAATGACCTGGCCCTAGGCTGTGTGGCCTGCTCACGTAAGCCACAAGCAGGCTTTTCCTCAAGCCACAGCTGCCTCTCAAGCTTACAGCCAGATCTGAATATGACAGCCACAGGCCATTTCTCTTGACACCGGTGACCATGCTTTGAACCCTGTGACACCAATACTCTGGCTACAGGTGTCTGTATGTCACCTGGAGACTACACAGCAGAGCATCCTGGGAGGTGGCTTTGCTGGGTGCAGAACTCTGGGGCCTGATCATGCTCTTCTTAGAAAAAGAAATGACAGGGCGAACACAGAGACAGGAAAGCCCTACAATGGACAACTGTTGGAAGCTGAGAAGGAAGGCACAGTCATGGACCTTCTGTGTCCCGGAATAGTGAGGTTCTCTGAGGGGGCTAAGGCAAGGAGATGACTCCCCCATCCACTCATGTGCTATTATAATGAGAGCATGGCCTCCCCAAGAAGACTGGAGTTTGTCACTAACTCTTGATACCTGCAGGGGTAGCCCCTTGCAAGAAACACATGAAATCACCAGTTCCACAAGAGGCCATAGTGACACTGAGTCACTGGAGAAATGTAGATTCCGAAAGCCCCAGGGCGGGGACAAAAGTATATGGGTACCTGCCACTGGGCCACCTCAGAACAACAACCACAGGCTAATATGAAGATGTGGGTGGGGCAGACAGGGAGACAGGGTCTGAGTGTCAAAGTCCTGGCATCCAGCGGAAAGCTGGGGGCTCTACTGGAGCAGTCAGAACAAGGCCTGGTGTTCCCTGAGTGAGCTGTCGGAGGCCCAGTTCTCCCTGAGGGCAGAAAGGTGACTGCAGAGGTGTGAGTCATCTCCTAACCATGGCCCTTGGCCCTGTGCTCATTAGCTCTTGGCCCACACATGCCCCTTGGCATGTGGAATAGAGTATACAGACTCCCCCAACAGAAATCAAGGCCTCTGAGCTCAGAAACCACATCCTAAGCCCCTCAGAGCAGTGGCCTTCAAGTGACCTGCTTGGTCTTGGCAAGGATTGGCCAAGGATTCTGTATTTCCCACAAGCTCCCTCAGCTGCCAACTCTGATACCCAGTCAGCTTCATGAAACACTGCCCTTTGGGATCTGCCACTGGACTACACAGATGACCACTGAAGCATGATCAGTTCTCAGGAGACAGCTGACCATGTCAGGCTGTGAGAGGGTGAGGGGCAAAGGGAGAAAAGGAATTGTGGTTTCCCCTTCCCCTTTCAGTGGCTCCTTCTCTCCTGAAGACCTTTACAGTCAGGAGTTGCCCTCCAGGAGCGATGCCCTGGTTCATAGCCTCTGGCTTCTGGCCATATGTGTACCTGGGCAGGACCTTATGCCATCACTTAGTCTGTTGTGTTTTAAAGACCCACCCCAGGGAATTAGCTCTTCTGCCCTATCAGGTTGGTAGCTCCGAACAGTAGGCACTATTTTCTTTTCTTCTAAAGCTCAGCGAAAGCACTATTCCATCTCCTGATTATGCTGAGCAATCCTCCAATTGGCCTTCCTGGGTACCCTTCTTAGACATGTCAGCTCACCAGATCTTTAGCTATTTCCCCAGTCACCTCCAGGAGAATCAGAGCCTCCTCCGAGCTACCAGAACTGGGGCTTTAGCTTTCCTCTGCCTTGAGCACTTCCCAAAATTAACCAATTCTACAAGCTTAGTCTTTCTTTATTTTTTTATTTAAAGAGAAAAAAACAGAAAAAGGGTAGAAATATTACAGAATTTCAAGAAAAGAAGATAAACAGTAAGAAATCACTAGTTGATAAATTACATATTGTTCTTTTAGAAATAGTTTTTCAAGTTACAAAATTAAAGCACACAAAGTGGACACTCAAGCAGAGAGAGTGCAAACAGATCTCTACAAGCTTAGTCTTTACCACACTGGAAGATCTGACCCAGAAAAACTAGCCTCCTGCTGTGACACAACTCTTGGACAACTGACCCAGTTCAAGGACCCAGGACTTCTGGAATACCATATAAGGCAGGACTGCGACAGGACTTTCTGGGCAACAAGGTGCTCCCAGGCACAAAGCTATCCTCTATGCCATCATCTTAAGATGCACGGTCTTTGGTTATCAGTGGACTAAGCAGAGTGCTGGAACTGACCAGAAGAGGCCTTGTCCAACCTCTATACCTGGACAAGGGGTCCCCAGCCGAGGGTAGTTTCTAAGGAGGACACAGGATATAACTTTGAAGCTGTCTGATAGGACAAATGCAAGCAAAATATGGCTAGAAAGAATTCTCAAGTTCCATTTCAGACTTTCCTTTAACAATTTGCTCTGCTCTCACATGTGGCCAATAAGTTGTCTTGTTGTGATGTTTGGTGGCATCTAAAGGGAAAAGGACCTCATTTTCTCAGCTCAGCTGTCTCAAAGCCAAGCAGACCTGGCATGTGCTTCCTGGAAAAAATTGCAGGTCACTGGTTAATGCGTCTCATCCTCACTGTCATTAATAATTTTGACTTGGTGTTCTGCTGCTGCTTTTTTATGTGGAGAAGTCACATCTATCTTCCCCCCACCTGCCAGACAGAGAAAAATGGCCAGAGTTTTCTTCTGAAAAGCACAAGGCACAGTGATTCAAAACTAGGGATCAAGGGAATGAGTGACATCCAGGTGACCCAAGGAATGCGGTCACCCTGGAAAAGACTTCCTTTAAATTAAGTGAGCCAACATGCCGATGGAAGGCAGATTCCTTAGGTCATCATAAATAGTAATATGACCTGCCAAGGTGGAAAGATTCACCTGGTTCTCTTGACAAATCAACTCTATGAGAGGTCTAAGTGGAAGGTCACCAAGACATAGCTAAATACAGCTGGTTACCAATTAGAATAATTGTAAGCAAGCAACTGGAGAAAATAGCCTCCCAAATAAACCTATAAGAACTTGCCACCCATAATAAAACACTATTCTTGCTGAGTTAACAATGACCTTTTTGCATGCAGTGGACTTGTGTTTGACACCACATCGAGTACTTGAGAATAGTAGGGTGGAAAGAGCCTAGGAATCAGAAGACCTGGGTTTTAGGACTGTTCTGCCACACCTAGCTATGTGGTTTGGGTGAGTAATCCCCCCTCTCTGGGCTAACTGTACTGGTCTAAAAACCAAAGAGGTGAAGCTTAGATGAGCTCAGCATTCCCTTCCAGGCTGAGAGTTTGAAACCATGACTATTTCTGGGCAATTCATGAGCCAGTAACATAAATGAAGCTCTTCCTGTTTCATGTCTAGCTCTTGCAGTGGATTCATTTCATGATCAAAGTACAACATTGAGGTGGATCAGTTATGTATTCTGCACACCCCTGGGACCTTTTGGAGGTCACTATGGTCAAAACAATTTTCATAATAAAATTAAGATACTGCTTACCTTTATCACTGGGTCATCAACCTGTACCAACATCACAAAAGCGATGGTGGTCATAGTTGTGATGACTTGGCATAAGTCAAGGCAGAATTAATCCAGCCATCGCTGTAGCCTTCACAGCTGGGTGCTCACAGAAGCAGGGCGAAGCTGGGTCTATTTAGGAAGGACCTTGATAAAGTAATAAACATTTTTGACTTTATTAAGTTCTAACTCTTGAGTACACTTTTTATAAGATTCTTTGTGAGAATAAGAGAAGTACACATAAATCCCTTGAATTTCTTATCAAAGTGCAGCAGTTACCTCAAGGAAAGGCTCTGTGCAGCTGTTTGAATGCCAGGCTGATCTAGCAAAGCCACTCTCTACATGAAACATTGTGACTTTTACTTTAAAGAACAACTCACAGTCTCTGATAGTGCATACCCTGGTGTTTGGCAGTGGTTTTCCCAAAACACAATGAGCAGGTCACTTCGAGGAAGAAGAGTGATGGTTTTTGTTTTTTGGCTTTTGTTTCGGTCTTTTGGTTTCTTGCCAGCAATAAAACTTGAACTTTCAAGAGTAAACTAGAATTTTGGAAAATTGGCATCTGCTCTTCTGATCTTGATAGCTGCCTAAATACTTAATTTTTTTTTCTGATAAGATTTTTAGTATCATTTAGTGAGATGTGTCAAAATTTAAGACCTATCTAAATGTTTCCAAATGCCTAAAGTGTGGTGTGAGGAAGCCTTGAATAGATAAAGATCCAGTAAAAAATTCAAGATACTTTACATGGCATAGCAGAGTGGGAAAAGCTGATTGATAATGTCTTTATATTTCACATTGCAACTGACCTTTAAGAAACCACCAGTGGCCAAGTTGTGGTGTAGTATCAAAAAGGAACAATTGCAACTATCTTAAAAAGATTGCAAAAGCACTTTTCTTTTCTCGGCTCTGTACGGTATATGTATAAGGCTGAAATTCCATCATATGCTTTAATTAAAGTAACAGATTGCAAGAGACTGAGTGCAGAAGCAGGTACGAGAATCTCCATGCCTTCTATTAATGGCGACATTAAAAAGATTTGCAAGATAATCAAATAGTAGTTCTCACCAGCAGTGATACCGTTTTCTCCCTCCCCTTGCATAGGGGACCTTGGACAACTGCATGGCTGACAGCAGGGCGGTGGCCAGAGATGCTGTGGGACATTTACAGTGTGCGGGGTGCAGTTGGGGGGACACTGCGGAGGAGGAGCAAGTCCAGAACCTCATAGGGCCAAAGGTAGGTAGCATGGTATAAGATAATGCCACTCTTCACACTAAATTTTTTGTTTCAGAGACATTTATGTGAGCATATAGTGGGTTTATTGTTCCCTTTAAATAAATACATCATTTTTATAACTTCACCATCTATTTTGTAATACAATAACTACCAATAGATGTAGCCCACATAAACAAAAGACAGCTCTTTGATGCCCTCAACAATTTTTAAGACTGTAAATGGGCTCTGAAACCAAAACGTGTTAAGAATTCCCTATGTAGATAAGAGTGGAGAGATTATAGAACTACATTTACTGAGCAGCCCTGCATGTCACCCTTGTAAAAACAAGGGACCGTCATGGCAGGCATGCCAGGGATACACAGTTTTCCTCAAGGCAGGACAGCATCTAGACTGAACCCGCACAGAGGTCGGTACGGGGCAAAGGAGGCCAATGGAAGCACCTCCTGGGTGTGACGGTCTACCCTGACTTCAGCTCATCTGCTATTCCCCAAAACCTTACTGTCTAGATGGGAACAGGGACATAGCTGACATTTCCACTCGAGGAAGATGGGAAACATACAGGGATATATGAAGTCAGTGAGGTGCGGGGGTAGGGTAGAGGAGACGGCAATATTCTGGGCTGAGTCTGGAAGGATGAGTAGGAATTTGCTCCCCAAGAGTGAGGGAGGTAATTTTGGAGTGGACTGCGTACCCACAGACCCTCAAGGGATGGCCTGAGCAAAGGCCCTGAGCTGTGAAGTAGTAGGACACGTCCAGGGGAGACATGAGAGGATGAGGGAAAAATGAAAACCAAACTAAATATACCCACCCAAGCAAAACAAGCCTCATGCCCCCAGTGTAATCAAGATATTTTAAAACTCAAGGTGTAGCAGGTCTGCTAACATTCAGTATTCTATTTTTAGAAGTGAACTATTGGCTCGTTTGTAATTTATACATATGCACACAAAGTACCTGTTTTGGAAAACAAAACTACTCAGCCCTCCTGTCTCCATGCAGGATAAAAGGATCCTCCCTTCTTTTCCCCTGTAAGCACCTCTTGATATTTTAAGAGGTTCCTGGAATTGTGCTGGTGACCAAGGGCTCCTGCAAGATCAGAGGAGGAGGGAGGGCCAAGCCCCAAGGAAAACACCCAGAATTTGTCAGGAAGGGTCATGTGGGGAGGTCAGCTGGTTTGCACTGCAGCAGGTAATGTTTTGTTTTTTTCAATCAGAACAGTTGACTAACATGGTTAACTACAGAAGCAGAATATCAATACTGCTATCCAGTTTTGATACGGTATACAAAAGCATTCCGGGCAAAGTCCTGCCGGTACGTGAAATGAAAAGAGAGGGAGGAGAAGGGAGATTTGCAGATAGTAGGCGATGCTAGCCATCTTTATAACAACTAAACTGATGCTAGAGATCCTCTGGCATTTGGCCCGGGCTAGCAGGAGACAGCTTGCACTTCCTGTCAGGCACTAGAAGGTAACATAGGCAGCTTCCCTGACACACAGCTGGGCCTCTGCTTCCAATAGAAGTCTAATTGAAACCCCCTGTATTCCACAGCTCCTAGAACTTCTTGGTATCCTGTGCAGGCTGGCACAGGGTGGCCCACAACAATCACATTGTCACTCGTTAGCATGGATTCTCAGCCACACAGAAAATGGTAATCCAAAGCTCTTTCTCCCTTTTCATCTCTCCCACCCCGACCTTTTTTAAGGCACAGGGCCTTCATACTGTGCTGCATCCCCACACCTTCTTTTCATTTTTTATTCTGAGACAAGGTTTTACTCAGTTGCTAAGTTACACAGGCTGGGCTTGAACTTGCAATCTTCCTGTTTCAGCCTCCTGAGTGCTGGAATGACAGATGTGCACCACCACACCTGACTTGGGTGTTTGATGGCTATCAGCCTTGCCTGTTATCTCCCTCTGGGCCCTCTTTAGGTGAGTGTCCCCACTGGCTTGTCAGATCGTAGCATAGTCTGTGACCAAAGCTCTCTGTAGCTGAAGAAAATATTTCCCAGAGTGATCATGGGGTACCTGACATAGCTGGTTTGATTCCAAGACATTTAAGAAGAAAAATCAAAAGCACCTCTTGGGGAGCTTTAGCCCTCCACTTCTGTCTCAAAGCCTAGATAGATGTTTGCCTGGACCAGGGGCAGTTGAAACCAAGGATCCCCTGCTTGGAGACCTGGGCTCACCCTCCTCTCACCAATGATCTGAGGGGCTAGTCTGTAGGTCTGTGGGTATGAGGGATGCATGGCCTTGGTGTTCCCTTTCCATACTGTCCGGGGCATAGGATTAATAAGACAGTATCAGCTTCTAATCCAAACAGAGCACTTGGGGCCCCCATCAACCATGCCAGGAGGCAAGTACCTCGAAAATGGCTCTATTAAGTGGTCCGGAGGCCTCATAATGGGCCCTACTACAAAAGAAGCCAGTTCTCATTTTGCCAGGACAGGTGCAGTTTGCAGGCACTGTGCAAAAGATGTATGTGTACACAGTGCCATGAGGGACTATTTCACTTACAAAAGACACCAATATCAGATATTCGGGTAGAACAAACAGCTGCACACAGGAGCTCCACCTCATCCTTTTCTCTCTCCCACCTCTAGACAGGCAGAAAGCGGCAGTCAGCACAGCCCTGACCCCTAAGTCACCTTGAGGCTGCTGGTTCACGGGCCACCAGAAGCCAGCACCTGCAGCACTACAGCTGCAGTGATCATCACAGTCACTGTGAGAGAAGTAGCTGGCAGCACCACTTCACACTCTGAGCTATTCACAAACAGCAACTTGTTAACCAGCAGCAGCCAATGTGGCATTTAATAAGCAACTTAAATCAGTAAAGCAACTTACCTGTGTTTGGTGACCAATAATAAAACAAAGGTCGTGGCATCCACTCAGCCCTCCTGAGGGCACCATGCAGTGACTAGCAAAGGCAGTGACTGAGGCACAGCTGCCCACATGCTCCCCTCACCAGGAGTGCTGCCCCTCTTGTGCTCATTTTGTCTAGGCAGTGATGAGGAGGACACGTGAGACAAACTGGGTGGAAACGGGATACTGCTCACACTTTGGTTCTGATTAAGAGTAGGGGTCCCAGCCCTTAGCATGACCCTTACCAAACACATCATGTCTGTCCATGACATGAAGTCCTCCCTTCTTCTACCTCCCTGACCTTCCCCAGACAGGACCAGGGGGCCTAAACGTTATGCTCTAGAAAGCCACATTCCTGACTTCCCAACCATCTCCCAGTGACCCACAGGACAAGGAGCTTATCTTGGGGCCCCACAAACTGCAAGATACGCAAGGCAGATCTCTCTCACCTTGTCCCCAGCTAGCTCAAAGCCCCCACCACCACTCTGGGAGAAACAGGCAAACCTATCACCAAGCTGCATGGATCTCCTCCTGCCTCTGCTCTCCTGCCCCACACTGTCCAGTGACCCGCGTGATTTCTCTGGACTGTGCCACCCTCTCTCTTTCAATGGAAATTGGCCTACCTAGCACAAGACCTTGATGCCAGTCCCTTCCTGTTTCAGTTAGATTTCACCTATAGATTTCCTCTCTCCATCACTTTCACTCAAGGTGAACTGCCACAAAACATGAAAAGTGCTAACTGAAAATTCAAAGTACAGTTTTGTAAAAACAATGAGAAGTGGGTGACTTTCACATCCGTGAGATTTTGTTCTCATAAAGCTAATTCCAGGGCTGCTCATGACAGGGTCCCAAGACTGTTATCTGAGCCAAGTGTCTTTCCTTGGTCACCTGTCCTCTTAAGTGGCCTACATGCCACTGGAGCCCAGAAAACAAGATGGTAGGATGCAGACAGAGACAATGCCAGAGCCAGAAGTGCACGGGGTGGAACAGCCTTGCACCTGGGATAAGATGCTCCATGGACATCTGGGAAGAAGGCATTCTTTGATCCACAAAGCTGAAGCAAAGCTTCATAGAACAACAGATAAAGAAGGACATTAACTCAAAACCTTGTCTGGATTCTCAGGAAAGGGAAAAATAGGACAAGACTGTCACTGGCAGCCATGTCTATGCATATGTGGAAATGCATGAAGACTTGCTGATCACGGTGTTCATAATCCATCAGGGGAATGCAATAGAGAGAATGGGTGGGGGAGACTAAGCTAAAGTTAGACAATGAAAAGAAATCCACTGTCTTCAGTTGGAGGGGGACACTCATGTGGGAGAGAAAGCTAACACAAGTCTCTGACAAACGGAACAGTCAGAAATGCATGTGTTAAAAGCCTGCTGGGAGAGGAGCAAGGGCCTTCCAACGGGAGGAGTCTGGGTCTTACTGCAAATCTGTGGAGCCCTGGGAAGATTTTCACCTGGAGGGAGAACTGACAGGTCCATGTTAGAAAGTAAGGAACCCCGAAGAGGAAAGAGCGGACTGTGAGACCCTGGAAGAGGTGGTGGCAGCTGTCCTGGCAAGACATGAAGGTGGCTTTGGCAAGGAAGAGGGTGGCACCAGGAACAGTTTGTAGAGAGGTCACCTTGACTAGCCCTTCTGGTGGATGAGCAGTGAGCTACACTGGAGAAGGGAATGGAGGGTGGACTCCCAGAGGATCCTAAGTGGATGGTGGGACCACTGAGCTAGATAAGGAAGAGAAGTCAAGCAAATTTGGGGCTGGTCATTGGTAACCTGCTTTAGGAGACAGTAAATTTCAATATTAATAACAAAATAGGAAGCTACTGCATCTCCCAGGCACTGTGGCTTTCTCACTGGGGTTTTAAACTCTATGAGGAAAGCAGAATTCACAGAGCTACATGTCATTTTCCAAAGTCTGGTCCCTCATCCATCCATTCGATCCACAAACACACCCCTGGGCATCTCAAGAGGCCTCCCTCAGCCCTCATAATAATTAACCTGTTGAGGAACCTCCATTCATAATCTGCCACCTTTTTTCAAGTTATCTTTCATAGTAGATAATAGGCACAGAAAAGCACAACAGAGACCAAAACATGGCCTTCCACCCCCCAGTTCAGGAAATGCCCCCAGAAAGTGGTCCCAACCAGGTTACCAAGCCTCACCCCAATCCAGGCCCAGCCTGGTATTCCTACCATCTTTCAGCTGGATGGAAATTTTTAATTTCCTGTACCAGGAAAACAGGAAGCCATACCAGGAGAAGTGGGCTGTTCACGTGGGGTGGGGGTGACATCACACCAGAAGATGATGGGCCAGGGCAGGGACAGTCAGCTCCCTTTCACCCTGGATTGAGTCTGGGTCTGGAAGGCAGGCTCTGAACTGTCTTTTTTCCTTTATATCTTTGGTTTTATATTTTTGTCATTTATGACTATGTCTCTGCCTTTTCTATGTAAAAGAAATAATAATAACCACCCTATAATTGGCTCTGGACTGTGTCATCAACAGCTGAGTTCTAAAGCAACTCATTTCAGGATTATTTCCATTGCTCTGCTTTGCTTATCCTGTCCCTACTTATTTTCAACTTTTTAACCTGGACACCCAATTGTCTGATCCACTTCTACATTTTCATCTTCAACTTCAAGTATTAAATGCTGCAAGTCCTCTTTGAACACTAGCTCCATTCTGCAGACAGCAATGTGGAATGTTTTCTTTGCTTGTAATTTCCAACTGCTTGCTCAATTTAAAGGTTAAGGTTTCTCTGACCCCTAGTTCATTGAAGGGAGTTTTGAGACTTACACCATTGCTGAGCTTAACTTCCATTCTTGTTGCTAATTTCTAAATATACTGAAATGTGATTTAAAAAATGGTACTCACAAGCTAATTTTATTTTTCATACAACTTTGAGGTCACTGTAATCCATAGGACAAATTTTAAGGAATGACGCACATGGTCATGCAATGTGAAATACATGTCAAATAGTTCCATTTTCTCACATGTGTGTTCTCTATGCCCAGGGGTTGTCATCTCCTAACAGGACCCTCTGCTGAGCTGCCTGCAGAGCATAAAGTGTGACTTTCTTCCATTCATTCCTTCCTCTGCTCCTCAACTCATTCATTCCACAGCTCCTACTCAAGCCCAGGCCCTTCACTGATGCTGGAACCTCCTGGGGACATTGGATATGTGCTCATCACATGGGCAGTGAAAGTCAAGCTATTCAGGGAGAGAAAAGAGCAAACGGAGGGTGAGGAGTCCGTTCTCATCATTGAGGGCCCATGAGCTGTTGCTTACTTTGTCTTCCCCACCCTGCAGCCCATCCTTCCCTAACTGTTCGGAGTCAGTGCTCTGCAAAGAGTCCTTCTGAAGAATCAACAGGCTTGCTTTGATCTTAGCTGGCCCCTGTGGCCCCAAGGTGCTCTACTTCCTGCTATGAATTGGTAGGAACTGGAGAGCTGGTGTGAATTGGAGAGTTTTGCAGAAGTACCTGGAGGTGGGATCCAGTCTTGCTTTCCTCTCTGGATATCAGTGACAGGTGGTTGCCATTAGTGGTTCCCTAGATTTTAGGCAGAACTTGGCCATTGTGGAAAGCAAGATTTTCTGTACATAGAGATGATCACAGCAGCAGCAGCTCAATCCTTACTAGTTTCTAGTAAGATACAAAGCTCTCCTCATATGGCACTCTAGTGGGAAACACAGAAGCCCAACAGGGCCTATAATCATATCTCTAGTGAGAGTCAAGTGATAAAATTTATGTCATTTTTTTAAAACCCTGGAATTATATTTTTGAGGTGTATCAATTCAAATATTTTGCTTCTGGAGCATCAATTAAAAAGTTCCCTTTATTTTCATGCAACATTTAATGACTTGTCAGTGCTGAACAAGTATTCACAAAGCCACAGTAGGCACATCACACAGACTGTGTTGTTGACAAGAGGAAGTATGTTTATTTTTTTTATTTTATTTAAAGAGGGGGGAAGCAAAACAGAAAAAGGGGTAGAAACAATATAGAATTTCAAAAAAAATAAACAGTAAGAAATCACTATTTGATGCATTACATATTGTCTCCTTGGATATAGTTGTTCCAATTACAAAATTAAAGCATACAAAGTGGACATTCAAACAGTGAGGCTGCAAACAGTGCTGTTCACCAATCCAACAAAAACTTAGTAACATGGTTATCAATCCTACACACTTAAGTATACATATAGTTATCTCTTTTAGAGCACTTTCTTTTCCTCCTCTTGCTTTTTTTAATTGTTTTATTTAAAGAAAAAATTTTGAAATGGAAAGAGGGTAGAAACAATACAAAATCTCAAAAACAAAACAACAAAAATAGTAACCAGTAAAAATCACTAGTTGATAATTATATACTTTCCTCTTAGATGCAGTTGTTCAAGTTACAAAACTAAAGTCCACAAAGTGGACATCCAAACAGTGAGACTGCAGTCAGTTTTGCTCATCCATCCAACTAAAACTTTAGCAACATGGTTATTAATTCCACACACTCAAACATACATGCAGTTA
>PVLA01000538.1:0-93486 GCA_004027455.1 Hydrochoerus hydrochaeris | reverse complement strand
CTTAGAAGTTCTACACATGTATAAATCTCTACACATATACCTAGCCTTTCTGTATTAGAGGGAGAAACAAATCAAAACAAGTCAACAATACAAATTCCTAGAGAAACACAAAATGAAAAGAACATACAAAAACACAACACTAGGTGATCTACAGTAGTCACTATGATGTCTCTTGTTATTTTCAATAAATTTGTCTATATCATCAAACATAATATAAACTTAGCAGTGCTTTACATTATTAATAAAATCTAAACATTGGAGACATTATAGGACTTCAAAGGCAGATAACAATCAAACCAGAAAGGGTATCCTATTGAATCCTGTCATCTTCAGAGTAGTTGCCCCTACTCTCAGACTCGACACTCTCAAGCATACCAGATTCAAATAAAATCAGCCAAGATAAAACAGTGATATAACCAATCTTCTCTGTCTTATCTCTGCCATGCTATTTTTCTGTTGTTATTTGTTTACTTTTCTTCTTCATTCCACTGTCTGCCCCTTTCTTTGAGGCCTTTCTGCCATTATTTCTGGAACCCTGGTGGTTTTCTTCTCTCTCTCTAGAATGTCCTTCAGTATTCTTTGCAGGGTTGGATTGGTGGTCACAAACTCCCCCAGTTCCTCTTTGTTGTGGAAATATCTTGTCTCTCCATTAATTTTGAGAGACAGTTTTGCAGGGTACATCATTCTGGGTTGGAGGTTATTTTCTTTCAGGGTTTGGAATATTTCGCTCCAAGCTCTTCATGATTTGATGGTTTGCATTGAGAAGTCCACTGTGATTTTGATGAGTTTTCCTTTATAGGTATAGTTTCTTTTCTCTGACAACTTTTAATATTCTGTTCTTGTGATGGATTTCTGGGATCCTGATTATTAAATGTCTGGGTGTAGATCTGTTTGGGTTGTAGCTGGCTGGAATTCTATATGCCTCATTTATCTGAACTTCACTTCCGTTACCTATGTTTGGGAAGTTTTCCTTAATTATTTCTGTGAATAGACCTTTTATTTCATTTGTATTTGTTGCTGCATCTTCATTCACATATTTTATTTTTAGGTTATAAACCCTCTTGTCATCTTCTAGCCTTTGTATCATTGCTTCCTGGTTCCTTGTTATTTTTAAGAGGTCCTTCCTTTCACGATCATACTTTGCAAATCTATCTTCAAGTTTTGAAAGTTTGTCTTTAGTTTCTGTAAAAAGGTTTTGCCAGGTTTCAATGGAGTTTTTAATTTCCTGATATTCTCTTTGGATCTGTTTCATATATTCTAGGTTTTGTTTATATTCTTCATCAAAGGCTTCTCTCCTTTCTCTGGGTTCCTCTATTCTTTCATTTGTGTCTACTTGAGGAATACTCAGGACTTCTTTTATTAGTCTTCTTATATCTTGCTTCACCTGAGTTAGAATTTCAGATTTAAATTCTATAATGAGGTCACGGATGTATTTCTTTACTTCTGATGAGGCTGTCTCTGACATTACAGGTTTGCTGCTCTCAGCCTCCTCTGCATATACCTCTGTTGAACTCACTTTCCCTGTTTCTGCAGTTGGGGACCTTTTGCTTTTTCTCTGTCTTGTCATGTTTTCGGCCCCCTTCACACAGGTGGGTGGTGGAGGTCTCTGGGCCTTTTGTTTTGCTTATAGTTTTTCTGCAGTGCACTTGCTAGGGAAGTACTGCCCCTCAGTCTGCAGAGGATCTGCGAGCTGGCTCCTCCCCCTACGCCAGTCAACCAGTTTATGCTTCAACATGTTTGTGTGTTCCCTGGGGATGCCACTGGCCCAGGAAAGCCTCCTCCCTGGCTATTGGGTTTCAACCAGGGGCGTGGCCCAGCCCAAGCAGATCCCACCAATCTGCTTTGGACTAGGACTCATCAGCAGATGCTGCCTAGGGCCCCAATTCAAGCAGGCCCTGCCCAACTCCAAAATGTCACCCAGCCAGTCCTCCCGGTTTGGGGATTCCAGTTCCCTTCACTCACCAAAGTTCGCACAGCTCAACTGGCTGTTTCCACTCCCTGTCTCAGGGCCTCCCCCAGCTGAGGGTCTGGAGCTCATCAACCCCCACTCTTGGCAGGGCCGCGATCTCAGCTCGATTGTGAATCACCTGACTTTAAGACATGCCAGTACAGCAATTGGGGCTTGCCCAGCTCCAGCCCTCTGTCCATGCTTCTTTTTCTTCTTTTTTCTTTTTTTTCTTTTTCCTCAGTTTCTTCCTGGGTCGTGAGAATTCCTCTCCTTTTGTTTGGCTTTCTCCATGTTGCCAGATTCCAGCATCTGAGTTGTTTTTTTTTTTTTTTCCCTCAGAGAAGCTCTCTTATCATGCCGCCACTTAGTCGGCCATCTTGCAATCTGAAGTATGTTTATCTTTTAAATGTATTTATTTTCAAAACTGGAGGATTGAGCCCAGGACCTTCTCACTGAGCTACATCCCCAACTCTATTGTTTTCTGTTTTCAGACAGGCTCTCACTAAATTGCTAAATTGCCTAAGTGTGATCCTCCTGCCTCAGCCTCAGAAGAGTGTGGGATTACAGTCATCAAGTCTCATTACCAGTTCATCTTGCTGTTTTCTCATCTTTCCATAATCACTATTATCTTCAACCCATTTGCTTCTTTGCAGGGATCTTTTAAGTCATTCATTGTTTTAGTTTGATTCAAACAGGTGTTACATTTTACTGAAGCATGGGTAAATTGCAAACTAATTGTTTGCAATGTGCTGAAACCTAATGAACTCAGGAGCAAGAGCCACTATCAAGTGTGTGCCTTACACACCCCTAATGTAACTGCCCAATACAGGGCACCAGACACTGTCTGGATCAATTCTTTTAAAGATAAAGTATCATCAATATTTTTGTCACACCTCAGTGGTCTGTATGCCCCCCATCAAATGGAGACCACCCATTTGTTTGCCACATACAGAAGGATGAGACCCAGAGAAGAGGCAACTTACCCTAGGTCTCATAACCAGACATGCTGACCAGGGACAGAACCTGCTGTACCACACACCCAGGGCTCCCTCAACATAGACAGTGTAACTAATTCTCTCCTTCCTTCCTCTGGGCTTTTGTCCTGAGGACCACAAAGTATGAAATCCACAGCATAGTGGGTAAGGCACTGAGTATAGTTTATTAGAAACAATACAGAAGAGCTTTAGCTAGCTGACAAAGGCTCCAAGAGAGGATGCTCTGGAGATGCCCAAGTTCAGGGGTTCATGAAGAGACTTTAGTGAGCTTGTGGACTATTCTGGTAAGTGTGCAAAAATGAGATAATGAAACGATGTGGCCGCTAGGCCTCTGGCATGAGGGGACAGATTTCCCCTGTGCCCTAGACCCATGCTTCCCAGGGCACATTTCAAGTTCTTTCTTCCACATGTACTCTGATGTTCCCAGGCTCAGCTCATCTCAGTTTATTCAGGTCCCTATCCTTGCTGCCCACTGATTCTCTGCCTCCTGGTCTCTGTGGGACTCAGGCACTCTGCTCAACGCCCACACTCTCCACTTCCTGCCCTGCTTGTGGCCCCAGATTCCAAGGAGAAAAATGGATGTTCCTAAACCAGGAAGACTATAACACAATGGAGCAGCTGCGTGCATGGGAGGGAATTTATCCACTGTGCTTTGGTTGCCACCAGGAAGTGAGCCCTTCTGAGTCTCACATAAGCCACTTTGAGACAAATGGCAACAACAGTTTGTGCAAATGTTATTAGTGACCATTGCAAAATATAAGTTTTAATAGCAATGGAATTTTATACTAATGAGTCAGCCAGGAAAAGGGGACCTGGAATAAGAGGAGGCTGGGAAAGAGGGAAGAAGAAGAAAAGGTCAGGATGTGATATGCATGTGTACCAATTACTTACAGTGAATGTATTTATTGTATATCACAAACATACTAATTTTTTAAAAACAGGGAGGTTGCTGAGATGCAAGTTGAGAAAGAGTGAGTCTAAGGTTTTAGAGAAGTGAGGAAGATATATTAGTTTGGCTTATTTTCATGGACCACAAAATACAAGGGGAATTCTGGGAAGATGGTGTAACAGTAAGCAGCAAAGCAGTGCTCTGGAGAAGACCAGAAGGAAAGAAATGGATCCCCTCAACCCAGGAAGAAACTAAAGTGAGAATTGAAGCTCACAGAGAGAATAAAAAAGAAAAGAAAAGCTTAAACAGAAGGCGGGAGCCAGATGTGCTTTCACTGGAGCCAGTCCCACTGTGCAAAAAGTGCCACTGGAATCCAGAGACACAGGGTCACAGTGAAGCTGGGGGTTGGCAAGCCCGAAGTCCTCAGCGGGAAGATGTGGTGGTGGAGGGGAGCAGCGGACCAGAGAACTGCACTGGCTGATACTGGCTGGTGAGTGTGGGGCACTCAGTCTTCCCACAGGAGTGGGCGATTGGCCGGGCACCATTTTGGAGTCAGGCAGGAAAAGCCTAGAACCAGAACTGCAGCCGGCTTTATTCAGCCACTCCTAGCACAGAGCAGACTAGTGAAAATTGCTTGGATGAGTCCCACCCCTGTGCACTATCCAATAGTCAAGGCTGACGTTTTCCCTAAAGCTATCCCTAACCAACCCCACCCATGAGGCACACACTAACATGACTGACCCCATTTTGTTTTCTCTCATTTGGTTTTATTCTCTTTAAAATAAAAAGTAAAAGACAACACAGCTGGATGTGTTAACAACACCCCTTGATTTTCCATGAGGTGCCTGGGCTGATGAGATTATGCATTGAGATCAGAAAGCAGTGTGGGAAATACATCACTTAAAGTGATGTTAACCAGACACTTGAATTTCACAGAAAATTAAAAATTTAAAAATTTGGAACATTCCCTGAGGTTGCTCACATTTTACTCTGTCTAAGTAAGGACATAAAGACAGTAGGAAAGGGGAACCAATAAATGTATGACCCACTAAGGGTTAAGTGAAAACAAATCATACAAACTTTAGATGAAATTTAGAGTGGAGTTAGATTTAATTTTTACTGCTTCTATTATCTAAATTGTGAAAAGAACTGAAGGTAAATAAATGCAAAAGATGAAACGTACAAATCAAAAAGTGAACATGATTAAGTACTGTGTGATATTTTTGCCAATGTTTTCTAGGGGGTTAATGTTTTTCAAGTTTAAAATATCTTGCAAGTCAATATGAAAAGCATTAACATCCAGTGGAAATATGAACAAAGTTCTTGAGCTGAAAAATCACAGAAATTAATTTTAAAATATCAATAAAAATTAAATGCTTCCATTTGTAATAGAAACCACCAACATTTTTAAAGGATATTTTAATGCCAAAAAAGTAACCTCCAAAGACAAAGAACAGCCTCATAAACTGAACGTGCTTAGCCTTATGAAATCTCATCACTGTGTTTATAATTTTCTCATTTCATCACAAACAAACCACTGAAACCAGTCTGTGTTCCGCTATTTGGATCGCTGATCCAAAACATTCAGCCCCAGGTCTCCTGGAGGAAAAAGTGAGTGTGAGAAAACCCTTGGTGCCCCAGGGGGAAACTGCTCTACAAGATCGTCATGGTTATGCCTTGGCACTGGGGAAGGCTGGTCCACACAAGGAAGGGTCAAAAACACCCTGCCTTACAGGGTAGCAAGTTAGAAGGGAGCCGACAGCCAGACTGTGTTCTATGTTCCTCAACATGGAGCCCTGGCAGAGCAGGGCCACATCTACTACCACTGAGAATTGAAGCTACCTAGGTAGATGACAATGACCCTTAGGAGAACTGCCAGAAACTATGTCATTCACACCAAGGGTGACAATGGATGCAGCCCACCAGCCTTTATGCTAATACCTGAAACCGTGACTAAGCCAAGGGTGCTCCTTGCATGAGAACCTCGCATAAGACCCTTCCACCAAAGCAGCCTTGTTCCATTTATATGAACACAACTGTTATGATTTGTGTCTGGATGTCCCCCCAAAGACTCAAGCAGTCATGGGGGACAGACTTTTTGGAGGTAGCTGAATCTAGAATTTGTGATTGATTCATAGTCTAATGCTGGGATTAAGGGTGTGAGTGCTACAACGGCCCTAGGATGCACATACAATATGGAAGACTTGCTTCCTCTCTCTCCTTGTTGCTTTTGCTGTCTTCTGCCACGACCCCTCTACCATATGCCATCCTGCCTTAGAGCCAGTCAACTATGGACTGAAACCTCTACAAACTCTATAAACCTTTTCCCTTTAACTTTAGGCATTGGTTACTTTAGGCATTGGTTACTTAGTTACTTTCCTCATCAGTGAGGAAAGTAACTAAGATAACAATCTCCCTCTGTGAGATAAACAGGACCCCTCAAAACAGGTTCCTCACAGACCAAACAGAGACTGAACACCTACCTATGTCTTGTGGCTGCCTAGGACACCCCCAGGCTCCACTCCTCCAAAAGGAGACTGCCTGCCTAAAGATGCGGTAGACCTCAGTCAAGTTAGGTCTGAGTTTCTCAGATGTCTTCCTCCTAAGAGCACAGACCCTGAAGAACCCTGTCCCTGCAATGCAGTGATGAGAATTTCAGCAAACTGGAGGAGAACTTGCAAAGCCTAAGTCACTTATGTTTTAGAGACACCTGGTCTACACCATCTTCTTCAGTCCTTGTGTGTCACTGTCAGACTATTGTTTTCCTTGTTTTACAACCAAACTCACTGAAGAGTAAAGGAATTTAGAGAAGTTCTGTACAGTGAGATACAAATCCAGTTCTGTGTAATCCCAAAGCCCATATCATAAGCTTGCTACTCTCCCAGAAAGAGTAGCAGAGGCAGAAAAATAATCACCTAGAAATAAGTTCAATATACATCAGAAATATATTATGTATATTACACTGAAAATATGTAATTAAATGTAGGTATTAGAAAGGAAATGAGCCTGATTTATATGTTATAAACCTAGAAAAAAATTTTTAGTTTGTTGAGATAGCGTCTCATTATGCAGTTCAGGATGACGTTGAACTCACTAAGGTGATCTAGGCTGGCCTCAAACTTGCAGTTTTCCTCTTACCTCAGCCTCTCTAGTTCTGGGATGACAGATAAATGGCACCATACCAGGCCAGTAAACCTAGAAATTTTTATGTTACATGATTGGGCTCTGGAGGAGTTTCAGTAAATAGGTGTATTATCTCATTCTGATACAAGTCCTGCGTCTCTGAATCTGTTTGCAGAAGCATAGACCTGTAACCTTGGATACCCAGTAGGGGTGGAGTGCTGAAGGAGGAAGAAGGTGACCTTCCCACTTACTGTCTCCACAACAAGTATATTTCTTATTCCTAATTTAAAAGAAAAGAGAAGACCCTTGTTCTGTGTGCTTTGTACAGACAGAAGGAGAGTATGCCTTTGCTGAACTGAGTCAAACAGAAGAAAATGAACCTTCTCCATTTGCTGAAAAGACCCCACCAGCCAAGCTTCCTAGAAGCAGGAGTACAAGGTCTCCAAAGACAATGACTCTCTCTGCCACCAAGAGGAGGGTACCAGAAGATAAAATGAGAAGCTGGCCTGCGAGGCACAGGTTTCCCTTCACCCAGGCCCAACAAGGTCAGAAGAAGCTGCCATTGATCAGCTGGAAATAACTTTGCTACTCATGGCTTTTGCATTTTCAGGCAGCCCAATCATATTAGCAGCTGCCAAACCCAATGATGGCCACACATCCCCAGCTGAAACTGTCAAGGCAAAAAGGGACAGCTGAGCCCAGTTGGCTGCATGACTGTCTCCTCTTAGAAAAATCACTGGTGACACGAAATCTTTAGTCTATTAATAGAGAGCTCCTACACTCTGACAATAGCAGCTGAGAGAGAGAGAGAGAGAGAGAGAGAGAGAGAGAGAGAGAGAGAGAGAGAACGGCTACCAGGATTCTGATAGATGAAGCCCAAATTGTATTACAGCTTTCTTGGGACTGCCAGCATTGAAAAGATGGAAAGCTTTTGGCTTTCAAAGGCATGAACTTGAAAGTTGCTCATGTTCCACAGCAATTATAGGAAGGTGTTTAAAAACTGAGTGAGTGTCAAAGACAAATTGAATCATGATATGCAGCAAGGAAAGCCAGGTGTCTGTCCAGCACTTTTAAGATTAAACCAATCCCAACTGGATCCTAAACATCACCACAAAATAATTGGGGTGGGGGTGAGAACAGGCAAGTGGCTTTTCATAGATGAGTAGAGGAGGCCCAAAGGAACCCAATCACCTTCACTCAAAGTCACAGCACCACAGGGGCCACACCTCAGGTCAGCCACACCATAGCTGTAGGCTCTCCACCCTGAACCCAAAACATTGTCTCCTGTACCCCAAATTCACTCCCCCTAAGGAGCAATTAATTAAAAGTCAGTTCCTTGGTGACACAGGGATCATCTAGGACCAATCCCCTGGTTTTCCATAGCTGAAACGAGCACAACTGCCCCTCCTAGGAAGTGAACAGGACCCAGGAAGCCTGTGCAGAGAAAGCACATCTGGAAAGGCAGGAGGAAGTCCTCCTCCACCACCACATGGCACCTCTTAGAAAAAGCATTTCTCCAGGATGGACTTCCTGAACCTCACAAAGTCTCCCCACCCTCCAACAGTGGGAACAGACACAGCCAGGACTAGGAAGGCTTCTGTTCCCTGGCTCAGCTCTCTTCCTGTAGAACAGAAAGAGCAGAGCAATACACACTTGTCAGAGTTGCCAGTACTGACTCCTCTTCCTGCTGGAGGTTCAAGGAACTCCACAGAGCCACAGCGGTCAAGCCTGTGCTACAGATGCTTCCACCGAAGGGCCCATGCTCAAGCCCCCTTTCCAGGTTGGCTGTGTGTAAACCCTTGCATTCCATGACAGTCTTAGCTGATGGGGGAGCCACCCACACTCAGACCCCCTCCAGATGACACATGCACATGTGTGCATGCACACACACTCACACTCCCTGGACACTTGCTTCCATACAGTCTGCCAAAAGCCCCTGCTATCAGTTGCATCTTTTGAAAATGCACGTGACTTGTTACATCAGCCACACTGAGTGTTGACAGGGAAATGACACCTAGAGGCTGCGAAGCATCTGCAAGCAGAGCCACTTTATGGTGTGCGTGTGTTTAAATAGCGTTTGCTCCCTCATTTTGTGCTGCTTAGGGTTATGTTAAAATTAGTACATACAGGAAATAGCAGTGCAGAAAGACGGCCCAGAAACCTTTTTTAGAACAGCAAGGAGAATGTTGGCCTGCTTTTAATTTTGCGCATGGGGACAGACTTCAAAGTGAAAGGGAATTGACAAGATGCACACTCACTTGCTCCCTTTTCTTGCTTACACCCAGTGAATGGGCCCGTGGAGGGAAACCTTGGTGTCACGCTTCTCTCTAAGCTACCTCACCTGGAGTCCTCAATGTCTCAAGTGGGTTTGCATGTAGAGGGCTCCCTTATGAAGGCCTGGGCTGAAGTTAATCACATTCCCCAAGTCCTGATGGTCACCTGATGCTGTAGTTACACTGCAACAGTTTTCCTTTCATCCACTTTCTCCACTCCACCTATATGAACCCATTCAACTGTCCTTGCAATTACGTACTGTCGCTGATGGCCACTTAATGTGTTTGGTGAGTATGTGTGCTTTCATCATGTAAAAGTGATATGAAACCCTTCCCGTGAGTGTAATCATGTACAGCAAACAAGTGCAAATAAACATAAATTTCAAAAAGAAAAGAAAACAGAAGAGGGTGATATTGCTTAATGCATCTCACTTTTTCATTCAACACATTTTTAACATCTTGTCCTAAATCTAGCTCATGATTTCTGACACCATGGAGCAGAGTAGCCCAGCCCCTTAATAGCAGAAGATGCAATCCCTGCCAGAAGTTGAATTCTGAATGACTGTTTTTTCACAGATGTACAAACTGATGATAAGGCTTAATTTATAATTAAGCACAACAACAGATTAACAGTAACAAATAGTAAAATAGAATAATAACAGTAGTCTACAAGAAAAGTTATATGACTATAGCCTCATCCCAAAACATCTTACTATGTTGTCCCCACCGGGTGTTTTGGTGTGATGCCATGAGAGGACACAATGTCTGGGTGGTGAGATGGACCAGGTCAGGGTGCAGGCACCATGGCACAGCATCAGCCACCACACAAGGTGACTTAAACTCAAGCCCTGTGATGCTAGCACAGTCAACACATTAACCTAAATGGCCAGCAAGTGGCCCTGCAGCAGTGTACATAGTGCAGACATGGAGGACAGAAGGACCACTGCTTCCCAGGTAGGGCAGAGCAGGGCAGGACAAGTGATCATCTTGTTCCTTGCAAGACTGTGCAGCGTAAAATTTATGAATTGTTTATTTCTGGAATTTTCCATGAATATTTTCAGACTGTGATTGACCATGAGGGACTGAAACCACAAGAAAGAAAAACTGCAGATGACGGCAGAATTCCCGTACCCAACCATGCCTTCCCCACTGCGTCCCAGCTCTGTCACTGACCAGCTGAGTGGCCTTGGCAAATTACTTAACCATTCTATGCCACGGGTTCCATAAAACAAGATAATAGCAATGCCTGCATTACAAGATTAAATGAGTTTTAATGTATCAGAAGAGATTTGGTAAATGCTTGGTACATAATTAGTGCATTAGACCAAGTTAATGGGATAACAAAATTTACTTCCTCAAGTCACTGGTGAGGGATGTGTCGGTCAGAGGGCACTCTGCAACCCAGAACAGAGCTGCAGTGGCCACCTGTGGTGGAGATTCCTCTTAGAGAGAGAGGCCTGGGGGATTCTGGAGGCACTTACCCAGTGGGGTGATGGCAGCAGAGTTCACAGGAGGTTAAGAATAAATTCACAGTGAAGCGCAGTTGCTCCTAGGCTGCTCGGTCTTCAGGGCACCGTTGTGCACATCCTCCCCAGCACTGGGCAGCTGCGTGCCTTATCTCCCAGGGACCGCTCATCTCTGGGGTGAGGGGAACATCTCTTTCTGTGCTGCGTGTCTTTGGTCACAAGTAAAGTTGAGCATCTCTTTGTGTCAGCTCTCTGCGAATTCCTATCCTTTGCTTAGTTTTCTAAAATGTCTTTTCCTGTGCCACCATGCACTTCCTGTGAGACTACAGCCTGCACTGAGGAAAGCCACATCACCCTGGGACCTTGGCTAGCACTGATATGCACTTCCTGTGCGACTCCTGTGGGGCCAAGGAACATGTGCTACCCTCGGACCTTAACCCACACAGCCAAATGCTTCCTGCGCAATTCCAGCCAGCCCTGGGGAACACGTGCTGCCCTTAGACAACTGCACACTTCCTGTGCAACTCCAGCCAGCACTGAGGAATGCCACGCCACCCTAGAACCTTGGCCCACACTGCCCCATGCTTCCTGCATGACTCCAGCCAACCCTGGGGAACACCTGCTACCCTTGGACCTTGACCCACAGACCCTGACCCACACAACCACTCACTTCCTGTGCAACTCCAATCAGCCCTGGGGACTCAGATCTTGGCCCACACAGCCGTACACTTCCTGCAAGACTACAGCCAGCACTGAGGAAAGCCACATCACCCTGGGACCTTGGCCAGCACCAATATACACTTCCTGTGTGACTCCTGCCAGGCCAAGGAACACGTGCTGCCCTCGGACTTTAACCTGCACAGCCGAACACTTCCTGCACGATTCCTGCCAGCCCTGGGGAACAGATGCTGCCCTTCGACCTTGACCCACACAGCAGGGCACTTCCTGTGTGACTCCAGCCAGCACTGAGGAATGCCATGCCACCCTGGGACCTTACTCTGCACCTCCACATGCTTCCTGAGCTACTCCAGCCTGCCCTGGGGAACACATGCTGCCCTCGGACCTTGATCCGCACAGCTGACTCCAGCCAGCACTGAGGAATGCCATGCTGCCTTGGGACCTTAGGCCACATCACCGTGCGCTTCCTGCATGACTCCAGCCGGCACTGTGGAATAGGTGCTGTCCACAGACCTTGGCTCATGCAGCCGTGCACTTCCTGTGTCACTCCAGCCAGGAATGAGGAATGCCATGTCACCCTGGGACCTTGACCCACACTGCCACATGATTCCTGCATGACTCCAGCCTACCCTGGGGAATGCGTGCTGCCTTCTGACCTTGACCTGCACAGTCGCATTTCCTGTGCCAATCTAGCCAGCACTGAGGAAAGCCACACCACCCTGGGACCTTAGCTCACACCGCCACAGGCTTCCTGAGTGACTCCAGCCAGCACTAAGGAATGCCAGGCCACCCTGGGACCTTGGCCCGCACTGCCAAGCACTTCTTGCATGACTCCAGCCTGCCGTGAACGCGTGCTACCCTCGGACCTTGGTCCACGCAGGCTCACTCTTCCTGTGTGACTCCAGCCAGCACTGAGGAACACCACACCAACCTGGGACCTTAGCCCATGCCATCACGCGCTTCCTGAGCCACTCCAACCTGCCCTGGGGAACGCATGTTGCCCTCAATCCTTGGCCTGCACAGCCACCTGCTTCCTGCATGACTCCAGCCAACAATGAGGGATGCCCCGCCACACTGCTACATGCTTCCTGTGTGACACTAGCATGCCCTGGGGAACACTTATTGCCCTGGGACCTTGACCCACACATCCATGCACTTCCTGCGTGACTCCAGCCAACACTGAGGAACACCATGCCACCCTGGGACCTTGGCCTACGCCCAGCAGACACCTAGACCCAGGACATCTGCTAACCCCTCGAGGACACTCCCTGTCTCCTGGACCTAATACTGCTATTGATCCTCAGCTCCCACGCTTTCTCCCAGAACCTTAGACTACAGTAGATTAACTGTGATAGCTTGAAGGGAGATTCAGTAGCTGCCTCACCCAAACAGAAGAATTCAGCATGCCCCAGTCAGTGTGGTGACTATGTCCCTAAAATAGAGGTGTACAATGGGTAAATAGGGCCAGTAGTAAAATTCCCTCCAACTAACTGTAAGACCTTGGTGAGTCTGACAAGAGCGTGGGTGACACCTTCCTGCACACAGAAAACATCAGACAGGGTGAGGAGTGTGCCAATAAGGACTCCGTCAACTTGGACAAAATCAAAAGGGCTTATGAGACACACAGACACACAATAGGGACACAGTAGGGCCTCAGCCAACACAAAAACTATAGACAGGGATATTTGATGATCTGGAATAATCTGAAGATAAATTAATAGCAGAAACCAAAAGTTGACCTACATCAATACTACTAGGCTTGTCAGCCCAGGAATAATATAGAACTCACCCAACAGGCCCTGCAGTGGAAAGTCAGGTGACTGGCTCACCTATTCATTGTGGGACCCAGCAACTGGACAAATATCAACCTTACATTAGGACCCCAAGATACACACTACCAACAGTTGACACTAGTGAGACTGAAGGACCAAATATCAACTCAAAAGGGTAAAATGGCAAAAGAAAAAAGCAAAATGCAATCTCAAACATCTAGTCCACCAGGAGAAAGTACAGGAGACACTGAAATAGAGGACTTCAAAAGTAACACACCAGAAATTGCTGAAAAGATAATTAGTGAAATACAAAAACACCTCCATGAGGCTATAGAGGAAATCAAATTAGAAGTACTCTCCCATGGAAAGATAGAAATGACAACCTTAGTAAAGGAGTTGCTGAGTGCAGCTAAAGAAGAAATAGAGACAAAATACAAGAGCATGGGAAACTGATTGAAACCTTGAATGAATGATAAAAAACAAGTAGAATTCATGAAACAAGCTCAAAGAGACATCCAAGAAACAAAAAATTCTATTCAAAGTGTGCAAAACCATTTAAATGAAGCTGAGGATAGGATTTCAGACCTTGAGGACAGGATCACAATTACTGATCATGAAAGGATAAAACTTTTTAAAAAAACAAAGCAGTATGAAGTGACAATCCAGAAGCTTCAAAATAATGTCAAGAGAAACAACATAACATTAATAGGCATCAGTGAAGATGTAGGAATCAATGCAAATGACATAAGTAAAATATTCACAGAAATAATAGTACAAAATTTCCCAAACATAGGGAAAAAATCTGAGATGCAGATAAGTGAGGCATATAGAATGCCAAGCAGTCACAACCAACATAATCTACACCCAGACATGTAATAATTAAGATCTCAGACATACAACATAAAAACAGAATACTAAAAGCTGTTAAGAGAAAAGACACAACTCACCTATCAAGGAAAGCCCACTAGATTCACAGCAGACTTTTAAGCACAAATCCTCAAGTGAAGAAGAGCTTGGAGTGAGGTATTTCAAGCCCTGAAAGAAAACAACTTTCAACCAAGACTGATGTACTCAGCAAAACTTTCATTCAAATTTAATGGAGAAACAAGATGATTCCAAGACAAAGAACAACTGGAGAAATTCATGTCCACCAAACCAACACTAGAAAGAGTATTCAAAGACATACTAGAGATAAAAATGACCACAATCCCCAGAACAACAATAGAAAGAAGCCACCAGGTAGGACAAGCAATTAAACAAGGCAGAAAAGCAGAAAGCAAACAACTGGAACATAACATGGCAAAGCCGAGTCAGTACATATCAGTGATATCCATAAATGTAAATGGCCTCAGTTCACCTATCAAAAGAAATATATTGACAGAATGGATCAAGAAACATGATCCCACAATATGCTGTATACAAGAAACACATCTGACCCAAAAGGAAACTCATAGATTAAAATTTAAAGGATGGAAAACAGTATTCCATGCAACAGGAACCCAGAAAAAAGCAGGGGTAACTATTCTATTTGCAGACAATGTGAACTTCAAACCTAAAATGATTAAAAGAGATAAAGACAGTCACTACATACTCGTTAGTGGAAAAATTCAAGAGGAAGAACTAACAACTATAAATATATATGCACCAAATACAGGAGCACCCATCTATATAAGACAGATACTAATGGACATGAAAAACCAAATACACAAGAACACAATTATAACAGGGGACCTTGATGGTCCATTGTCACGAAGAGACAGATCAACTGGACAAAAAGTCAGCAAAGAAAAAATACAACTGAATCATACCTGTGAGCAATTGAACTTAGTAGATGTTTACAGAGTGTTCCACCCACCCACATCAGAATATACATTCTTCTCAGCTTTGCATGGGACATTCTCCAAAATAGACCATATATTATCCTATAAAACAATCTTAAGTAATTGCAAAGGTATTGAAATTATCCCATGCATAATATCTGACCACAGCACACTGAAATTGGAAATTAATGGCAAAAGCAATTGCAAAACCTGCATAAATACATGGAAATTAAATAACCTTTTGAACAACCAGTGAGCTACAGATGAAATTAAAGAAGAAATAAAGCAATACCTACTATTTGATAAAAATACAGAAAAAACATACTCTAATCTGTAGGATGCAATGAAAGTGGTCTTAAGAGGGAAATATATAGCAATAAATTGTCATATCAAGAAAACAGAATGAGCACAAATAACCCAATGCTTCATCTCAAAGCTGCTAGAAAAAGAAGAGCAAGTTAAACCCAAAGCTCATAGAAGAGAGGAAATTATAAAGATTAGAGCAGAAATCAGTGCAATTGAAACTAAAAAAAATACAAAAAATTAATGAATTAAAAAGCTGGTTTTTTGAGAATAAACAAAAATGACAAACCCCTAGCTAACCTTAACAAGAAAAAGAAAGAAAAATCCCAAATTCACGCAATAAAGACTGAAAAGGGGAAAATTGCTACAGATCCCATGGAAATTCAACAGATCATGAATACCTACTTTGAAAATCTCTACTCACATAGAGTGGAAAACACAGAGGAAATGGACAAACTTCTAGAAACATACGAACTACCAATGCTCAACCAAGAAGATATAGCAATTTTGAACAACCCAATATCAGCTATTGAAATTGAAAATGTAATTAAAAACTTACCAACAAAGAAAATCCCAGGTCCTGATGGATTCACAACTGAATTCTACAAGAAATTTAGAGAAGATTTGATGCCAATACTCCTTAAACTCTTCAATGACGTTGAGAAAAAAGCAATCCTCCCTAAATCATTCCTGGAGGCAAGTATTAGTCTCATACCAAAACCAGAGAAAGTCCCAATCTAAAAGGAGAACTATAGGCCAATCTCACTAACAAACATTGATGCAAAAATTCTTAATAAAATACTGGCAAATAGAATGCAGCAAATCATCAAGAAGATTACACATCATGACCAAGTGGGATTCATTCCAGGAATGCAGGGATGGTTTAACATATGCAAATCAATAAATGTAATACACCACATCAACAGAGCCAAAAACAAAAACCACATGGTCATCTCAATAGATGCAGAAAAAGCTTTCAATAATGTCCAACACATGTTCATGATAAAAACCCTTCAGAAACTAGGAATACAGATGTCTACTCTCAGGTTTTGCCCTAGATCGCTGATCTTCCAAATGAGTGTATGGTGAAAGTTAAATTAAAAGAGACAATTGTATGATTTTTTAGGGCTCCAGGAGGGTCAAACCCCTTTTAAGTTCATGACTCTGAGGGCTAAGACAAAAACTTCTCTGGATTAGTACACTTTTAATAGGTCCAAGGACAAAAGGCAGAGAAATTGAGGAAAGCACAGGCAATGAGCAGGACCTTGGGAGTCACTGCAAGGACATCTCCAAGTAATGAATCAAGTCAATTTAGTAGCACTGTCTTATCATGAAGACATGGTAGAAGTGAGACTGTAGGAGTAATTTCTGCTTCTGCAGTCTCTAGCTACTTAATTGATGTGTAAGCAAAGTGTCCACAGCTGTGGCCTTATCTTGCCCTTTGAGGTATCTCTGGCCTCACAGGCTACTACTAGCCTCTGCCAAGATCAGTGATTCATAGAGGTTCACTTACTATGAATCAGCTCCCATTGCCAGGCAAGGGGCCAAGGCCTAGGACAGATAACATAAACATAGAAAGCCAATTAGTAAAATTTAAATCCTGCTCAGAGCCACTGCATAGTGGTCTCCAACAGTCTACCTCAATCTTATAAAGGCCATCTATGACAAACCAACAGTCAACATTATACTAAATGGACAAAAACTGAAAGCTTCCACTTTAAAATCAGGAGCAAGGCAAGGATGTCCACTATCACCACTCCTATTCAATATAATCCTGGAAACACTACCCAGAGCAATCAGACAAGAGAGAGAAATAAAAGGAATAAAGATAGGAAAGGAAGAAGTTAAATTATCACTATTTGCAGATGACATGATACTCTATATAGAAGACCCAAAAATCTCCATTAAAAGACTACTAGAGGTAATAAACAAGTTCAGCAGTGTAGCTGGATACAAAGTCAATGCTCAAAAATCAATAGCATTCCTGTACACAAACAAAAAACTCACCAACAGAGAAATTATGGCAATATCGCCCTGCACAATAGCATCTAAAAAAATGAAACACTTAGGAATCAACCTAACTAAGAATGTAAAAGACCTATATGCTGAAAATTATGCTATGCTAAAAAAGGAGATTGAAGAGGATATTAGAAAATGGAAGGATATTCCTTGCTCTTGGTTAGGAAGAACCAACATTGTGAAAATGGCCATACTCCCAAAACTGTTATACGGATTTAATGCAATCCCAATCAAAATACCATTAACATACCTCACAGATCTACAGAAAACACTCCTAAAATTCATTTGGAAACAGAAGAAACCTAGAATAGCAAAGGCAATTCTGGGCAACAAGGGCAAGGCAGGAGGCATCTCAATTCCTGACTTGAAACTATACCACAAAGCCACAGAGATAAAATCAGCAATGTACTGGCAAAGAAATAGACCTGAGGATCCATGGAACAGATTAGAAGATGCAAGCACATCTACAAAGACACTCAGCCACCTGATATTTGACAAAGGGGCTAAACATATTCACTGGAAGAAGGATAGCCTCTTTAATAAATGGTGTTGGAAAAATTGGCTCTCCACATGCCAAAGACTGAAACTATAATCATGCCTATCACCATGCACAAAATAAATGGATCAAAGACCTAAGTATTAAAACAGATATAAAGAATTGAAAAACATCAAGCCCCCCAAATTCAAAGACACTTTCCAAAAATGGGCGTTGAAGATGAACACACAATTCTCAGATGAAGATATACAAATGGCAAATAAATACATGAAGAAATGTTCACCATCACTGGTCATTTGAGAAATGCAAATTAAAACAGCATTGAGATTTCATCTCACCCCAGAAAGAATAGCTGCCATCAAGAAATCAACTGATAACAAATGTTGGTGAGGCTGCAGGGGGAAAAGGAACACTGCTCCACTGTTGGTGGGAGTGTAGACTGGTGCAATCACTGAAAATCAGTATAGATAATCCTCAGAAGACTAGGATTGGATGTTCCATTCAACTCAGCTACTCCCCTCCTGGGTATTTTCCCAGAAAGCCTGAAAAGGTCATATCACAGTGATTATATGTGCCCACATGTTCATAGCAGCACAATTTGTAATAGCTAAATCTTGGAAATAACCAAGATGCCCATCAACCACAGAATGGATGAAAAAGATGGGGTATTTTTATACAATGGAATATTATTCAACTATAAAAAAGGATGATCTTGAGGCCTTCGTAGGCAAATGGAGACAACTTGAGACTATCCTCATTAGTGAAATGAATAAGAATCATATTTATAAATATCACATTGTGTGTCTAGTGTAAAAAGTAATAGGAAATTTAGGAATAATAAAACCCTAAATGTGTAGTTGCTATTGTAAAAAAGAGAGGAAAAGAAAGTGCTATAAAGGATATAACTGCATATATGTTTAAGTGTGTAAAATGATAACCATATTACTAAGTTTTTGTTGGATTGTTGAAAAGAACTATTTGCAGCCTTGCTGTTTGAATATCCACTATGTATGCTTTACTTTTGTAACTGGAACAACTATTTCTAAGAGAACCATATGTAATTTATCCACTAGTGATTTCTTACTTTTTTTTAAAAGTATGTGTTATTTCTACCCTTTTTCTGTTTTGTTTTTTTCTCTTTAAAGAAAATTTTTAAAAATAATAAAATGTCTTTTCCTTCTTGATTTTGTGGAAGTCCCTATTATAGAAATGTCCTCATTGTCTTAAAGTTGCACATATCTTCAATACTATCACAATCTTCCAGGCATGGTGTGCATACACCTGTAACCCTCACTACTCAGGAGATTGAGGCAGGAGGATCAGCAATTGTAGACCAACCTGGATAACTTACTAAGACCCTGTCTCAACATTTAAAAAAAAAGTTAAAGGGCTGGGGATGTAGCTTGGTGGTAGAGAACTTCCTTAGTATGCAGGAACCTCTGGGCTCAACACCCAACATTACAAAGAAAACTTTTAAAAATCATCAATCTGTCACTTGATTTATAGTTTATTGAAAAAATTTTTAGTGTGATCACAGTCATCAATATATTCATTTACAATCTGTGATATTTTTAATACTTTCCCAAAATATTCATATGTACACAGACACACACAATTTCCATCTTCTCAGTATCATTGTCCTACCTTTCACATGTAGTTCTACATTTGCACTTCACTTTTGTATAGAACAATAGAGATCTAGACTACTTTTTTCCAAAGGTAAACCAGTTCTCCAAATCTGACCAATGCATAAACCATCCTTCTCCACTAATGTACATACTTCCTTTCTCATTAGAGAATTGCTAACAGACAGGAGTTATTTTTCCTGCATTTTTTATTAGTATATGCTTGCAATGCACAATAATCACATCCATCTTGGGGAATTGGTGCATATATACTTGGAGCATCATAAACCTTTTTATTTCCCTTTCCCCTCCTCTCTTCTCATCTTTACAAAGTCAACCTCTCTGTTTCCTATCATCTCTCCTTTATTTTGTTCTTTAAGTTATTTATATTTTTGAGTTTCTCGTGTAAAAGAAACCATGCAATGTTTAACCTTCTGTGTTCAATTAATTTCACTTAGCATTATGGTCTCAAGGTGCAACCATTTTCCTTTAAATGCCTCAGATTTACCCTTCATATCTGAGTACTGATTCATTTTGTCCTTATACCACATTTTTTTTACTCATTCATCTGCTGATGGACATCTAGACTGTTTCCAAGATTGGGCTACTGTAAGTTGTGCTGCTATAAACATGAGTATACTATATGTATATGCTACTCATGGATCACTGCACAGGAATTATTTCTGCAATCTGTTCCCTCCCACTGGCAGAGTTGGTCCTATGTGCACCTTTAAGGTCATATAGCATTTGTAGCATGTCCACAGTAGGCAGCAGTGAATCCTCTGTTTTCTCTTTTTTTAAAACTGTCTTGAGAAATGAAAGACTTTTATTATCAAACACATGTTAGAATACATGTTTTAGGCCAACCCCCAAATTCTACAATACATTTTTGCTGAAGAGTCATTGCATGTATGGGTCAGTTTGAGGAGAATTTGTATTTTCAATATTATAAACACGGTTTGCCTCTTCATTACCTAAGTCTTGTGCTAACCTTTCAAAGGTTATTGCACTTTTGGCCTTACAGGTGTTGCACATACTTTCTCAGACACTTGCTTAGATATTCCATAATTATTATTGCCTCTGAAAATCATATCTTTTTTCCTCTTCTATATTCTAATTAGTTATAAAGATCAGTATTGACTCTTCTAAGTTGGCTTTGTATCCAATAACTTTGTGACATTTCTTATTAGCATAGTAGTTTGCTCTTCAGTCCTGTTGGATTTCCCAAGTCTTAAACTCTACTCTTGTTCTTTTAAATTTCTTTTTCTTATATTTTTGTATTGACCAGGACCTCTACTAATGTACTGAAAAGCAACAGTATTTTGTTGGTCCCTTCTTCTTTACTTTTTAAAGTAATTAATAGTTTCTCTCCTGTATATCATTCATGGTCAAATTTTTCTGTATAAGATTTTATCAAATTAGAAGTTTTACTTCCAGCTCTATAGCCAGTTACTTTGAGTGAACTTGATTTGTGCCTAACTTACTTCTGGAGTGAATATACTTGTCTACTATATACTTTTAAATACATTCATAGATTCAGTGGGTTAATTAGGAAATCCAAATAAACTATAATTTGCTTTTCTTGTCCTTATCTGATCTTAAGTGCAAGTCAGACAGCTGGCACCTTGGCACACATCTGTAATCCTAGCTAGTCAGGAGGCTGAGGAATGAGGATCACAAGTTCAAGGCCAGCCTGGGCAACTTAGTGAGACACTACATCAAAATAAAAAATAAACAGGGCTAGGAGTATAATTCAGTGGAGCAGTGCTCTTGAGTCTCAAGTTTCTCTCTCTCTCTCTCTCTCTCTCTCTCTCTCTCTCTCCTTCACTCCCCCTCCCTCTTTCCTGAAAGTTTGGGGAACCAGCATGTAAAAGTGTGGGTTTTGCCCTTTTTCCAAAGAAGATGGGGCATGGTTTTAATTCATTTTCAGTGGCATTTATAGTTTTAATTCTGATCAAATTTTCTTTTTATTGTTACATGACAATACACTCAGTTCGTAACTGTATGTAGGCTTGCAAACGTTTCGTTTTCTGTATTTCTAATCAGTTCTATAGGCACTTATATTCTCTGTCTTATGTACTTCATTTTTCTTGAATGTCATCTATTCTTGGTCATTTCTGCCAGAGATTTGTTTTCCAGAGAATATGCTTTCAGTTTGTTTAGCCATCACTGCTGACACTGTCCTCATCATTACGATTTTATTTTGTATTATTTGTACCTTATAATTCTGTTGCTCATTTCCTAAACCTCTGAATTCAGTGCTTGGCTCATTTGTTTTCAATTGTTTCTTTACTAGATGATAAACATATTAATCAGAGCTATAAATTTTCCTCAAGGGGCCTGTTACCTCTGTCTCCGCATTTCAACTTGTGGTGCTTCTATTACTGCTCATTATATGTTGTATTTTCATGTGTTCCTCTCAAATAGAGATTTTTCTGGAGAGAGGAAATTGTAAGCTCTGCCTCCACGGTTGCAGTCTTGAGTTACTATAGTTAGACCTCTTATTTTCTAAGTTCCTTTTAGCATTTAGAAATAGTATTTTGTTTTCTTCTTCAAACCAGTTTTCCTGTTGAGAAGTACATGTTAATTTGATTTGTGTTTAGTTTTTGGCTTTTTTGTTTTTTGTGAGTTGTCTGTATTCTGTCTATGGAAGTTTTATGTACTTAAATTTCACCACAGATTTGTCTAGTAGACTGTTTTTTGCTTTTGTTTTTAATTTTTACCTACATCATCCAGCATTCCATGACTATCACAATTCGAAGTCATATTTATTCTTAGTTCTGGAAAATCTCCATGAATATGCATATATGTTTCTTTCTTTCCTCTCCTTCTGCAATACCAATGGTGGATCTTGAAGTTCCTTCTTCTTCTATGCTTCCATCTCTGGGGTTCTCCTCACCCATCCTCTCTACTCCCATCTTCAGGTCCGTCAAGTCCCTCCTCACGTGCAGCCACTGTCTTACTCCACTCATGTGCTGAGTACTTTACATCAGCTCTTAGAACTTCGAAGCCCAGAATTCACAGGTTTTAACCTCTTGCTTCTGCCTCAGGCTTACAACACGCTGTCATATTTCTTGGAAAATATTTATAATGTCTGTTTTAAATTCCTTTTCACTTGGTGCAATGAATCTGCTCCACCTAGCACAATTTGTTCATTTTGGTAAACATTTCCCTCTAATGATTATTCTCTCCAGATATCCTGATGATAACCTCTGGAATCTAACGTGTTTTAAGACCAGCAGTTGCTGTAGTTACTTAGACAAGTGACAGACATCAGGAGAAGGAACAGAACGCTGGCCTCTGGCTGTGTCCTTGACAGTGAGCTGGCTGTGGGGGGAGGGTTAAACTGTCCTTGCCACCCCAGCAGGACCCTTCAGGGCTGCTCCATTGGGCCTTCTCCTTCTTTCTCCCCCTTCCCTTGGCTGTGAAGGCCAGACCCTATGTCTTCCCTGCCCTCCTGCCTGCTCCAGTCCTGTGCTGGTGCCAAACTCCCTTTTCTGGCTGCTTCTGGGTGAGGTCTGCACTATTTCTGCCTAGTACACCACAGGGGCCACATTCTCACCTGAGGCCACACAGGGAAAAACTGTGCCCTGTCTGGAAGTTCCCTGCTTCCTTCAGCCTGTGCCCAACTGGTCTGCACCTACCTCATTCCTACCTGCCATTTCCCACTTTCTCCTCCAGCTGAGGTCTAATTTCCTAGTCTCCTGGGGCCTCAACCTTCTTCCTGAACTCTCAACCTGGTTTTGGGATAATATTTCTGCAGGCTAACCATTTCTTCTAGGAGTTGAGTGGCTCCTTCCATCTATTGATTCAGGGCTCTTGCTCTATTTTTTATTTACTAATTTTTATCATGTAAATACATGAGGTTTTTTTCTTCTTTTTATGTTTGAGATATTTGCAATACACAGTGGTTACATTCATCTTAGGGAGTTAGTACGTGTGCAAAATGTATTTTAGTTCTTTCCTTCTCCTCCTCTCCTCACTCTATCTCTAGATCCTATTCCATCTGCAAAAGATTATCCCCCTGATTCTTATTATCCATCTTTTATTTTGATCTTTACATTATTTAAACTTTGAATTTCTTATATAAAAGAAAGAATGAGTACTTAAGCTAGTGTGTCTGACTTACGTAGCTTGATATTGTGGTTTCTAGGTGTATCTATTCTCCCACAAAAGACTCATACTTTTTCTTTATGGTAGAGTAGTACTCCACTGAGTATAAATACATTTTCTTTATGCTATGGATATATAGGTTTCTACCAAGATTTAACCATTGTGAATTGTGCAGCTAGAAACATGGGCATGCATGTGTCAACTGTGATATTATACCTTTAACATTTTGGAGAAAATATCTAAAAGGAGAATAGCTGAGTCGAATGGAATTTCTAGTTTCAGTTTTGTTTTGTTTTTAAGGACTCTCCATATTGATTGCCATAGCTTACATTCTCACCAAAAGCAGAGAGGGGTTCCTTTTCCCCACAGCCTTTCCAGATTTTTTATTATTTGATTTCTTGTTGCTGGCCATTCTTTGTGAAGAAAGGTGGAGTCTCAATGTTCTTTTAATTTGCATTTCACTAGTGGCCAGAAACGTTCAGCATCACTTCATGTATTTATTGGCTACTTTTACTTCTTCTGAGAAGTGTCTACTTATTTCACTTGCCCATTTTTTGAGTGGGTTTATTTTGGGAGATGTAATTTTCTGAGTTCTTTGTAAATTTTATAACTTTGTAAAGTTTTTCTATCTGAGGAGTAACTGGAAAAAAGTTTCCCGTTCTGTGATTTTTCTGTTCACTTTGTTTCCTTTGTGTGGAGAATCCTTTTAATTTGATATAAGCCCATTTGTTGATTCTTGGTGTTATTTCTTGTGTAATTGGGGTTCTGTTTTTTAAAAAAAAGTTCTATGCCTATGTGTTCCAGAGTTTTGCCTGTTTTACCTTCCAGCAGATTAAGTGTTTCTGTTTTAATATGTAGATCTTTCAGTCATTTTAATTTTATTTTAGCACGTGGTAATAGAAATGGATCTAGACTTAATCTTCTTCATGTGTGTAACTAGTTTTCCCAATATTTGTCAAATATTCTATCTTTCCCCCAGGGTATGTTTTTTGTCCTCTTTGTCAAAGATCAGATGATATGTGCCTGGGCTGTTTCTGCATCTTCTGTTCTGTTCCACTGATCTTCATGTCTGCTTTTATACCAGCACCATGCTGTTTTTATGACTGCAGCTTTGTAATATGACTTGAAATCTGGGCTCATGACTCCTCCTATTTTGCTCTTATTGCCCAAAATTAGCTTTGATTATTCTGAGTATCTTCTGGTTCCACATAAATTTGGGAAATTTTTTTCTAGTTCAGAGAAACAGAGAGAGAGAGAGAGCTGTTTTGGGAGCAATATTGGTTCTGCCCATCCCATCTATGAATACTGCACATTTTTCACTTTCTGATGTCCTCTTCAATCTCCTATTTTAGAGCACTATAGTTTTCATTATAGAAATCTCTCAGTTCTTTGGTTTGGTTAATTCCTACGTATTTAATTTTTCTTGATGCTATTGTGAATAGTATTGTTTTCCTGATTTTTTCTTGATGGGTTCATTATTAGTACACAGGAATGCTGCTGATTTTTGTGTGTTGATGTTGTATTTTGCTATATTACTTAATTTGGTATTAGGAAATATTTTGGTAGTTAGGAATCTTTTGGTAGAATTTTTAAGGTTTTCTATGTAAAGATCATGTCATGTGCAAATAAGGATAGAATGACTTCTTTTCCCACATGTATCCCTTTTATTTCTTTTTCTTTCCTGATTGTTCTGGCTAATATCTCAAGTACTATACTGAACAGGAGTGCTGATAATGGACATCTTTGTCTTATTCCTTACCGGGAAGGAAATCTTTCAGCTTTTCCCTATTTAATATTGGCAGTAGGTTTGTCCTAAGTGACCTTTACAGATTAAGATAGGGCCTGCTACAACTATTCTCTTCAGGGTTTTTATCAGGCTGTGTCTTTAGCTTCCCCCATACCTGCTTTCCTCAGTGCACATTTCAAACAGTCCTTCCCTTGCTGTTGTCCCTGGTTTAGCCATCATTGGTTTCCTCCTGCTCTGATTTAATCTTTCTGCATACTTCTGTCATTTTGATTCATGTGTCAATTCCCAAGTCGCTGCACTGCTTTAAAAAAAATAAGAATCCTTTTCCAGAGCTGGGAACCAATGATGAGCACCTAGAATGGGGTTCCTGTGAGGCACCACAGCCTGTGGATATTTCTAAAGCCCCTTGTCTTCTTTTTTTGTTGCTCTCTCTGACCTTCACAATCTCCTGACTAGTATCCTTCTGACAGTATGTTAGGCGACAGAATCCCAGTCACCAATAATGGTAGTGGAATGCATCCTGAGGCTTTAGACTTGCACTTTCTTCAAGACATTAAGGGAAGCCAAAGCAAAACCAGGGGCTCATTGACAGCAGGACAAGTAGCAAGGATCCCGTCTTACTGCACCTCTAGCCCTGCCATCCCTTCATCCCACTATACTCAGTCTTTGCCCAAAGCCTTCTCTGAGCTGGACCTCCACTGATGCCTGGCGTATGTCATATTCCCTCACAACCTTTCAAGAAGCACGATACCCAGAGACTACAAGAGAAGCCTCAGCCTTCTTCAGACCAATTCCTCTGCCCATGAGTAAGAATCCCACCCCTTTTGTGCCCTCAGTTCCAGTGGAGTCTTTTTTGCACTTAAGATGCTGGCCACCGGCCCAGGTACACCCTGTGTCTCCAAGTCCCTCCCCAAGTCAGGGCACATCCCCAGTCCTCAGCCAGCTCCCCCAGTACTCCCAGGCCCACTTTCCCTTGCAAGACTCTTGTCACTTGCTTACCTCTTCCTCTCATGCGGCCCTCTTAGGTGGCCCCTCTCTCACACATCCTGTCACTGCTGTTGACATGGCCCCATCCTTTCAAAGGATACTGCTACAAAGCCCCAGCTAGTCTTGCTTTCTCCAGTTCACTTTTCCTATCCTTTCTCTGAAGTGGACAAAAGATGCTCCTAGAACAAAAATTAATGAGTTTCTTCTGTTTAATGCTCATCATTGACTTCCAAATCAGTTGAAAATTTCCTAGCAAGGGACATGGTTCCCTCTAAGATCTTGACACCCTCCATCTCCACAGCCCCAAGTCTCATTCCAGCTGCATCCAAGCTGACTTCCCTACATGATCCCTGTGCTCCAAGAGGTACTGAGCTCACTGCTCTTCAGTACTTTACATGCTGCATTAACTTATTGCCCCCACTGGGGCAGAAACTCCTGCTCACCTTTTTTGCTTTTCTATTTCCAGCAGCTATCATGGTCTCCAGCATTTGGCAGGGGTCCCATAATGTTGGTCAGATGAATTAATGGATGAATGAATGCTCTACTGTGTGAGTCAAACTCTGCCCCAAATCTATGATATTATGCTTAGGTCTTGGTGCCAGAGTAGAAAAGTTTAGATAATAAAACGATGCAACTAAATGACTTTAAATTACATCCACCTGACAAATTTAGAAAGGGTTAGAGAGTAGGGTAAGGGGAAAGGATCTACTATTTATTGGGTAGCTATGTATGTCTCCTTACTAGGCATTTTTAAAAATGTTATCTGTGACATTTAATTTTGATTATCAATTTCATTGCATTGAGAGATGCTGTATTAGTCACTTTCGAGTCCCTGGACACAATCCCAAACACCTACAACTTAAAGGAGGAGAGGTTTATTTTGGCTTGTTGTAGTCCATGGTTGGCTGGCTTCAAGGTAGAAATAGCATGATGTAAGGGGCATGATGAAGGAAAGATGCTCGGCCCATGGCAGCCAGAAAGCAGAGAAAGAAGTGTGGAGCCAGGGACAAGAGTGCCCTCCAGTGACCCACTTCAAACCAGGCCCCCACCTCCTAGCAGCACATTCAGTTGTGAACTTGTCACTGGATGAATCCACTGATGAGTACAGCATAGCACTCCCATAATCCAGTCACCTTCCAAACACATGAGCATTTGGGGGACATTTAGATCTACACCATAACAGATGCCTGGAACATTAATAAAGCACACTTCTGAGTGTATATGCAGGGATATTTCCAGAGATGACTGGCATGTTGGCCAGTGAACTGAAAAGGGAAGACCAGCCCTGACTGTGGGCAGCACCATCCAATAAACTTGCTGAAATGGAACAAAAAAGTGAAAGAGGAAACCTGCCTGTGCTAGCAAAGTTGATTCTGATTGAACAGGTATATCTTCTGTCATTACCTGAGCACCTCAGACTCCAGTTTCTTCAGTCTTTCAGCACAGACTCATACCAGTGACTCTCCAGGAAGCTTGCAGACCTTTGCCTCAGCCTGCAGCTGCATTTGGGCTCTCTTGTTTGAAGCTTCCAGCTCCTTAAACTGAGCAGCTACTCTGGCGCTCCAGTGTACAGATGGCCACAGTGGACTCTCTCATCTTTGATGCTAGAGACCCCTAACCCATACATTATCTCATTAAACCACCACAAATACACTCTGGAATCAATATACTCTGAAATCTATAGATCTGGAATTAGGGACTAAAAAACTTAGCTTGACTGACACTACACAACAAAGTGGCAAAGCTCAAACTAAGTGGAAGCACTGGTCCCTGCCAGATTTCAAGGCTTTTTTCAGCATATTATGTAAAAGGATTGCCCTGATAATTGTGCAGAATGAAAGAAAGGTAGAGGGGAAGGAGGCAGAAGGGCCAATGACAAGACTGCTAAACTAGTCCTGATGACAGTCCAGAAATGTCAACAGGTTAATGGCAGTGAAAATATAGTGACAGATGCAGCAATACCCAGATCAGTGTCTACTAGGATATGCAGGTAAGGAAGGAAGGGTAAATGTGATTTCCAGGGCACCTAGCTGTTCAGAAGTTCACTGTTCAGTGACACTTCAGAGAGATTTGTCTTTAGTGAACTCTAGAGGGATATGGCAAGGAGTCAGTGCTCAAATGTCTATAAGGAAGAACTCTGTAACCAGGGTGAAAGAGGATGCTACAGAGGAGGTGAGATGGCCTCTCTGGGGACAGCAGGGCACAAGGATTGGTGATGTGGGTGAATACCAACAATCCTCAACAGATATGCCCCCCACCCACACACACACACACACACAAGCCTGTGGTCTGATTCACTAAAATAGCCCCTGAACTGGCATCAGAAATAACACACGCTCTTTGGCTTCTCCACCAGCTGCACATGGGCGATAAGGATAAGTTGAAGTGCACTTTAAGAGGGTGAGTTCCAAGCTGAACTACCTGGTGGAGGCAAATCTGGCCATGGCTTCCCCTCCACAGCCTCAGTGTATCTGCACTGACACCCACCACCAGGCTTTGTACTGTTTAGCTTTCTGCTTGGAAGAAAACACACAAGCTTTCATACTGACTTCCTCATCACCTATTTCAATAGCAAATGCTTGTCTCCCTATGGGCCGAAATCTCAGAAGCCACAGCCTGATACTTCAGAGGCCCTTGTGGGAAATAGACACAAGGCAAAGGCAAGCCAGGGTTAGGGATGAGCTCAGGAATTGACAAGTCTCCACTCCTGCTTTTACAGATGAGGCATCTGATACCCAAAAGCTGAAGGGAGTAGGCTGCTCCCTAACTCCCATAGGCATGTGCCACATCCAGCGCTCCGGCTCAGACACCTTCTCCTCTCTGCAGACTCAAGAGCAGAGGCCTCCCGGCAGGCTGCCCCTTGACATCACACGGTGGTTGAAAGATAGATTCTTGCAGAAGCAGAGGACCTGGCATCTCCTGCAAGGCAGACTCTGCCTTGGTCCCTGGTTACTACTCTTAGTTCTCCATGAGATTAATGGCTCTGCTTTTATATCAATCAGCAACTTGTTCTTCCACACAATAGTTTGTAATGCTGGAATTAAATATTGTATCTTCAAAGTGTCTTTTGCCAGAGAGACCATTCAGGGGGAGTAGGTACCAGGGATGAGGGCTGAGGAGCAAAGCTTTCTCTCCCAAGGGGCCCATTTCAGGTTCTGGGGCCAAGATGTCTTTGGAAGTCCCAGAAACCACAGGGCTGTGGCAATGGGGGCAGGGAAACACCAAAACCCATGCAGACAGCCTAGACCTAGTGACATGAACAACTGGCAGGGCTGGTCTCACTCTGGTTCACCTCCATTATGAGGACCAAGGAGCCAAACAAGCAGATGTGAGCTACTGGATCCCTCTCTGGGGTGGAGATGGGGGTGCAGAGCTAGAGAGCAAGTGAGTCACTGCCCCTCAGGAAGCCTGAACCACCAAGAGAGTCTTTCTGTCCCTGCAGCTAGAGATCACATGGGAGGCTGCCAGTTTTGTGCCCTGTAACCAAGAGGATGGTGCTGAAAATAAATGCCCACTCCTGGGTGCTAGTGGGCTACTGCAATGGACATGTGCCTTACCCTAGTTCTGTTGAAACAATTATGTTTTTAAGCTAAATTTAAGACATGGAGGAGTAAGTGTGGGAGGGCTCTCTATTGGTAAGATAGAGCGGGTGCCTTACATTTTCCTTGCCCTTTACAAAGCACATTCACAATGGCCTGGCCTCACAATGGAATACCTGATATTTGCTAACATTATTGACTTGATCCTTTTAACTAGTATCATTTAACTTTTGTTTAAACATGTGGGAAGTAGGTGCTCTGACCCCCAGTCCCAGGATCTCATCCCCTAACACCTCTGAGCATAGTTCAGCCCTGCTGTATTTCTAAACATTCTGCTGTCCCCACTGCTCTGAGCCAGGTGAATATTTGGGCCAAGCTTCCATTCCATCTCCTGGAACTAACTCTGGGCAATTTAAGAACACAAATGGAACCTAACTAGGAGGGAAGCAGTGGCTTGCAGAATTGACCAGGCACATAGAAGGAATAAAGCTCTTGCTGCAGAGAGTCTGATATGAATGCCTAGTGACCGCTGCACTTCCCATGGGCACTGCTGTCCCCACCCCCTCTCCAGGAGTGAGTCCAACTATGCCTGCACCTCCGCACAACCCCCAGATGTGAAGACCTTGGCCTGAGCACTGCATTCCTCAGTGTGGGGCCAGCCACAGCTTCCTGGTGGGATACAGGACCCTTCTCTCGGGAGGCTCACACAAGAGAGACTCCCATCTTAGGAAGAGGGCTCCCATACTGTGCTACCAGCACAAACAGGAAGTATCCCACAAAGCAGGTAGGCTGTTACCCCCTTTTCACAGATAAGGAAACGGAAAAACCTCACAACCCTATTACATTAAGTGACCCACTCTGTGTCCTAAGAGCCGTAAGAAATGCCACACACCTAAAGGGTCACTGTGTTTTGCTCCCCAAATCAGGACATGCTGCCAGGATTGCTTTAATGGAAACCACCTGCCTCTGAGCTCATACTCATGTGTGCCAGGTTGAGAATACTGCAAATACCCACCAAGAAGGGATGTTTCTATGCAGACATATGGCCAGCACATCCAACCTCCTGGACCCTCTCTCTGTCTGTCTTTCTGTCTCTCTCCCCCTCCTCATTCCTGAGATCTTTCTCTGGCTCCCCCATCCCCATGCTCAAAGCACCCAGAGCACTATAAGGTTAGGGAACAATCTTCCTTCAGGAAGGAGACTACTGTGGGAGGCAGAGCAATGGACAGATCTGAAGAGGGAGGTAAGGGCCTCATGATAACTGCCTGGGCTTTATCTAACCAGAGGCTATGGGGAACCTTGGAAGGGTTCCAGCAGGAGACTGACCTGGGTAGGTCTCAGGGGGTAGGAGAATGGACAGAAGGGAAGGAAGAGGCTGTCATGGCACACAGGTGTCATAGAAGAGACAGAGAACAGTGAGGGGGTCAGACCTTAAACGGATGGGATTAAAAGACTTACAAGGTGGGGAAGAGCAGGCACAGCAGGCATGTCAGGGTGTTTGGGCAATGGAAAGGTCAGCATGACCATCTCGAGAGAGAGGACTCTGGCAGGTAAATAGGAGGAAGCAGGAGGTGTAAGGAGCTGGGGGCTCAGGAAGGTCTGAAAGTGGTTTGTCAGCCTTCTATTACTATACCAAAATACTCAAGGTAATTAATTTACATGAAAAAATCATTCATTTGGCTCACAGTTTTTGAGGTTTCAGTCCACAACCATCTGCCCTTTGTTTTTGGTCCTAGAGTGAGAGCACACATTATGGTGAGGAGCACATGGTACAGCAAATCTGCGCCTCTCAGAACAGTGGAATAAAATCCAAGGCCACACCCCCAATGACCCAAATTTCTCTCACTAGGCTCCATCTTTTAAAGGTACTACCACTTCCTTATATCCCCTTGAACTTTCAACACAAACTACAGCAGAAGCAGAAAGGTCGAATTCTGTTCCTTGATATGTCAAGGTGTGTTGGCCCCCCATTTCATCTCCTCTGCTCCTCTGGTTGAAGGTTGTGGCCAATCAGCCCCACATCCCTCACCTGGTATTCAAAGAAAAGTTAATTGAGCAAGGCAAAACTATGCTCGCAGGTAACAGTATAGTGCAAAGGGACTTGGAGTGCCTATTAGCTCTGCAGCAGACTGTTTGACCTTGAACAAATCTGCCTGGGTCTTGGCTTCCTGGCCATCACTAATATCCCAGGGTTTCTTGGGTGAATATTTGAGGAGGTGAAGTGCTATGTAAATGTTGACTGCTAATAACAAACCATCCACCAAAAGTCTGTATATTGCCTGGGCAACCCAACAGCTTTAAAAAAAAATCTTAAGTGGCTCTCGTTCTTCTGATTCATTGCATTCTATGCATTTAACTTCCAGAACAAATTTAGCCCTCAAAATATCTTGGTACATTTTCTTCCCACCCTTTAACATTTAAATCCTCCATCTTCCATGCCACTTCCCCATCTCTACATCACCTGCTTCCCCAACACAGCCTCATCTTTTTTCTTTTCAAGCAGCCACCCAGGCCCACCCACCCTCTTTTCTCTAGGGAGACCAGAAATGCTGTATTGCTGATCTGCTCCTGCCAAAGCCTGAGAGAGGAACCAGTGGGACATGGAGGAGCTATGGGGATGGGAGAAAAGAAGAAAGATGCAGGACAGGGCTAAAATCAAAGGGAACAATTAAAACAACCCCTAGCATTCATTTCAAGCCATGCTGATTATTGCCAGAGTGCTGGCATCCTCCTTGTGGGGCAGGACCAGCCTGGAGTCTGGCCTACACTGGACTCAAGGTTCTGCCAGAGTATTTGCATTAGCTGCTCCCAGCCCATTCCATTTCTTTTCTTTCTTTTTTTAAAATAACAAATGTCTTCAGCAACTCTAACATTTTAAACACAGGGTTTAGGATAGGCCACGAGGGCTGCTAAAGAAAGAGCTGCAGAGCCTTTCTGAGTGTTTGTGGTGGAGAAATAGAGAGCTCAGAAATGTTTGGCTCCTCTAGCTTCCTGAGCAACAAGATCCTGCATACTCAGTGGGGCTTATATGGGAAATTCTTCCAAAACAGCAGGTGTGCCAACCCTGAAAGCTAAGAGGAATGACAGGAAACATTTATTGAACACTTTCTATGTGCCAGGAACTGTTCCAAATATTTTCACATGAATTAAGTCATTTAATACAACCACCCCTCCAACATAGAAAGGATTCTTTTTCTTCATTTTCAGGAGAGGAAATACAAGCACAAAACAGTTAAATCACTGTCCCTAAGTCCCCAAGGTAGCAGCAGTACAGCTGGGATTTGAAAGTAGGATGTGACACTTACCAGGGCCACTCTGAAGATAAAATGCACTGAGGTTACTCTCAAGGCACAGCAGTTCAGGTCAATTAAATATTTGTCTCTATGCCCATCTCTCCTCTACCAGGGTGCTGAGCCAAGCTTCCTCAGTGTCTTGGTTACTTTTCTTTTGTTGCTGAGACAAAATACCTGACACCCAAAACAAAGGAAGAAAAGGTTTATTTTGTTCACAGTTTGTGGAGGTTTCAGTCCATAATCAGCTGGCTCCCAGGCAGAGTGGCATGGTAGAGGGCAACAGTTCATGGTGGCAGCAGATACCAAAAGCAACAAGAGCAAAAAGGCAGAAGTGACAAAAGAAGATTATTTATATCACTTATGTTGTAGGTAGGCTACCCATCCTAGGGTGGGTGTAGCACACACACCCATTACCCCAGCACTGAACCATGAATCAATCACAAATTCTATAATCCTAGCCTCATGATGCATGAGGCTTTGAGGGGATATCCAGACACAAACCATAACAGATGGACAGAATAATTCTATAAGCCTTGCTCAAGCAATGACAAAATGGGATGGCTGCCTGATGGTAGTTCCTGAATGTGAGGCATATTTTAAACTGGGATAAAATTTCAAACCCTTCAAATTATCTTGCACTCTTCCAGTAACATGTGAAGTTCACCCTGCCCTGGCTCCTGTTCCCCTCAACTTCCCCAAGCATTTATATCACCAAAATGAAACACCTCACATGTCTTTTAAAAGTCACTTCCAAACCCTGCAGGGTTCTTCTTCTTTCATAAATAACGAGAACATTAACCTCTTCTTCAATCCCAATAATCCCTTAATTCACTTATGTTTTGTGACTAGGTCATCTGAAAATGAGTTCTCTGGAGCCTGGCCCCAGAGAAACTGCCCAACCTGCCAACCAATGAAAAGGTTCTCTCTCTCACCCAAGCCCTGTGTTGCTGTCTGACATTTCACTTGTTTGCATCAGCCACTTCTATTACAATATTTCAAATCCTTTCCCACAAATAAACCTCAGTTCTGCAAGAAAGAGATGATCAGATTACAAAATGTGTGAACTCCAAATCTCTCCTTCAAACATCCTTGCTTTATAAATCTCCTTGACTTCCCCATCCAATTACACAACTCTGCTCAAGTACCTAATGGAAGCCATCAAAAACCCCAAAGCTCTGGCTTCAGATCAATATAACAATTCTCTTGATAAGGTTCCTTTGCTACAAAACTGAAAGTACCCTCTCAAAACCCTAGGTATGTTGGCTTAGCATCATTATTTGCCCTCACAGTCTCACACTCTGTTTGTTCTCTGCCCAAGCCACTTTCCAGTTGTTCATTCCAAGGCAGGGGCAGGAGAAATGTGAAAGAAAACTGTAGGGGCCCAATCTCTTTCTAGGTCTGGGTTCCCGTACAAATTGCTCCCTGTATTATCATCACCTCAAAGGGCCTGCCTCACCCTTCTCCCTTCAGTATCTGTTCCTTCATCCTGGGAAGAATCAGTCCCAGCATTCCCAGTCATGGAGTCTCCACCAGGAGGCTTGGCACTGTAGCCAAAGAAAATGTCAAGCATGGAGGATCTTTTTTGAAAGAGAGACACAAACTCTACAGGCTGAAGGAGTTAAGGGTTAGAGCTGGATCTGAGGGTAAGGTAGATTTCTGATAGGAGAACAAAAAGAAAAATAGAAAGGATACACTTGAGAGGAGATTATGGGATTAAAGATAAATTTATCTGGAAACAGTAAGTTCCTGGCTCTCCAGGCAATGACCAGAATGGGCCTGGAGAAGAATCCAGACACATCTGGAAAGTGGAGTTACTAGGCAAGTTGAGGAACCTCTAGATGCTGAGCTAGGAAGGTGTGCTGCAAACACCAATGTCTCACCAACAAGATGGAAAAAGAGCAAGTGGGCAGTGGCAGAGGCTCCCACCAACAGCCACTGTCAGTGATGCTCCCCTAACCCAGTCTGACCCTCCTCTTTCTGCCCTAGCCCCGCCCTGATCCTGGTCCTGCAGGAAGACTCCAATAGGCCACATTGACTAAACAAATTCTCCTGGAGAGAGTTTAAGCCTGGGAACTGAAAGGCCTGACCGCAACTCCAGCGCTGCCACTACCAGAGAACAAGATGAGCCACATTGCTTCATGAGCCTGTGCTTCTTCATGTGCTCAGTGACAATGAGGGGTTTGAATGAGATGTGCTGAGCCCTTCCCAGCTCTGAGACAGTGCTGACAATCTCCCTGCAGCTCAACCTTCCTTCCTCTACCCTTTCTTTGGATCTCATGGGAGATCTTATTTTTTCAGTTTCTAGAGTATCATTTTCTTTGGCTCCTTCTGCCTGCTGTTTTCTGACAATTGTCTTTTTCAAAAATAGTGATTTTTCAAGTATGTGCCCTCCCAGAGCCTGAGGCAAGCATTAACTGATATCATTTGCTTGCTGAACTAAAGTGACCCACCCCTGGACTAGCTGATAGTCAGAAGCAAGTCTAGATCCTACAGAAGAAGACAGTGTCACCTGGAAGTTCTGATCATCTCTATAGCTTTTCAAACACAATGTTTGGCATTCAATGTTTGGCTTTGCAACCACAATGGAATACCTGTGGCAGATGAATGCCCCATGGAATGCAATGAGAGATAGATAAGACACAGATGTCACAGCTGATGGCATGGAGAATTGGACAGCTACAAAGGAAGATGTGGGGTTGGGTTCTGGGAAGGAGCACTGCAGAAGGGGTCATGGGAGCTGAGTGTGTATGTATGCATGCACATATGTTTGTATGTATATGTGGGGATGCGTGTGCACATGTGTGCAGAGCCGGGGAATGACTCAAGGTCTTCACTGAGCTGCATCTCCAGCTTGGGTTGGGGGAGTCTTTTCTTTCTTTTTTTATTTTTTGAGACAAGATCTTGAAAAGTCACTAAGGTACCCAGGTTAGGCCCAAACTTGTGATCCTCTTGCCTCAGAATTCCAGAATGCTAGTATTATAGGCAAACATCACTACCCCCTGCATCAAGTTCTTCTTTGGGGGCCTCTGACAATTCTGTTAATAGGAAAAAGCTGAAGAAGCTTTGCCTGAGTCACAGGGCTCTGCCAGAGGCCTCAGAAAGCATCAGAGCTTCAGTAGTCTCATGAGGTTTGCATATAAAAACTAGCAACCTGAAGACTCTCACTAATAGGGCTGATGTCTGCCCCAATGCCTCTGCCAAATTCTATAACTTATAGGGCAAAGGTATAAATATCAAGCAGAAGATTAAGGGTAGGTTTATGGTGCTGAGGAGATGAGATTACAATTTAGGACCTGCCAGGAAAAGTGAACATTTGGGAGATTCATTTGGAAACGTTGGGGTCATAGCCCAGCACAAAAAGATGAACCTTGCCAATCACAGCAGAGCCATGACTCAGCTCAGCCCTGCACAGGGGACCCAAGACATCAGCTCCCACTTCACTGCCTCACAGCAGTAAGGGCAAACCCTCTGCACACAGTGACCACAGCTTCTGAAGGCTATAAAAACTTATTCATTATTTCCAGAATTCAATCCAAAGTTATAACACTTACCAAGAAAATAGGCACCATAAGACCAAGAACTATGGTTAAAAACAAATTAAAGAAACAAATCTTCAGTTATCTAGACAATATAGCTAACTGATTAAGACCATAAAATAAATATATGATTTACGTGCTTATAGAAAGAGAAGGAAAATGGTGAAAATAAATGAAAAGATACAGAATTTTAACTGAGAATTGGAATCCATTTTTTAAAGAATCAAATAGAAATCCTACATGTGAAAAATAGATATTGCAAATTCAGTATTTGACATCAAGAACTCAGTTGAAAACAAATGCCAAAAAACAACAATGAAAAACTAACAAACTTAGAAGGATTCAAAATAGTAACACTAAGCAAACTGAGCAACATAAGAAATGAACTAATTGATAAATATAGAGTACCACATGATTTCCTCTATGTAGTGTTCAGACCCAAGCAAAATAATGTTCTTAGGAATCACAACAGAGTGGGAATAAAAGCACAACTATTGGAAATGAGGGAATTGGCATGAGTGAAAGTTTTGGGGGTACAAGTAATGTTAAACAATGTTCTATTTCTTGATAATTATTGGGTGATAATTCAATTCACTTATAGAGATAACTGATTAAGTTGTTATAATTATTTATGTAATTCAGATGTGACATGACAATAAAAAACTTTATCTACATATATCAAAATGGTTAAATCTTGAAATGTGTTGAATGAAAACAGTATATTGAAGAAAGTTAATATTTTGAAAAATATAAAAAATGCTCTTTATTTGCATGAAGATTCATATATGTGTAGCAAAGTAGAATTTCCAAACAGGGAGGATAGGTGTCAACTTTAGAAAAACAGTCATCTCTGTGGAAGCAGATAAAGGAGATGTGCAACAAAGGTTTCAGCTGTGTCTGGAATCTTTTATTTCTTAAAATAGTCTTAAGTAAATATGGCAAAATGTCAATACTTATTCAATCTTGCTGGAGGACATATAGGACATATTTGCTATGATTTTCTACATGAAACATTTCCTGACTTTTTTAAATTTTAGAAATTGTAAATATGTTCTTATATCATCATATATTCTAGAGTAACAATTTTAATGACTGTCACTTTTTACCATTGTGAACATTACAAAGATTTATTTTGGCTCATAGTTTCAGAGGCTTCAGACCATTGGTCAACTGGCTTCATTGCTTTAGGCCTGCAGAACAACACAGCAGGAGGAAACGGAGAAGGAAAGTAGTTCACCTTGTGGCATCCAGGAATCAAAGAAAGAGAGAGTTCAAAAGAGGCAGAGAAGTGATATACCCATTGTTAGGGTTTGGATCTAAAATGTCTCTCACGTGTGGGGGAAGTGATTGGAGCATGGGGTACTGTGCCTATCCCTATCCACTGATGATCCACCAAAGAGTTCAGAGTAGGAGCTGGGGCCTGGCTGGAAGGGGAAGTTCACTGAGGCTGTGACTGGGAAGGGTACTCCTCCGTCCCTGGCTCCTCCCCTCTGTCTCTGCTTCCTTACCACATGATGTGAGCAGCTTTCCTCTGTAGTTGGCCCTCCCACATGTCATTTCTACGTCTGAGCCTGCCAACCATGGACTGAAACTTCTGAAACTCTGAGCCAAAATAATCCTCTCCTCCTTTAAGTGTCTCAGGTGTCAGGTATTGTGTCTCAGTAACTGGAAAGTGAATAAAATACCCTTCAAAATTATACCTCTGGTGGCCCACTTTCCCCAAGGTGGTCCCTCCTAATAGCCCATTTAACTATGAGTTTAGCAATGGGTTAATCTTTGATAAGTTCAGCACCCTCACAGTCCAATCACCTCTCCAGGCATTTCAAAGTCCAAACAAATTGACAATTAAGATAAGCCATCACACACTCTTAGCCATTAACCCTTATAAGGAAGCAGAGATCAAATAGGTCTTCTATCTGGCCCTGGTGTACAGTCAGCTTCCCATATCCACACTATCCGGTTCGCATCCTGGAGCCCTTGTAGCTAATTTTCATAGTCTGAATGCGTAATGCAGCTTCTATTAGTGTGTCTGGAAGGAACAAATGAGAAAGACCAGGTAAACTCATCTGAGGCTACATCAGTAGGAAGCCTCTCAAGGGAAGGAGGTAGGAGGGACTGCTGCTGTAACCCTTAACTTTAATGTGAAAGAGCATGATTCTTGACCTTGATGTATGCAAGGACATTTCAGATGCAGCTCTACTATTCCCAGAACTTTCTATATGTGAGAGTCCCACAAATTCCCACTTCCTTCCGCTATGTCATTATAATCAATGATAGCAAAGGAATACTGACTTTCCTTCCCTAAATTCAGGTGAAAAGAAACTGGTCATTACAGTTACAACTTTCTCCTTCCACTCCCTTAGTTGCTGGTTTCTTATTTAACTCCTGAAAGTTTGGTAATGGGAGTTCTCTGAGCCATTCCTTCTCCTACTTTGGCATCCCTCCTTCACAACCTTGAAAAACATGCAGTAGTTTAAGGGTTTTTCATTTTCATTTGCAATCTGTGGGTCCAGGAAGTACACCACATCACATTGCTGAGCCATGCACAGGCCTGCTGCATCTGACACAGAAGTATGCTGAGAATCCCAAGAGCCCTTCCAGTCAACTTAGACTACACTGGAGTGACAGCAAGTATACTAGTTATTTTTTTCTCATTGCTGAGATGAAATACCTGACACTCAAAATTAAGGAAGGAAAGGTTTATTTAGCTCAGAGTTTGTGAAATTTCAGTCCATAATCAGCTAGCTCCAAGGTGAGGTAGCACATGCAGATGGGCAATTGTTCATGGCAGTGGAAGACAGCAAAGGTAACCAAGGAAAGACAGGGAGAGAAGACTCTTTCTGTCCCTTATATTATATGCAGACTGCCCTAGGGTAGGTGTAGCACTCACACCATAATCCCAGTACCTAATCAATCACAAACTCTAGATTCAGCCACTTCCATAAAGCTGACCACCCCATGACTGCATGAAGCTTTAGGAGGACATCCATATACAAACCATAACAACAGAGAACAGCTGCAGAGGTGCAGGGTCAGGGCTCCAGCCCAGGGACAAGCTTACTCCCTTCAAGGAATAGCAGACAGCTCCCAACTTGACAAGTATTCTCATTCCCATATACAAGGGGACTCCCATAGGCCACCCCCACCCCAGCACCCTAGACAGCCACATATCTAGAACAGAATGGGCTAATAACAGATCTCTCAGTTGGTCCCCTTTGCATTTTCCCTGCATGTGGACAAAGGTAAGCTTAAAGTCCTGTGACCCATCCCTGGCTTTCAGACTGGGCAGTAGTAGAGCTCTAGGCCTTGTGGGGCAGAGCAGGGCATGTTTTCACTCTCCACCAGCCTCCCCCAGCACAGAAGAAGTGATAACAATAAATCTCATGGCTGATTGATCTTACATAAGGGTGGATGGGTTGGATGAGCAGCATCATGAAGTCACAGCGGAGCTGGACATGGGCATTGGCCTGTTGGGATTTGCCTGAGTAAACTGCTAAGCCTTGCGCTGCGCTGTCAAGGGAACTCCCAGAGACTGCTGTAAATGGAGAGGTAGGTAGCATCCTCTGTCCCAGTAATATTTCTGGGCTTAGAGTTCGCACCATAGGAGGTACTGGCTGCCTGTATAAAGCGCTGCTCTTGGCATTCCCTATGGCCTCACTGGCCACAAACCAGGACTGATATAACAGCCAACCCCAGTAATCCAAATCGTATCTCCAGAAATCCATAGGTACTCCTAAAATCCTGTGCTGCCCCCCATTGCCTGTGCCACAAAACCCAAACTCCTTCCATGACATGTAAGTTACTGCCAGATCTTTCCAGTCTAATCCTGGCCTCCTTTCACCCTGGGCACCAGGGACATGTGTACGCTTGGTTGTCTTCATTTGCTCTGCATCCCTTTGGCTCCACATCTCTACTCCTACTCTGTGTTCAGTTGAGTACACTTCCTCCTCTCTCTCAGAGACAGAAAACTCATTCTTTCAGGCCTACATTACAAGGCTCCTGCTCCATAACATGCCTTATTCTTCAGAATACCTCAGTCATGTCATGTGCACTCCAAATCAGCTTGTTTCATTCTGGCCTTGTGTTCTTCATGTGTTTTTTCATCCAACAGGCCGGTGCAGAGACACCTGATATGAGAAGGCCCCTAGACACAGCCCTGGTCCAGGCCTGAAGAGCCTCAGGGTGGTACCAAAGATTGACAAGCCCATAACTGCATTGTAGGAAATTAGAACATGCCCTTCACCTACCAAAACCCTTCAGTGGCTTCCTGCCTTGTTCAGAGCAAAAGCCTACAAAACCTCACCCAGATCTCCCCCCAAACCCTTTTCCATCATGCTACCCTCACACTCCAGTCACTTCCAACCTTCACCCCTTCTTCACGTCCTTCAAAATCCAGTGTACTTTTCCCCAGGGAATTTGTCCTGACTGTTGCTTTGCCTGGAAAGGTCCACCCTGAAGTATTTGTATGGCTTCCCTCTCACCTCTTGCTTGTCCTTTGTCAGTATCACAGCTACAGCTGGACATGGTCTAAGTGTGTTTCCCAAGGTTTCATGTGTTAGAAGCTTGGTATCAGTGTGGTGATGTTAAGAGGTGCTGAGACCTTTAAACGGTGCGGCCCAGTGAGAGGTCATTGGGTCACTGGGTCATAGCGTCAGGAGGAATTTGGGTAGCACAGACCTCAGTCTCTCCAGCATGGGCTACTGCAATGGTCTCACCAGCACCATGCTGCTTAGACTTTCAGCCTCCAAAATTGTGGCCTGAGAGACTAAGTAGGGGAGAAATGAGTTGTGTCATGTACATGCACCAGCTCCCCAGCATGAATGTAATCACTGTTTAGTGCAAACATGAACTTGTAGCAACCTCAAAAACAAAAAAAAACAAAAAAAACTATTTTCTTTATAAATTATCCAGCCTCAGATATTTCACCGTGACAGCAGAAAACAGACTAATACTTGACCAGCCACCTATATCCCTGAACTTGAATCCTTCTTCCTAAGCATGTATTCCATCCCATAGATTATATATTTCACTTATTTATCATTAATTGTTCGCCCCTCCAGTGGACTGCAAACTCTATGTCAGAAGACATTTTTAACTGTCTTGTACTGTTCTGTATGGAACAGCATCTGCCATGTCATAGGTTCTCATTAAAGATCTGTCAAGTAAATGAATCACAGAATGAGTGCTTTCTACAGCAGATGTGAGCAAGAGCAAAGGCAAGAACTCAGCCAGTCTCTCTAAAGCCCACTCCCAGAGCTCAGAGAGCTCATATGCCAGAGAACATGAGTCCAAAGTATGGCTTGTATTCATTGGCTTCTCCTGCTGGTGTGATCAGAAAAACACAGAACACATGTGATGCATCCTGATCCATAGCTGCTCCTTCACCACAGACATGTACAAACCATGTTGTAGTCAGGGGTTGCAAGGAGAACAATTACGCATAGGACAAAAAATTTATAACATTATTTTTATGATGTTCACCTAGAGTTAAATACAAGAAAGTTCAGGAAATCTGTCCAAAACACTGAAGACCTAGAAAATCCAGTCTAGGGCCAGCTCTGTCCTGCATGAGTCCAAGCTGAAGACCTAGAACCCATGACAATGTCTCCCATGAGTCCAGCTGGAGGCCTAGAACCCAAGAAAATGACTCATGCAAGTCTGTTTTACAGAACTGCACTGGAAAGGCCCAAAGGTCAGCCATGGAAACTAGAACGTCTATGCCAGTGGAATGAAAGATCTGTGCCCGTAGGTTGAGGGTTCTACACTGGAGCCAAGAAGTGACACTCAAAATAAGGACCAGGGCTCCCCCAAAAAGTACCACAGCCTCCTCCATGACATTGAGGTCCCATACTCCTCTGATGATCAGAACAGCTGAGTATACATCAGGAAGCCAGCATGACAACTTATCCTGGAGATTAAACAGCACACATTTTCCCCTCCAGAGCTAGGAGGCAATGCTTAATGTAAGGACCAGAGCTCTCCCAAAGTGAACCGCAGCTATTCTCAGCAACAAGATTCCTCTGATGATGATGGCTGAATTCATATCAGGGAAGCCAGCCATGACAAGCTCCTCTAGGAGAACCAATGGCTCTAAACAACACTTAGGAGAACCCACAATGCTCCTCTTCCTCTCCAAGTCTTCCATCCACATTCAGCACCACGCTGATTCAGTTCAGCTGGTGTTTAAATTAACCACTAGTTACCAATCCACTACAAATCATCTGCTACATATCAAGGGTGCTGGGGCCCCAGGGGCTCAGGAGGAGTAAGACTGGCCTGCTCGCCACCTTATGGAGTTTATAATCTAATGAATACATGAACACACAGTAGGGTTACAAATTATACCAAGTTCTAGAACTCCTGTCCAAGATACATCCTTCTGCAACTAAGAGGTGATTTTGTTTAGTGGGTAGGAGTTCACTTTCAGGAATCAAACTGTCCAGTTACTGAATTCTGCTCTTTATTAGATGTGTGACCTTGGGCAAGTAACTCACCTCCTCTGAGCTTTTGTTTCTTGCTGTACAAAACAGGAATCTTTTTTTGTTTTGTTTTGTTTTGTTTTGTTTTGTTTTTAGATAGTCTCACTGTTTCCCAGACTGGACCCAAATTTGCAGTCTTCTTGTCTTAGCCTCCTGAATAGGTGATGGTAGAGGCATGTGCTACCAAACCCAGCTAAGATAGGAATATCAATAGTCCACACTTAATTATTTGGGTTAATGTGAGGTTTAAGTAGATAGTCCATAAATAGTCTGGCACGATAAAATGCCACTCTATGGCCGCTGCTGTCAGGAGAAGAAAGATCCAGCGCAGCCCCGAGCCATGCTCACTGACAGGTAAGCAGATGTTTCCTAACTGGTCTGAATTGAGTGATCAATCAGCAGCAGGAACAGCAGAAAGCAGCCAGAACTTTCCATTGTCTAAGCCTTCCTCTAATCAGCACCACATTCTCTTTCCTAAAAGCTTGTGATGTGATTATTCCCTTGGGCTGAATAAGATCTGGGCTTGGTATAGATTCTGTAATAAAGGTCCATCATGCAGTGTGCTTGGCAGCAAACAGGAAGATCACAAGGCCTCCTGCTGCTGGAGCTGCAATTAGTGCCGCCAAGCAATCTATCCTGGCTTCCCGGTGTCCTCCCTGTTCCCTAGATCCCACTCTTGCCCACAAGCATGAGACGTTTTGGACACTGAACAGCACCCAATGAGGCTCCAGCTCTTGCCTAAACCTGTAACTGAGCTGAGTTCTCAGCTTCTACCAGCCAGCAGCCCTTACAGGCCAGCCATACCAACTCCCTACAGCCTGTAGCAGGGTAGGTTCCAGAGCTCTCCCAGGATCCCCTCAATAGTTTCCTCAAGTCCTGCCTTCCCTTTGCTCCTGTACGTTCCCTTCTTTTCTTTCAGAGATCCTACCTCTACAGCAAACTCTCAGTGGCCATGTAACTTCAAGCTACCTTTGCTTTGTGTCCCGGGAGCACTACATGAACAATGTTTCTCCAGTACTTAACATAGTATGTCATGCTGTTGGTTATACAGTTGGCCCCTGTATCAATGGGTTCAGTATCTGTGGACTCACTTGACCATGAATCAAAAATATTCAAGAAAAATGTTACATTTTTACTTAACACATCTGGGCTTCTTTTCATTATTCCCTAAACAGCATTACACTGTATTACATATTATAAATTTCATAATCAGTTGTTTCTGGGAGTGTGATAAGTACCAAAAACAGTGAGTACCAAACAAATTGTTTTGGTTGGAAAGGGTAGCTTGTGCCTTGTTATGCTTGATACATTGTGTCAACTTGAGAAGTTTAGAAGTTTAACTGAGAAGCTCAGCAGGGAGCCAGGGTTCTTACTTTGTAAATATCCTCATCCTGTGCAAAGGAAGGCAAGGAGATTTGTGAGTGCTACACCTGCCCTGGAAGGGGGTGGGCCTGAGTACAATGTAAGGAAGGAAAAGAAGCATGTGCTTTCCCCTTTTGTGCTGGCTGCTGCCTTGAAGTGTTGCCCCAGTGTCATGCTACCCTGCCTTGCAACCAGCTGATTATAGACTGAAACCTACAAAAACTGTAAGCTAAATAAACCTTTTCTTCCTTCATTTTGGGTATGGGGTATTTTGTCCCAGCAATGAGAGAAAAGTAACCAAGACTTGCCTTGAGTACTAAACAGAGGATGAGTATCAGACACAATTTTGAAGTCAAAATGCAGTGAGTACCAAATTTGATGAGTTACAAAGCAGTTGGGTATCAGGGGATAACTGAAATCTATACATGCTTTAAAGTATATGAGATGATGTGTGCATAGATTAAATGCAAATACATTTTTATATAAGGTATTTGAGTATTCAAGAGGGACCAGTGTTGTGGTTTGGATAAAAATATCCCCCATGGATTTATATGTTCAGAAGTGAGGCTTTGGGGGAGGTAATTAGATTAGGGGTCTAGATAGGCTATTAGGAGGTGGGGCATGGTTAAAGGAAGGGGGATCCCTGGGACGTGCCTCTGAGAGGTATCTTTTCTTATTCTTTCTTTCTGCTTCCTGGTCTCCTTAAGGTAAGTAGTTTTACTCTACTAAGCCCTTCACTATAATGTTCTTACCTCAAAGCCATCCAGTCATAGACTGAACTCTCATGAAACTGTAAGCCAAAACTGTCCCTCTTTAAGTTTTGAATGTCAGACACTTTGTCCCCGTAATGGAACAGTGACTAATGGAACCTAGAAGGAATTCTGCATGGGCACTGAGAGATGACCATTATTATGGTGTGTACCTATATGTCCACCTAAAACCTCATGTGCTCATAGGTGGGGCTTTTGGGAGCTGGCTGGATCTAGGGTATGGGCTACTGGGATTAAGGGTGTGTGGTATTAAATTAGTCCAGTGGTTTGTTTAGCATAGTTCTGGGTGTGAAAAATGGGAAGGCCCACCTTGGGTGTGGGTGACACTACCCAATAGTCTGGTAGCCTGGATGGGATAAAAGGGATCAGGGTGCTCACTGCTCCTCCTCTTTGTTTCCTACCTGCTCTGCAATGGTCTGTTTCCCCTCTGCCATGGCACCCTGCCTTGGAACCAATCAAGTCTCTACAAACTCTGATCTGAAATAAATATTTCCTCTTTTAACTTTGGGTGCCAGGTATGTCATCCCAGCAGTGAGAAAAGAAACTATTCCCTCCCACCTAAATAGCACCTCCTTAAAAGCTGACACTGTTTCTTTTTCTTTTGTACCTCCTGTGTGTAGCACGCAGTAGGGAGATAACAAATTTTGGTTATAGTGAACAAAAGAATGACAGAAAGAAGGAAGCAAGGGAAGGAAGTTGAGGGAGAGAGAGCAGCTAATGGCTTCAAAGGACAAATTCAAGAAAAGAAGGGTGGGACAGGGTGGCAGAAGGCCCAAGGGTTGGACAAGAGGGTTTGTGAGCTTGGCCCTGGGTGAGCATAACCTGAGTTGTTCCACTGTAACATAAAAGCATGGAATCCAGGGTCTCCAAATCTGTGGGTCACCAGTTGCAATCCAAGATAGTATTATTCACCTACAAAGGACATAAGTTGGGCTACATAACCCCATCCTGTATTAACATCACATTTTTTAATCCAATTCTTGAGAGGCAAATTTGACACAAATAGAAAAATACACCCCCCCTCCCATCTCCAGGTCCCCCAAGTACCACTCTATGAGGATCCAGAAATGAGTTTACTGCAGTTGCTCTATGGATTTATATAATGGTCTTTCTTACACTTGAAAGACCCAAACACTGAATGTAATTCTGTTATTCACACTGGTCAGCAGTAAGAGGCTTGGGTTCCCTGGAGTCAGATCCAAACAGAATTTCATGATGGAGAAAAGAGGTTGGGAAGAAGGCAGGGAGGACAGAGGGAGGGACAGATGGAGGGAAGGAAGGGAAGGAGAGGGGGAGGACAAAGTCATAACCGCTTAACCACGTTTCAGGTAATAGACCCAATGAAGTAAATTGAGAGGCATCACACTTCAGGGTATAAGAAAGAAGAAACTGAGAAATGAAACGAATTGTCCTTTATATGATCTGAATATTGCATTTTTTTGTCTTGCCTGGAGCAAAAGCAATGAGACACTCTCCCTCCAAATAGCATAGTGTAGTAAGTAGTGAGAATACATGCTTTAGAGACAGCCGGACCTGGATTGAAAGCCCAGTTCTGTCTCTTACTAGCAGTGGGATACTGAGCTAGTGTCCTTATTTCTCTAAGACTCAGTTTCCTCTCAGTCAAAAACAGATCACACGTATAACCAAGGTCCCATAAGATTATACTACCTTGTAAAGTCATAGCCATTCTACCTTGTGTGCATACATTGTACTTTGTGCCCACAATGGTAAAATGCATTTCTTAGAATGTGCCCTTGTGACTGTAATGGGTAATTTCAGTAACTACTTGATGGGCTCATTGGGAGAGTTTTAGAAATACACAATTCTTATCTGTGGCTGCTAAAGCTACTGGACAAAGACTAATGAGGGATGGTGCACAACCTTGAAGTACCACTCCACAGATTACTTACTAATTACAAAGTAAATGGTAACTCTACTGTGCAGGATCCTGGCAAACACAACCTTCAACAAGTGATAGTAACATCATCAGTGAGGGACACCCTGACATTCTACGCCCCCTGATGTGATGAGCTGAGACATCCATCATTTTCTTGCCAACAATATTTAACTTGAGTCTCTCCACAAGGAAGCATTACACAGATCCAAGTGGAAGGCACTTTTCAAAACAACTCAGTAGGACTCTTTGAAACAGCCATCAGTCAAGAAAAGAATAAGTGTCAGTGAGGGGAGGCTGTTTCGGTTAAAGGAGCTGAAGAAACATGAAAATCTTATGTGTGATTCTTGATTAGATCCTGGATTGAAAGAAAGAATGGTAAGGAAGGAAAAGAGGAAAAGGAGAGATGGAGCAAGAAAGAGAATTTTTCTTGAGAAAATGGGGGGAAATTATGTATGACTTGGGCATCCTCCAAAGTCCATGTGCGGAAAACCATCCCCACATCAGTGGTGTTGACAGGTGTGACCTTTAAGAGGTGCCTTAAAGGCTGGGGATTTAGCTCAGCAGCATAAGCACCTGCCTTGCAAGTGCCTGGTCGTGAGTTCGATCCCTGGTACCGATAAAAAAAAAAAAGAAAGAGGTGCCTCAGTCACAGGACTCTGCCCTCATTAATGGGTGAGTGCCACTGTCTGAAGCTGGTGCCTGATGAACAGATGAGTTTCCCCACCACCACCATCAACCTTTTCCCATGGAAAGTCATAGCAAAAAGGTATGCTCCACTTTGATCTTGAACTTCTTGGCCTCCAGCAGTATGAGGAATAAATTTCTTTTCTTTACAAATTATTCAGTCTGTTGTATACACATGTATGTGTAGATGTACAGATATATTGAGAGAGACAGCAAAAAAATGTTAAATTCGGTATAAAAAGCAACTAGTGAACTGAATGTTTTATTGTATATTCCTACAACTTTCTGTACATTCTAAATGTTTTCAAAATAAAGATTTGGAGGAAGGATAATCCAGGTAAATTTTTAGTGTTTAATAACGGGTAAATAAATGGTACATGTTGTATACTGGTGATAACGGTATCTTGCTGTGATGGAAATTACAAAACTCTAAAGATACCCATCTCCTCCTACATCTGTTTCTGATATTCCATTCCCTTGGAGGTGGCTCAAGCCACTACCCATTCTGGTGCTCAGTTTTCCCATCTACAAAGCAAGAAACATGCTGAAGCCATGTATAAAACACCAAAGAGAGGGGATAGCAAGCAATGATACAGAGCATAATGGGATGAAGAAACTAAACACTTCACAGGGGTTGGGATAGGTCCATCCACATCACTGTTACTGTGTTATGGTTAATACATTTTGTCAACCTGAGAAGTTTAGAAGTTTAAGCAACTCAGCAGGGAGACAGGATCCTTAATTAGTAAACAGCCTCAACCTGTACAAAAGGAGGGCAAGGAGATTTTGTGAGTGCTACACCTGCCCTGGGTGGGGCAGGTAGCCTGTGTATAATAGTGCCCCCCTTTTTTTGGTCTTGTTGTTTTGCTGTCTTCTGCTACTTTGAAGTGTTACCCTTGTGCCATTACACCCTGCCTTGCAGCCAGCTGATTATGAACTGAAACCTTCACAAACTGTGAACTAAATAAATCTTTCCTTCCTTAATTTTGGGTATCAGGCATTTTGTCCAGCAATGAGAGAAAAGTAACCAAGACAGAATTTGGCACCAGATAAATGGGTTCATTGTTGTGACTATACCTGACCATGTGGTTCAAGAACCTTTGGGAATGTCTTGTGGGAAGAGTTTGGAAAGGTTCAGAGATGTCACCTGAAAGAGTAGAGCTGAAATGCCTTCGATTATTCTGCATAGGAGATTCTGATCAGAGCTCAGAAGACCAGAAGGCTGATAAAAATCCTGCCAGTGAAGACCAGGCTCAGGAGGTTTCTGCTGGGAAGAAGGAATACATTGGTTGTTGGACTCCAGATGATGTGTGTTATGGCTTGGCAGAAAGTTTATCTGCATTTTGTTCATGTCCAGAGACTTTTCTGAGACTGAGAAAAAGATAGTAGACTAATTATTCTTGAAGAAAAAATTCAAAGGCAGTTGAAAGCTGAAGCAGTGACATGATTATTGTTGGGGAGTTTTAGTTAGATTCATGTTGTATATCAAGAGAATAGAGTCCAGCAGGATGATTTAAAATGTGAGTTTGGGGGAAGAGCCAGAGATGGCCAATCAGTGAGCAACAAAATACAAAGTCTCCAGGGAGAAACAACTCATATGCCAGAATAAAACATCCTGGAGAGATCCAGACAGAGGGAGATGGATCCTCTTGACACATGAAGAAATTAAAATGTAAAAAAGCTCATTAAAACGCAGTCTTGGGGCTACAATTGGAACAGCTAAAATTACTGGACATGGCATTTTCACTGTGACCTGTGAAGTTTGCTCTGGCCTGAATTCACAAATTTGTGCTGGATGGCAGAGCAACCCAAACTCATTCTTGCCGCCACTCACAAGAGCCATAGCTGTGCTGAAGTCAGGGGTTGGTGAGCCCAGTGGAGAGCAGGGCTGGGGAAGGAACCTTCATTAATCCACAGTCAGTGCTGGGAATGAGACCCCCCCCCACAGGAATGGTGTGATCAAATGGGTGGCATGTGGGAATCAGGCAGGAGGAGCCTAAACTGGAAGCAACAGTGACTTCAGTTGGTTGCTTCCTCCCCAGAGTAGATTCGTGAGATTTGCTTGGACTGGGTTGCCCCCCTGGCCAGGACCCAATGAGCCATCCAAAATCAATTTCCTGAATCTAACATGCACTGGTGAAGGCCCCTGAAGTTTGGCTGGCCCAGTGAGGAGTGGCAGGCATACACAGCCACTGCTTACACCCCAGTGACAAGAGCAGGCAGGAGAGGGCAGAGTTTCCTCACCAGCGTGCTTCAGAGGAACCAAGGCCAAAAGGGAAGAGGGCTGGGACCTGCACGGTACACCTGTGTGGAGGAAGCCAGGACCATGACAAGAGAGGCAAGAGGAGGCCCCCAGCCCAGAACCCTGAGAGCACTGATCCAGGAGAGGGAAAAACAAGAGAGCCTCAGGGCAGCAAACATGCAACATCAGACATGGCTTCAATAGACATTAAGAGATATCTTTGGGACCTTGTAGACAAGCTCAAAACTGAAATATTAAATCAGGTAAAGCAAGATTTGAGTAGAATAATAAAAGAAATGCTAAGCATCTCTCAGGAAGACATAGAAGAAGGGAGGAACACAAAAAAAGGAGAGAAACATTTGATAAAGAACATAATGAAAATATAGAATACATGAAGCAGATTCAAAGAGATTACCAGGAAATTAAAAACTCCATTGAAAGCTGGCAAAACTCCTTAAAAGAAACTAAGGATAGACTATCAAAACTTGAAGACAAGTTTGCAATGTGTGATCATGAAAGGAAAGATCTCCTAAAAATAACAAGGAAACAGGCAGTAACAATACAAAGGCTAGAAGATGACAAGAGAATCTACAATTTAAGAATAAGAAATGTGAACAAAGAAGCAGGAATACAAACAGGTAAATTACAAAGGCTATTCACAGAAATAATTAAGGAAAACTTCCCAAGCATGGGAAAGAAAATGACATTTGGTTATGTGAGGCATACAGAACTTCAGCCACCTACAACCAAAACAGAGCTACACCCAGACATATAATAATCAAGATACCAGAAATTCAATATAAAAACAGAATATTAAAAGCCATCAGAGAAAAGAAACAGATTACCTATAAAGGTAAGCCCGTCAGAATCACAGCAGACTTCTCAACACAGACCATCAGATCAAGAAAAGCTTGGAGCAAAGTATTCCAAGCCCTGAAAGAAAATAACCTCCAGCCCAGATTGATGTACCCTGCAAAGCTGTCATTAGAAATTGATGGAGAAAGAAGATGCTTCCATGACAAAGAGGAACTGGGGGAATTTGTGGCCACCAATCCAACCCTACAGAGAATACTGAAGGACATTCTAGAGAGAAAAAAAAATACCAAGATTTTAGGAACAGTGGCAGAAAGGCCTCAGTGAGCAGGGCAGGCAGTAGAATGAAGGAAAAAAGTAGACAAACAAAGGCAGAAAAGTAGCATAGCAGAAATGAGGCAGAGAAGGATGGCTAAAATTTCTAACATAGATGGCCTTGATACACTATATTGTTAATAGTGTACCAGGATTTAAAACTCACATTACTCACACCACTCTGCTTAGATATATTATATTCTGTTCTACTCATTCTACCTGTACTAGATTTGAAGGCACAGTTATCCCAAAAATAACAGGATATAGTATGGTAATCATCCTTAATTTCCTATTAACTTAATCTAAAGCTCTATACTGTTTTACCATGACTGATCGCAATTGAATCTAGTTTGTTAGATCACTATTTTTATTGATACATTTTATTCAAAACTGTTATGATTGATAGTATCAAGTCTGAGAGTATAGGCAACTGCACCGATGATGACAAGATTCACTAGACTATCCACTCTAGTTTGATTATTACCTGCCTTTGAAGTTTTATACTGTCTACAATGGTTTTTTTACTAATATTGTTATGTACTGCTACATTCAATTATACTGCTATATTCAATTATGCCTGATGATACAGACAATTCTAGTGAAGATAATAAGAAACAACATAATAATCATTGTAGATCACCTTGTACTGTGGTTTTATACGACTTTTTGGTTTCATGTTTTTATAGGAATTTGTTTTGTTTTGTCTTGCTATGTTTTGTTTTTCCCTCTAATACAGAAAGTGTAGAAATGCATGTAGAGACTCATGCATGCATAGCTGTTTAGTCTCACTGCTTAAATATCTACTTTGTATGCTTTAATTTTGTAACTTGAACAACTATTTCTAAGAGGACAATATGTAATTTATCAATTAGTGATTTCTTACTGTTTCTTTTTTGGAAATTCTGTATTATCTTTACCCTTGACATGTTTTTTTTTCCTCTTTAAATAAAAAAAATTTTTAATAAATAAATAAAATGTGAGTTTGGACAGAAAAGAAATTCCTATAAAGTTATGGACTGTAAATATAGATCTGAGGAGAAAGCTACAGAGTACCATGTTCCAAAATGGTAGCAACCACACTATATTCCAGAATGGCAGTGGTTGCATGAGGTTTCAGTATAGCAGCAGCATAGACAATTTGTTCCTTGTAATTGGACTCAGATTGTCCAGCGATTCAGGCACTCAACCACTACAATCAAGGGAGAAGAAAACCTGGCTATTGTTCCAACTGGCAGCAGACCTCAGCATCATCCATGTGGTGCTGGTTTTAGGCACATGCAGAATGCAAAAAGTTTTGAAGTTAAAAAGGCATCCATCATAATTTCAGAAGACCTGGAAGGCCAACAGTCTGCTCCTGAGAAGACAGTGTGTGAAGCTGTGAGAGTGAAGCCAAATGTTCAGTGGAGACCCCAGAAGTTTGGAAAAGCCAGGCACATGGATCATCTAAGGAAAGCTGCAAGGACTTAGCAGAGCAAGCCTAGTACAGAAGCTACAAGAACTACAACCACTAGAAGTGCCATGGAGTGGAGCCATGCAAGATATTTGGAGCTCACAACTTACAATAAATTGCTTTGGATGTTCCACATGGAACTGCAGGACTTAATGTTTACCCTGCTGGATTTTAGTCTTGCTTTGAACCCAATGCTTTGCATTATCCACTTTGTACCTTGTAGAATGGAAATGTCTATCTTGTGCCATTGAATGTTGGAAGGGTTTGACTTTCTTTTTATTTGTACAGGAGCTCACAGCTAAGAGTTTGCCTTAAATTTCATAAGAAACTTGAAACATGGACTTTTCAGCAATGATGTAACTGTTAGGACTTCAGCAACTCTTGCAGATGGACTAAATGCCTTTTGCATAAAGGAATGTGCATGAGTCTTTGGGGGATCAGAGGTGGAATGTTAGTTTGTGTCTGGATGTCCCCACCTCAAAGACTCATGTGGTCATGGAGGGGGAGCTTTCAAAGATGGATGAATCTAGAGTTTGTAATTGGTTCATTGTCTAGTGCTGAATTGGCAGTGTGAGTGTTGCATCCACTCTGGGGGCAAGTAGCTTGCATATAATACAAGGGAAGGAAATTGGTTTGTGTCTCCCCTTTGCCCTTTTTCTCTTTTGCCATTTTGCTCTTGTTGCTTTTGGTAACTGCTGAAGCTTCCATGAATGATTGCCTTTCAATCATGCCACCTCCTTGGAGCCAACTGAGTATGGATTGAAACCTCCACAAACTATAAGCTAAATAAACCTTTCCTTCTTTCATTTTGGGCATCAGGTATTTTGTCTCCGCAATGAGAGAAAAGTAACTAAGACAAACTGTGGTGGTGAAACTCTGATTATTTGTATTTTATTAATCCTTTTATAAATCCTATTTCAGATTGATGAAATTATTGTCTCCCTGTGATTTTTAGGTGTACTATGAAGCTTTGGAGGGAGAATAAGGCTGGTTTTAAAAGGACAGAAGAGAATCTAAGCCCTAAGGTGGTAATATAATTCTGCAAACACTGAAGACATATCTTCTCTGTCACATGCTTGGGATACACAAAAAAGTGAGATCTTTTCTAACCTTTTGGAAGAGCTTAGAATATACTGGGGAAAAAATTTTAAAAAGACACAACCAACAAATCAGATAAGCTATGTGGTCTCTACTGGGACTGTGTACATGTAAAGTAATGTAAATCATACAAAGAAGGTTAAATCATTGTAAAGTGAAAGAATAGCTGAGCAAATGGATGGATGGATGGACGGATGGATGGGTGGATGATTATAACACTAGTGGGTTCTTATCTCTCAGCCAAGAATTACAAAATAGAGAGAAAGTCAAAGAAGGACTGAGCAAACCTGTTCAATGTGAAGCAAAAGCAGAAAGCAAAATTTATTATAAAGTGAAAGCAGAAAGAGGCCTCCAGGTTATTGAAGGAAAAGGGATATTGGTTGCCAAATTAACTCTTTTGTCTAGAAGTTTTTAATACAGAAAAATTACATCTCAACCAAGTTGAGATCAACCTATGGGATTACAAGCAGGAAAGTTTGATGTAGAAGTAGGCCAATAGAAACTCAGGATACATAAGAGGTAGACTTTTGTAAGACCATTAATTACATTTTTAAACAGAATAAAGACATTCCTTAGAGAGATGTGAATATCTTATTTTTGGGCAAGAAAATCCCACCAATCCAATGATGCTTTTGTTTATGTTTTTGTTCTGGTGCCCTGGCCTTGGTCATTCTTGATGCATTCTTTCACTGCATCTTCCCAACTATCTCTTTGGCTTGGCCCTGCCCTGGCCACACATCTTGTCTGTGGAATTCCCATACTCCACTCCTCTTCTGGACCAGCGCTACCCTGAGAAATCTTCTTACTTTCCATAGGGCTCAATTCACCCTCAATATTTTCTAATACACATTATGTTTTACTGAAACTGATTGATCATATTACTGTTGGGAGCCTCTTGCTAGGTTAGGAAAATGTCATCCAGACCTTAAAAATCGGGACCTAACCCCAACCTCACCAGCACTGAGCACTTGTGGTTCATTTTCCCCAGGTCTCTGTCTCTCTGCTTCAGATGGATGGATAGATGGGTAGATGGATAGACAAAAAAATGGAGAAGTCAGTTTGGAATTACTCTAAACACAGGCAAAGTAGAAATACCAAAAGAGTCACTTCCTTAAGAAGCCAAGTGTGACTGCAAATGCCTGTAATCCTAGCACTTGAGAGACTAAAGAAAGAGGACTGCAGCTAGTTTGAGGCCAGCCTGGACTACACAGTGAGTTCAAGCCCAGCTTGAACTATATGGTGAGGCCCTGTCTCAAAAACAAAACAAAAAATGTATCTGTACACCAAAACTTCCAGAAGCTGGATTTCATTCCAGGAAGTCTTCACAGGCAAAAGACCTTTAAAAGGCCTGGAATCACTTAGAAAATATAAAAGAGTAAAGAAAGCCAATGCTTAGATAAGGAGTAATTGAAAACAGTGCTTGAGGGGGACAACTTGTATTCATTGCCATATTTTAATTTTGCCCTAATCGTCTTTTCTTAAGAATTGAAAAACCTAGGTTATAATTAAGACATAGCCTAATAGTTAAATTGTTGATCTAATAATGAGTTTTCTTTTTAGAAAAAGCAAAATAATATGGCTGAATCATGCTTTTCATCTCTATTCCTTTTCAGTCATACAGAGCTGCAGTAAATTTAGGCATTTTCCTTCTGATTCCTACAACTGTGTGGGGAAGCAACACTGAAATTGTAGAGATACTCTAAGAGGAATTACCAGGCCTATAGACAAGGCCTGCTAGCACCCAGAATAAATGACAGCAAAAAGTCAATAAAAGCTTATGTTACTCCGCTACTCTATACTAGTTTTGCAGCTAACCATGCTGATTCTGAAATTAGACTTCGGGCACTTTCTTAGTCTTTCCAACCCTCAATTTTGTACTCTGTGTGATGGAAGTGATAAAAACATCTACCTCATAAAGATGCTATCCAAATTAGAATTATAAAGAAAATCTAGGGGCATGCCCTGCCACCGGGAATTTAGCGGAAGCCTGCATCAGGCATAGGCTGCCTGGAGCCTCCCCCCTGGGCCCACCCTGCCACCAGAATATCAAGGAGGCCTGCCTCAGGTGTAGGCTGCCTGGAGCCTCCCCTGTGGGCCCACCCTGCCACTGGGAACAACGAGGAAGCCCATGTCAGGTGTAGGCTGCCTAGAACCTCCACCGTGAGTCCACCCTGCCACCGGAAACTTAGAGGAAGCCTTCATCAGGCATAAGCTGCCTGGAACCTCCCCCAAGGGCATTCCCTGCCACAGGGAACATCAAGGAAGCCCACCTAAGGTGTAAGCTGTCTGGAACCTCCCCTATGGGTGCACCCTGCTACTTGGAACACCTCAGAAGCCCACCCAAGACTGAAAACTGCCCTGTACTGCTTCTGCTAGGCCTGCCCTCCCACCTGGAACATCAAAATACCTCAGCAGGTTCCAGTTAGTGTAAAAAACTTTGGAACTTTGCTTTGATTAACTGTATCAGTGTGGTGAGTATGCCCCTAAAATAGAGGTGTACAGTGATAAATATGGCCATTAGTAAAACCCCCTCCAACTAACTGTAAGACTTTGATGAGTCTGAAAAGAGTGTGTGTGATCCCCTCCTACACATAGAAAACAACAGGCAGAGTGAAAATGACAAAAAGAAAAAGCAAAATTCAGTCTCAAACATATAGTTCACCAGACGCAAGTATAGGAGACATTGAAATAGAGGACCCCAAAAGTAACACACCGGAAATCTCTGAAAAGATGGCGAGTGAAATAAAAAACAACTCCATCAGGCTATACAGGAAATCAAATTAGAAGTACTCTCCCATGGAAAGATAGAAATAACAACTTCAATAAAGGAGTGGTTGAATGCAGCTAAAGAAGAACTAGAGAAAAAAGTAAATGAGCATGGGAAACTGATTAAAACTTTGAATGAACAATATAGAAAACAAGCAGAATTCATGAAACAAACTCAGAGACATCCAAGAAACAAAAAATTCTATTGAAAGCATGTAAAACCACCTAAAGGAAGCTGAAGATAGGATTTCAGACCTTGAGGACAGGATCACAATTAGTGATCAGGAAAGGATAGAACTTTTAAAAATAACAAAGCAGCATGAAATAACAATCCAGAGGCTTCATGATGATGCCAAGAGCAGCAATATAAGAATAATGGGCATTAGCAAAGATACAGGAATCCAGGCAAATGACATATGTAAAGTATTTACACAAATAATAGCAGAAAATTTCCCAAACATGGGGAAAGAATCTGATATACAGATAAGTGAGGCTTATAGAATACCAAACAATCACAATCAACATAAATCCACACCCACATAAATCTACACATAATAATTAAGATCTCAGACATAAAGCATAAAAACAGAATACTAAAAGCTGTCAGAGAAGGCACAACTCACCTATCAAGGAAAGCCCATTAGAATCACAGCAGACTTTTCAGCACAAACCCTCAAGTCAAGAAGATCTTGGAGTGAGGTATTTCAAGCCCTGAAAGAAAACAACCTTCAACCCAGACTGATGTACTCAGCAAAACTTTCATTCAAATTTAATGGAGAAACAAGATACTTCCATGACAAAGAACAACTGGAGAAATTCATGTCCATCAAACCAACCCTAGAAAGAGTGCTGAAAGACCTACTAGACAGAGATAAAAATGACCACAATCCCCAAAACAACAACAGAAAGAAACCACCAGGTAGGATAAGCAATTAAATAAGAGGAAAAGCAGAAAGAAACAACTGGAACATAACATGGCAAAGTTGAGCCAGTACATATCAGTGATATCCATAAATATAAATGGCCTCAATTCACCTGTAAAAAGAAATAGATTGACAAAATGGATCAAAAAACAGGATCCCACAATATGCTGTATACAAGAAACACATCTGACCCAAAAGGAAACTCATAGATTTAAAGTCAAAGGATCGGAAACAGTATTCCATGCAACAGGAACCCAGAAAAAAGCAGGGGTAGCGATTCTATTTGCAGACAATGTGAACTTCAAGCCTAAAATGATTAAAAGAGATAGAGAAGGTCACTACATACTTGTTAGTGGAAAAATTCAAGAGGAAGAACTAACAATTATAAATATATACACTCCAAATACAGGAGCACCCAACTATATAAGACAGATACTAATGGATGTGAAAAACCAAAAACACAAGAACACAATTATAACAGGAAATCTTAACAGCCCATTATCACAAAGAGATAGATCAACTAGACAAAAAGTCAGCAAAGAAATAACAAAACTGAATCATACCTATGAGCAATTGGACCTAGTAGACATTTACAGAGTGTTCCACCCAACCGCATCAGAATACACATTCTTTTCAACTGCACATAGGATATTCTCCAAAATAGACCATATATTATCCTATAAAACATTCTTAAGTAAATGCAAAGGTATTGAAATCATACCATGCATAATATCTGACCATAGTGCACTGAAATTGGAAATTAATCGCAAAAGAAATTGTAAAACCTGCATAATACATGGAAATTAAATAACAGCCTTTTGAACAACCAGTGGGCTACAGATGAAATTAAAGAAGAAATAAAGCAATACCTACAATTCAGTGAAAATATAGAAACAATATACTGTAATCTGTGGAATGCAATGAAAGTAGTCTTAAGAGGGAAATATGTAGCAATATTGAAATAGTCATATCAAGAAAACAGAACAAGCACAAATAAACAACCTAATGCTCCATCTCAAGCTTCTAGAAAAAGAAGAGCAAGCTAAACCCAAAGCTCATAGAAGAGGGGAAATTGTAAAGATTAGAGCAGAAATCAATGTAATTGAAACTAAAAAAAAAACAATACAAAGAATTAATAAATCAAAAAGCTGGTTTTTTGAGAGCAAACTAAATTGACAAATCCCTAGCTAACCTTACCAAGAGAAAGAAAGAAAAAAACCAAATTCATGCAATAAGAACTGAAAAAGGGAAAGTTACCACAGATCCCATGGAAATTTAGAAGATCATGAATACCTACTTTGAAAATCTCTACTCACATAGAGTGGAAAAAACAGAGGAAATGGACAGACTTCTAGAAACACATGAACTACCAAAGCTCAACCAAGAAGATATAGCAATTTTGAACAACCCAATATCAGCTATTGAAATTGAAAATGTAATTAAAAACTTACCAACAAAGAAAATCCCAGGTCCTGATGGATTCACAGCTGAATTCTACAAGAAATTTAGAGAAGATATGATGTCAATACTCCTTAAACTCTTCAATGACATTGAGAAAAAAGCAATCCTCCCTAAATCATTCCTGGAGGCAAGTATTATTCTGATACCAAAACCAGAATAAGATCCAACCAAAAAGGAGAAGTATAGCCCAATCTTACTAATGAACATTGATGCAAAGATTCTCAACAAAATACTGGCAAATAGAATGCAGCAAATCATCAAGAAGATTATACATCATGACCAAATGGGGTTCATTCCAGGAATGCAGGGATGGTTTAACATAAGCAAATCAATAAGTGTAATATACCACATCAACAGAGCCAAAAACAAAAACCACATGGTCATCTTAATAGATGCAGAAAAAGCTTTTGACAAAGTCCAACACATGTTCATGATAAAAACCCTTCAGAAACTCAGAATACACGGTGTCTACCTCAACCTTATAAAGGCCATCTATGACAAACCAACAGCCAACATTATACTAAATGTACAAAAACTGAAAGCTTTCGCTTTAAAATCAGAAACAAAACAAGGATGTCCACTATCACCACTCCTTTTCAATATAGTTTTGGAAACACTAGCCAGGACAATCAGACAAGAGAGAGAAATAAAAGGATAGGAAAGGAAGAAGTTAAATTATCACTATTTGCAGATGACATGATACTCTATATAGAAGACCCAAAAATCTCCATTAAAAGACTGCTAGAGGTAATAAACAAGTTCAGAAATGTAGCTGGATACAAAGTCAATGCTCAAAAATCAATAGCATTCCTGTACACAAACAAAAAACTCACTGAGAGGGAAATTATGGAAATATTGCCCTTTACAATAACATGTAAAAAAATGAAATACTTAGGAATCAACCTAAGAATGTAAAAGACCTATATGCTGAAAATTATGCTATGCTAAAAAAGGAGATTGAAGAGGATATTAGAAAATGAAAGGATATTCCTTGCTCTTGGTTAGGAAGAACCAACATTGTGAAAATGGCCATACTCCCAAAACTGTTATACAGATTTAATGCAATCCCAATCAAACTACCATTGACATACCTCACAGATCTAGATAAAACACTCCTAAAATTCATTTGGAAACAGAAGAAACCTAGAATAGCAAAGGCATTTCTAGGCAACAAAAGCAAAGGCATTTCTAGGCAACAAAAGCAAGGCAGGAGGCATCTCAATTCCTGACTTGAAATAGTACTATAAAGTCACAGTGATAAAATCAGCTTGGTACTGGCAAAGAAATGGTCCTGAGGATCAATGGAACAGATTAGAAGATGTTAGTACAACTACAAAGACACTCAGCCACCTGATGTTTGACAAAGGGGTTAATATGTCCCCTGGAAGTAGGATAGTCTCTTTAATAAATGGTGTTGGAAAAATTGGCTCTCTACATGCTGAAGACTGAAACTAGATCCAAGCCTATCACCATGCGCAAAATGAAAGTCTAAATGGATCAAAGACCTATATATTAAAACAGAAACACTAAATCTACTGGAAGACAAGCTAGGTAGAAGTCTTGGAGACATAGGGATAGGCAGAGAATTCATGAACAAAATGCAAACTGCACAGGAAATACTTCAAAGAATCAACAAATGGGATCTCATATTATTGAAAAGTTTCTGCACTTGAAAGGAAATCACCAATAGAGTGAAAAGAAAACCCACAGAGTGGGAAAGAATTTTAGCCAGCAACCTCTCAGACAAAGGACTTGTGTCCAGAACATATGAAGAATTGAAAAACATCAAGCCCCCCAAATTCAAAGACCCTTTCCAAAAATGGGCATCTGGGATGAACACACAGTTCTCAGAGAAAGATATACAAATGGCAAATAAATACATGAAGAAATATTCACCATCACTGGTCATTCGAGAAATGCAAATTAAAACAACAGTGAGATTCCACCTCACTCAGGAAAGAATAGCTGCCATCAAGAAATCAACTGATAACAAATGTTGGCGAGGCTGCGGGGAAAAAGGAACACTGCTCCACTGTTGGTGGGAATGTAGACTGGTGCAGCCATTATGGAAATCCATATGGAGAATTCTCAGAAGACTAGGATTGGAAGCCCCATTCAATCCAGCTAATCCCCTCCTGGGTATTTTCCCAGAAGAAGTGAAAATTTCATATCACAGTGATTAATGAGCACCCATGTTCATAGCTGCACAATTTGTGATAGTTAAATCCTGGAAACAACCAAGATGCCCATCAACTGCAGAGTGGATGAAAAAGATGTGGCAGTTTTATACAATGGAATATTACTCAGCTATAAAAAGGATGATCTTGAGGCCTTCATAGGTAAATGGAGACAACTTGAGACTATCCTCATTAGTGAAATAAATAAGAATCGTATTTATAAATATCATATAGTGTCTCAAGTATAAAAAGTAAATAAGAACTATAAGTGTAATAAAACCAAAATGTATAATTGCTATTGTAAAAAAGAGAGGAAAAGAAAGTGCTCTACGGGATATAACTGCATGTATGTTTGAGTGTGTAAAATAGATGACCATATTGCTGAATCTTTGTTGGATCTTTGAGCAGAACTGTTTGTAGTCTGACTGTTTGAATGTTTACTATGTACCCTTTAACTTTGTAACTTGAACAACTACATCCAGGATGTCAGTATGTAATTTGTAAACTACTGATTTCTTAGTGGGGCTTTTTCTCATTTTCCTTTTTTTCTTTCTTTTTCTTTGTTTCTTTTAGAATTCTGTATTGTTGCTACCCTTTTTTCTGTTTTGCCTTTTTTCCTTCTCTTTAAATAAAATTTTAAAAATGTATAATTGCTATTTTTAAAAAAGAGGAAATAGGAAGCGCTATAAAAGATGTAGCTGCATGTATGTTTAGGTGTGTGGGATTGATGACCATATTTCTAGGTTCTTGCTGGATTGTTGAACAGATCTGTTTGCATTCTCATTGCTTGAGTGTCCACTTTGTGTGGTTTAATTTTGTAACTTGAAAAACTATTTCTAAAAGAACAATATGTAATTTATCAACTAGCAATTTCTTACTGTTTATCTTCTTTTCTTGAAATTCTGTAATATTTCTATCCTTTTTGTTTTTTTCTCTTTAAATTAAAAAAAGAAAATCTAGTAACACACAATGTCTTGTGGTAGGCACCTCCAAAATAGAGATAAGAAATAAAAGGTGGTGGAGACTGCAGAGGCACCTAGGAAGTCCACACCAAGCGGATTGTGCAGCCTCCAGATGGCAGGTTTCCAGCATGTTCTGGAGGACCCTCAGCTGCTCTGGAAAAACTTCAGGACACAGTTTTAGGAGTGCCCTCAGGAAAAGCCTCATGGACGTCCATCCTGGCTAAACAGAGGGAGGTCTGTGCTCAATCCCAGCCTGGCATGGTCAAAGCCAACGTGGGAGCATCCAGGTAGGGTATGGACTTTAAGGACCACCCCCTTGATCCCAGTCCTGACAGCCAGTGTAATATGCACTTCAAAAACAATAAGGTGCTGCTTCAGACCAACAAAGGCATCCAGACATCACACCTAGACATATCCTTGCTTCCAGTGGGCCACAGAGTACCCCTGCCTCCTCATCCTGGAAGACCTTTTGTGAGCCAGTAGAAAAGACAGCACTGAAATCACAGACAGTGGCCTGGAATCAAAGCAAGGTCACAAATAAGAGGTCCCTATGCAAGAATTCCATGCCACAGTCCCCAAAGGAGCATGCGGTGCTGCCTAATCACTGCCAGGCCCATGGGAGGTAGCAGATCCTATCACCTACATCAAGCTCAACCCTGCTTACACACAGGGTGTGGGTCCTACCTACCTCTGATCTGTGCTGTCTTCATCCTTTCCTGCTTCTAGTCTTCTGGGTGCTGGCTGGGGGCATGCTTGGCAAATGGTCCAGAAACTACTTTGGAAGGTTTTGCTCAGGCTCCTGCATGCAGAGTGACAGCAAAGGAGCTAAGTGACTGTGAACTCTGGCCCATCTTCCATCTCTGCACAGAGCATGTGTGTCTGACTGCCCTGAGGCACAGGGAGTGTGTGATTCAGAACTCCCAGTGTCTGTATGTATGCATGTGCATGCATGCATGCATGTGTGTGTAGGGTGTGGGATGAGGGTATCTCAAATCCCTAGGTCTCTTATTTCCCCTTCTCTGTCTCTCTGCTTCTGCTTCTCTCTCCTCTACCTCTTGGGGGGATTACAGTTTGTCTCAATGTCTCATGTGGGGCTTTTCAGAAGCAGTTGGATCTAGGATGTGTGAATATGGAGTAAGGATGTGTGATTACTAAATTAGCTCATCGACTGGTTTAGCATAGCTGTGGGTTAGAGTAATGAAAAGGCCCATCCTTGGGTTGGGAAAAGGATGCTGCTGATGGCTGCTTGCTGCCTGCCCTCCTTCGTGTGCCCCTCTGCCATGCTTCCAGACTTTGGAACCAGCCAACTATGACTGAAACCTCTATAAACTGTGAGCTAATAAACCTTACCTCCTTTAACTTGTGAGTGTCCATTATTTTGTCCCACCACTGAGAAAGTAAGACAGGATGTGTGTGCCTCACTCTCTTCATTGCTCTCCCTTTGCTTTTCTCTTTCGGGGTGCCTTATCCTGAGCTCTTCCTTGCCTCCTTCCCTACCCTCCCATAAAGCTAGGAGGCAGAATAAGGAGCATGGCTTGGCAAGGCTCCTAGAGATCATCTTTGGTTTTGGCATCTGGTTCCCATCCTGCAGCCTGACGTACCCAGACCCCCCTCAGTGCCTCACTAGAGGGCCGTAAAAACCTTGGAATCCAAAATCTGCTGAGAGATGATGGCCCACAAAGCTGTGAACCTCTTACCCTGTGTCCTGCCCAGAAATGGAGGAGGAAGAAGGAGAACAGGTCCTCCAGAGGTTCACTCAGAGGCCTCCTATCTTAGTAGAAAAGAGAATCATGGCCAGCCTATGCTAAGAATTGACGTCAGGTGCCTAGAAGCGTTGTCATCCTCTGGTTTCCACATCCCAGGCCACAGGTACGAGTTCCCTGAAGAGCAGCCGAAGACCCAGAAAGCCCCTATGGGCCCAGGTAGAGCACAGCTTGTGGCCTGTCCCAACCTTGGCATGCCCTGCCCCTCAGGAGAGCTGCTGCAAGAGCTGGCCTCCTCTGGTCACCTGCTTGGGCCCTACAGGATTTGGGGGAGGGCCTCCTGAGCAGAAGCCATTGACTGCTCCAAGTTCTGTGAGGGGCAGATGGCTGGTGTCTGGAGGGATGACTACGGAGCCCTACTCCAGTGTGGCTTACAGGAGCCAGCCACATAGTCCCATTGCCCCTGAGCCACCTGGGCCAGGCAGGCAGGGCTTCCTTGGATGCAGCTTGGACTTCCTGCCTTGGCATTTTTGCCATCCTCTTTCCCACCATGGGATTTGGGAGGTTTAAAAACTACTTAGTCAGATCCCTGGCTATTTATTGCAGATTGACAAGTGTTTGGGGGATGGGAAGGTAGCAGGAAAGTAAAGAGAAGTTGGAAACATGGTCCTCTTATTTCCCATGGTCAGCATAGACATCTTTTCCCCTGACATCTGGAACTTCCTGGGTTTCAGTAGGTCCTGGCTGAGAGGGCTGTGAGCCCTGTATTGACAAGGGAGATGGTTTCCTTGCCAGACTTGAAGATCCCTGGGACCAAGTGAAGTCACATTCCTGCCAGTCAGTCTCCCTCTCCCACAGCTAGTGGCTCAGCGCCCCCTCTCACCCTAAGTAAGATTTTCATTGTGATAAAGAAAAGGAGCAAAGCAGGGTAAATCCTTTGCTCCCTGCCCACTTTCTGCATCAATAAGTAGAAACCATGAGCATCACAGAGGCCACCCAGACCCAGGACACTACAGGGTTACTGAACTACCTCCCTCCACATATCTCCAGGGGAAAAAATTAATTTAATTTTAATTCAATTAAACTCCGACCTGGTTTAATAAATTTTGGAGCCCAAAGCAAGCTTAATAATATAATATTGGCCTAAAAAAATTAAAGAAGAAAGAGCATATCATCCTATCTGTTGATGCAGAAACGCATTTGACAGAATTCATGATTTAAAAAAAAAAAAAAAGAGCCTCTCAGGAAAAAAATGGAAATAGCTAGGACTGTTTAAGCCTGATAAAGAGACTTTACAAAAATATTTATAGCTAACTTCATATTTAATGGTAAAATCTCCTTTTTCCTTGCAATCAAAAACAAGGCAAGGATATTATCTCTCACCACTATTACTCAACACAAGACTGAAATTTCAATTCATTGTAATAAAACAAAAATAGGAAATAAAAAATACACGAATTGGGATGATGGGAATAAAATTATCCCTATTTTCATATGATATGATTGTCTATGTAGAAAATTCCAGAGTCTACAAAAAAAAAGAAGTGAGTTCAGCAACATTTCAAGATACCAAATAAACACAAATCAGTTACATTTCTTTATACTAATAACAAACACATGTCTATTCAAACTAAACCCATAGTACCATTTACCATCACTCAAGACAATACAAGGAAACATTTGGGTGAAAATCTAACAAAACGTGGCCAGGATTTTATTAGTCTATTCAGGCTGCTACAGCAAAATACACTAAACTGGAGAGTTGTAAAACAACACAAATTTGTTGTTCACCATTCTGGGGGTTGGGGAGTAAAAAATCAAGACACCAACGGATTCACTGTCTGGCAAGAGATGGCATCTTCTTGCTGTGTCGTCACATGGCAGAAGTCTGACAGGCTCATTTGGGCTTCTCGTAGTTTGGGAATGAGTGCCTTTTAGGAGAGCTCTGTTCTCATGAGCAAATCGCCTCCCGAAGGCTTTACCACTTGATACTCTCACATTAGGAATTAAATTTCAATGCATGAATGTGGGGGCCACATAACTCAGATCATAGCAGACTTGTACACTGAAAACTTCAAAACAGTTGAAAGAAATCAAAGAACTAAATAACTAGAGAGACATTCTATGTTCATAGTTTGGGAGACTCAAAAGAAGAAAGTTGTTAGTTACCCCTCAAGAACCCCTTATCAAAATCCCAACAAAATTTTTATAAATACAGACAAGCTGATTATAAATTTTATATGAAAAGAACAGTTTTGAAACAGAAGAAAAAAGTAGGAGGAATCAGTCTGTGCAGAGTTAGGACTTACTATATTGAAATATAGAGCGACAGTAATCAACACTAGATGACAGAGGAGGAATAGACATGTAGACACTTGGAATGTAACAGAGCACCTAGAAATAGACCTGCACACAATGTGGGATTTTTGGAACAGGTGCAAAAGCAACTCAATGGAAAGAATATATCCTCCTCAACAGATGGCTCTGGAGCAATTAGGTATTTACAGGGACCAAAAAACAGTGCCTTACCCTAAGTCCTGCATGATACACAAAAATTAACTCACAATATACCATGGATTTACATGCCACTATGAAACTTCTTTTTTAAAAATACAAAGGAAAACTCTTTACAACCTAGGACTGAGCAGAGATACTTGGACTTGACACCAACAGCATGATCCATAAAGAGAAAATATGATAAATTGGACCTTACCACAATGTAAGATTTTTGCTCTCTGAAAGACTCCATGAAAACAAAAATACAACCTAGCGTGAAGTAGGCTGTGGATTTGATGTCTTAGCACAGCAGCCAGAAAAAAGGCAGGGAGGGAGGGGAAGAAAATATTTGTTAACCACTTACCCAACAAAGGACTAGTATCCAGAATATACAACTAACTCCCCAAGCTCAAGAGTAAAGAAGCACACTCAATTAGAAAGCAAGAAAAAGATATTAACTAACACCACACCAGATATCCAGACAGCAGACAAGAACATGAAAACATATTCAATGGCATAAGTAGGGAAATGCAAACCTTATCAGAATAACTAAAATAAAAGACAGTGAATAAATGCAGGTAAGGACGTAGAGAAACTGGATTCCTCGTGTGTTCCTGGCAGGATTGTGAAATGATGCAATCACTCAGAAAAGTTTGACAGTTTATTTATAAACTAAATGTGTAACTGCCATATAACCCAGCAATTGCACTCCTGGCCATTTATCCCAGAGAAATGAAAATGTATGTTCCCCCAAAGACCTGTACACAACTGTTCTCAGCAGCTTTATTTATAAAAGCCAAAAACTGGAGATAGCCATGAAGCCCTTCATGGATGAATGGTTAAACAAGCCACACCAAACCACAGAGTGCTGATTTGAAAACTAACCCTAACGCTCCTGGTACATGCAACAGCTTGGATGACTCCCTGAGAATCATGAGTGAAACACACACCAAAGCCATTCCCACAAAGTCACATGCTGTATGGCTGCTAATTTACTGTGTTTCATTGTGCCCCAGAGGGTCATGCGGCAAACGCTTGGTTCCAAAGTAGCACTTTTGAGAGGTGGCTGAACCTTTAAGGGTGGGGCATAGAGACAAATTCTGAAGTCATTGGGGGTGTGTCTTTGGAGGTTTTTAAGGGACCCTTGGCCTTTTCTTCCTCTCCTTTTCCCTTTAGTCTTCTTCCTCCTTCTTCTTCAACTACCTCTTTCTCCTCCTCCTCTTCTTTATCTTCCTCCTTTTCCTCTTCCTCCTCCTCTTCTTCCTTCTTTCCCTTCTCCTTCTTCTTCTCTCTTTTATTCCTGGACATGGAGTGAGTGGTTTCTTTTCCACCCTGCATTTCCATCATAATGTGCTGTCTCCTCACAGACCCAAAGCAATGGAGCTAACTGATCCAAACCTGTGAACCAAGACAAACCATTTCTCTTTATAAAGTTAATTTTCTCTGCTGTGTTATCATAGTGATGGAAAGCTGACCACACATACAGCTTTCTTAAAAGGACAACATTTTAAAAATGGAGAAGAGATGAGTGGTCATCAAGGATAAGGAAGAAAGTGGCAGGCAGGAAGGAAGTGAGAGTGGCCGTAAAAGGTCCACAGAAAGGATTTTGTGATGGAAATATTCTGTATCTAGAATGTATCAAGCTCATCCAGGTTGTGCTATTGTACTATAATTTTGCAAGTTGTTACTTTTGAGAGAAATTAGATAAGCAATACATAAAGTCTCTCAGTATTACTCCTTGAACTATATAAATCTACAATTATCTCCAGGTTAAAAGTCCAACTGGAAAAATTACACCACTTTGCAGTATACAAGTCAGTTGAACCACAAAGCCGCAGCAGTATGGTATGCGTCAGAGATAAGAATAAACCCTATGGATGGACAAGAGTGGAAAAACCAGTAGCCATTTGGCTGTTGAAGTCCAGATAATCATACACTGATGTTTCACTTAAAGGGAGAAGCAAGGGGAAAAAATTACCACATAAACTGATTTTCAAAAGAAACCTCTTGTGCTCTGAATGCATCTGAAACCAGAGGGTCCTTTCACCCTGGCATGCATTCAAATTGCATGCCGCCACTCCCTGGTGCAGAAACTGACCTCCCCTACACAGACTGAGTGATCAGATCCATGCGCTCCAGGTCAGCAGTTTTGACATATGTTTGTAATCTGAAAGCTTCCTGTGAGGTTCACAGAGCCTTAATAACATTTCTTACAGGAAATTTTGAGTTTGGGAAGCCAGGCCAGGCTGGAGTTGGACTAGAGTTTTGGTTGTACATAACCAAGGGTTTTTAAGGTCAGTTCTCGAGCTAGCGGCTGGACTGTGAGGCCCTTTGAGTGAGAGTGGGAAGAACAGCTTTCAGTGGGTTTTCTCAGAAAAAGAACATTTGTGTGTGTTTCCCAGTACTGGGGAAGAAATAGCCCAGGGAACTTTCCCACGCTCTTGCTTCTGTCTCTAACAAGACCCCTTAACTTTAACGACCACTCCTGGCTTCTGCATAGGGCCAGGTTCATGTGAGTCACACCCAAACTCCCAGTTCTCTCCCTAGTATGCTACATAGATATTTCATGTGACCAATAAGCCACACAGTCAAAAGCATCTTCTCATGTATTGGTTCAACCAATATCCCATCTCATCTGGCCCTGCTGTTCTCAGTCTCCTACCAGAGGACAGAGACCAGGAAAAGCCAGTCACTGTTACCTAGCTCTCTTAAAGAGTTCACGGCCACCTTCTGTTTCAGGAAACAAAAATAGCATTAGACATAAACATCTCCCTTAAACTACAATCAAAAGCTGCCAAAAATGACCTTTGCTGGGAGTCCTCAGCCCTCCCTCCACACTGTAGTCACCAGGAGGCTGTCCTCAGAGGCCACATTCAAGGGCTAGGGATAGCTTTTATGCAAACTTAGTCTGACCTGGGCGGAAATGAGCATGAGAAGGTGTCTCTTGTCTCTGGAGAGAAAAGTATTCCTTCTTCTGCCTCTGCTTTTGCTCAACAGGGGATGCAGCAAGGAATAGAGGGAAGCAGAAAAATATGCATGACTAGAAAATAGGACCTGGAAGCATGGATGCTGAGGTTCTGGCTCTGGGGTGACCTGCTGAATCATGGGGAAATGTCCCCTGGGGTCACAGTGTGGCTGTGGAGTTGTTTGCCCATCCTCATTACCATGCTGTGTAGAGTCACCCCCAAGGCAGAAAAAGCAATGCAGTAGATGAGGTATGGGGCCAGGAACACAAGACTTGGAGACCTAATGTGTGCTTAGCTCTCAATTCTGACCCATATGAGTCTATGCTACATCCTTAGGTGCTTGTTAACTTGTTTGTTCCCATCTCAGGAAGCAATTGTGATCAGCCAGCATCAAGAAGGCATTGTTCAGGGTTCAAAGTTCAGATCTTGAACTTGGTGTTCCAGGGCTCCAAACCTTGTTCAGTTCTTGTCGATTTGAGGTCCACAATTTTTTTTCACCTTTTAACATCCTGGGAATCTGGTTGTGTGTTACAACAGGGCCAGTTGTGGTTTAATTCTGTGTTCTCTGCTAGTAGTACTTAAATAGTGATGTGTGTTAGACATTGTGTTTCCAGTGAAAATCAATATTATACAAGGAGTTAGACTTGCCCTATTTTTTATTTTCTCTATCCTTAGCCCAGTAGATGCCTTTGCCCATCCTCATGCTTTGCTGCACTGTCAAGTATCACATTCATGTTACAGAAAGGAAGAAGGTAAAAGTGAGCTGGAAAAAAAAAAGGCTTGCTCTTCTTAAAACTCATTTCAGTTAGGAAGTGATACCTGCTGTAGTAAACTTACATATCACTACCCAAAACTAAGTTACATGGGCACTGCAGAGTGCTGGAAGCAGATGCATAGATTTACTGGCTCCATAGAAGAGGAAAGCAGGGCTGGGGTGGCTTAGTGGTAGAACACTTACCTGGCATGCACAAAGCTCTAGGTTAGACTCTATACTCCAGCAGAAGGGAAAGAAAGGAAAGCAAGGGAGAAAGGAGGTTATTGGGTGCTGAGTGAACCAACTTGATGCGTCTGCCATGTTACTTAAAATAACTCACACCCTCTCTGGAACACAACAGAGGCTCCATACAGAGCAGTCTTGTGCCTCTACACTGAAACAAAACTGCAGTGGTCTGTGTTGGGAGTGAGGTGTGCCAAGCCACCTAACAATCGGACTTCTTGGAACTCTGCAGTCAACACTCAGCAAGAACACAAATGAAGTTTATCCAGGAGCGTGACAAACACACTGTTCTTCTCCAATTTTGCAGGGCTGATTTCCTTATGCACCAGAAGATGCTGGCACAAAAGAGGTAAATGAACTGCTTGGAATTTGCATTTGTCATACGGGAGTTGTTTTGGTTTTCCTCTACCAGGCTAAGCCTAGCTCCTACTTCACAGCCCTGCAGTACCTGCTGGCCTCCAGTCCAAAAGCTGGGATTTGGGACCAGGCATTTGACATTCCTGCGGGCACACTTGAGTCTTCACCTTTCTAGAATAAGGGGAAGGGGGTTGACATCTATTCAGTTTCCTGCATGTATATTAGATCTCTGTAAATCTGGAAGCAGGGCATAAGCAATCCTGTTTGCCAAAACTGCATGTTGGTGAAGTTGGGGAAGTGTTCATGGTCATCAAGTTATTAAGCGAAGAGCTGAGACACAAACCCAGGCACGTCTGGTGCCAGGATGCTTTCCAGTACCCATTACTGTACTTCCAGGAGCATTGCTTCTATTTAACTCTCAGTTTTAGATCCAAAAAGAAAATCAAGCTTCTCCTCCAAAAGCAAGGAACAACAGTAAAGTAACGAAGATGCTGTGACCCAGAACAATGGTCCTCAAGAAAGAGCTGTAGTTGATGGGTGGTGCTTTGGAGTTACTCACAGAATCTCACCCTAGAGACCACATAATCTGATTCCCTCTCAGGACAGAACAGGAAACAAAGCCCTGGCAACAACAAGAAAAAGAAAAGTAAGGCGGGCTTCAGATTTCTTGCCTTCTAGGCCAATGCTCTTTCAAGCACAACAGACTTCCTTGATTTTCCATTTTCAGTTCTCAGGTGGCCTCTCCCAGCCAATCAGCAACTTAGGCTGGGAGCTGCCGCCAAGCTTGTGGGTTTTCATCCATTCATTTAACTAGTATTCATAAAGCACTTACCAAGGGCCTGGCACTGTTCTAAGTATCAAAATGCAGCAAAAAAATTACAGCAATAATTCCCAACTATCATGGAGTTGATAGCCTAACATAGATGGCTAACAAGTAGGTAAGTGTAGAGAAATGTTAACATATCACTTATGTTATGTTTTGTTAACTCATGTCCATTGGAAGAATATCAGTTATCTATCCCAGTACCAAAAAAGAAAAACCACATATGATCAACAAAAGTAGTTTTATGTAGGTTATATGTGGTTTAAATCTATACCTAGTGGTGAGTCCCCACAGACAAGTTGCAGCTATTCAATGGGTCAATGGTTTTTGAGTTTATATTGTGCGCACTGAATCCTGAACGTTAAAAATAAATTGTCACCATTCTTTCATCAAATTCTTATTGAGTTGCTACTGTAGGACAGGCTCTGCCAGGTCATGGGGCAAATGATCAACCAATGTTTCTCGCCTTTGTAGACTTTGTAGTCTAGTGACCTGAACAGAGATTGAACAAGAAAACACATACTAAGAAATAGCAGTTTAAAATGTAATAAGTGCTATAATGGAAAGGAACTGAGGAAATATTGAAGAGGTGTTTCATTCAGATAGTCAAGGTCGTGATCAGCCCTGTGATAAAGTAGCCAGAGGCCACCATGGCTAAGTTCATCCTTCCACATCCCCCACCTCCTCCTCCTATCCTCTCTCTTCAGACCAACCCTTTCCCTGAGACTTGATCTCTTATGGAGTTATCCCTCCCTGCCCCATTACATCGCCCCAGCTCAGTGCTACTGTTTGTGACCCAAGTGCAGGCCAATGAGCCTGAGAGCCACGTTTCCAGGGAAGAGGAGACAGCAGCCAGGAAGTGCTATTCCCCAAACAGCAAGCAAACTGCTAGTTGTTTCATGCATCAGGGTTCATGCTTTTATGACTTCAAAGAATTAATTTCTCTTTCCAAAAGTCCCTGTCTTGCCCATCTATCAATTGGGAAGAAGTATGCAGTCTCTGGAGTGCCCAAATGAATCCCCAGATATCAACTCTGCCACCAAGATACCTTGGAGGGTCCCCTAGAAGGCCCCAGACCACCCCCCAGGCAGCTTGAGAGCAGGGAGCATGGCTGATCCTTAAGCCATGCTGGGGTCCCTCCAGGCTCTAAGCCTAAGTGAGTTGACTAGGGGCACATGCACAACCAGACTTTCACAAGGACTGTGCAAAGCCTCTCTGTGGCCTCACCTTGCCTCCTTAATGATTTTGGAAATGGATTCTTGAGACAACTTGAGAATTATGGTGCAAATTCTGTGAAGATAACATATGGGTTTTGCTTCTGGTTGCTGCCCTTGACAACCTGCAGACAATAATGAATGGCTCTCTGCCTCATTTGCAGTCTTCTTACTGCACTGATGATGCTTCTTCCCCTATCCTCTGCCCTGCAAGTGCTCTTTGTTAGCATCAAATTCACCAGCGCTATGTGAAGTATCCAAACAGAAGCTGGGCTGGCTCCTGGCCCAGCAGGATAGGGAGAGATAAAACCCACTGGTATTTGTTATTTCCACTTGGCCAGACATGGCTCTGCCATCTCTGAGGGTGACATGGGGAATGGCTAGAGAAGGAGGAAACTACCTTGACTGGAGTGAAAGGAAAGACCAAAGGCACATGCAAGGCTACGTGAGAAAGCTGGACTGAACCTGGCGCTAGCTGCCACTCTGACCACAATGTGTGGTCACTTCCCTCAGTATCCATCTCCTGCTTGTAAATGTCATTTGCCTAAGTAGCCCTTCTGCCTCCAGAATTTTCAAATTGTCAGTGGGCTCTACTTTCCAAAGCCCTTCTCAACCCTGTGCACCACTGAGAAAATGGATCTCCACGACACAAAGGAGGCACATCGATGCCATAGCCCAGCCTTTTTTTCCATACCTGTGAGATCAGGTGAGATGAGTGAGATCAGGGAGCCTGGCACACTGCCATGGGTTTTCATGAATCTCAGCACAGATTTGAAGGACCATGTGAGATTTGGGGCTGGGATAGGAGAGAGGCAAGACAACTATGATTTTATCACATCATCTCTGTGTATCTAACAACACATTTAAGAACCCACAGCAAGACTGAAAATTAACCGTATTGTAGACTAGACTAGACCCAAATCATGCCACACCCTTACCAATAGAACTTATTAATTATTTGCAATTTATTCTGCATTTATAATCTCTTATTGGCTAGCACTGAACTAAACACTGGAGGAGAGATGAATAGTCCTGGCAGTAACCAGCTCAGCTTCTGTGGCATCCCAGGGAGCCCACAGCCAGGGCATCATTAGTTCAAAATGTCCTTTTTGTACAGAGAAGGAAAAGTTATCTTTTGAAGGCAGTACAAGGTAACCTCTTGTAAGTTACCACTTGTAGTCCAGTGAGCATTGGATCCCCTTTGTCCCTTCAACTGAGAACCTGGGACAGTTAACAATCTGGGCAACCAGTCCTAGTGGTCATAGTGTGATGCCACATTTCAATCAGTGTCTGTATATTTTTGTTCTACTGGAATATCCATGTTAGAAATGTCAATCCAAAAGAGGTTAGACCTAAACCTGACAGTGGAGAGCAGGGTAAGTTGGCTGTGAGAGGATATGACAGTGTAAAATCTAGCCAAAATGGTAGTTACTGGAACATGAGAAAATAGAACACATGGGACTCACAAGAGCACACACTCAGAACAGTATTAAAGGGAGAGCAAGTGATAGTATGACAGCAGTGGAGGCTTAATAGTCACCTTGATACCCACTTATACTGCAGCAGCAGTTACATAATAGTTGTTCCTGACTTGTTTAATGAGCTTTTAGTATTTAAGGTCTTTAGGAGTGCCACAAAAAAAAAAAAACAGTAAAGTAAACACACACACGCACACACACACACACACACCTTGGAAGCCTTCAGTTTAATGGAAAAAAAGGATACAAGGTAATTTCCCTGCCTTTATTAAGTTCTTATTGGAGATATGAGATCAAAAAAAGTAAGGCACTTAGCTGGAACTAGAGAGGCCAAGAAAGGCTTCATAATGGCTTCATAAAGGAGGTGATAACTAAAGCCTTTTTTTCTCCCAGTACTGGGGATCAAACCCAAAGCTTTCACTCTGAGCTACAATCTTCAGTCATTTTTTTATTTTTTACTTTGAGGCAGGGTCTCCCTAAGTAATTAAAGTGTCCAGGATGGGCTCAAACTTGCGATCCTCATCCCTCAGCCTCCCAGAGTGCTGGAATCATAGGCCTGTGCCACTATACCCAGCCAACTAAAGCAAATTTTAGAATGACTAGGAGTCCACCAAGTAGACAGGTTGAGAAGCACATTTCACGTATTATGAACCAGTTGGACAAATGTACAGGACAAGAATAAGCTTCACATACTGAATGGCAAGCCGTGATATGGACTAGAGAAGCAAGTATGAGTAAAAGAGCCACAAGAGGCAAAGGTGAACCTGGCTCACAAAACAATATTAATGGATGTGGTTTTGCTCACATTCTTCACCCAAATTCACCCACTCCTACCCTTACTGGTTCTGAAAAAAAGGTAAAAATTTTCCAAAGGTGCACATGGTGGAGCTATCTTTAGCTCAGCAAAATGCTACATATCTTAATCTTTCAACTGGGTTAAAAAGTGCATAACATTAGCTTTGGAAGAAATACCAAGACCAGACTCTGCTGAACAGAAGCCCTTATGCAGAATTGGCAACCTAGTTTGTACAAACTAATGCAAAATTTTTAAACGGGGTTGCTGGTTCAAAACTTGTTAAGAATTTCAAGACAGCAATAGCATAGCATTAAATAAGATGCTAGGCCCATCTGAATGCAAGGCCTCATTTTGCTGAACAGATGGCATACCTGTTATGGTACAAGAACAAGAATGGCTCCCAAGACTTCATGTGTTGAGAGGTAGGACTCTTGGAAGGTAACTGAATTATGGGGCACTATTGATGAGTGTGCCGTTAAGAAGTAGAGCTTAGGAGACAGACCAATGGGGCCATGACATGGAAGGATATATCTCTCTCCTGGTTCCTTCCTACTCTTTCTGCTTCCTGGCCGCCACAATGTGAGCAGCTTTGCTCCTCAATGTCTCTATGCCAAACCAATTTGCCCTGGAGCCAATCTGTTATGGTTTGTGTTTGAATGTCCCCTCAAAGCTTCATGCAGTCATGGGAGGCAGGCCTTTCAAAAGTGGCTGAGTCTAGCATTTGTGATTTGTGTTTATTGTCTAGCACTGGGATTGATGGTGTAAGTGCTGCATCCATTCAGAAGCAGGTAGCCAGCATAAAATATAACGGAGGGAAATAGGTGTGTTTTTCCCTATTTGCCCTTTTTGCTCTTGTTGCTTGTGGCCACCATGAACAGTTGCCCCTTAGCCACACCACCCTGCCCTGGAACCAGCTGAGTATGAAGTGAAACCTCCAAAAGCTGTAAGCTAAATAAACCTTTCCTCCTTTCATTTTGAGCATCAGGTATTTTGTCTCAGCAACAACAAAGAGAAAAGTAACCAAGACACAATTTACCATGGACCATAAATGTGAACCCAAATAAACCTGTGTTCTTTTAAATTGCAGATATCAGGTATATTGTCCCAGTAACAAGAAGTAACAAAGACAATACCTATACAGTCAATATTGTTTACAATTGAGGAAGACCAGGACACCTTATGGAACATTTCATCTTTACTGGAATTGCATTGTTTATTTGGAGAGAGAGAGAGAGAGAGAGAGAGAGAGAGAGAGAGAGAGAGAGAAATTTAGGGCAGTCAAAAAATTTTGGGCTGAATTTCCAAAGTTTTATCCTCAAAGTATTCCTCATAGCAAGAGAAATCTTTGATGTAGCAACTCTCTACTAATACACAATGTGTTTTGAATTCCCATGTCATTGAAAAATGTATACATTTTTGCATTCTTCTTATGGATCCCTGTTTTAAAGTAAATTCTTACTAGCAAAGTGACTGTTTATAAGATAAACATACAAAAATGAACATGTGGTGATGAATTAAGATTTCAGACTTCGTAGCACACAACACTATTTAAGGTCCTATAAAGTCATAGAAATTACATTGTGAAAAAAGAATAAATGTATAATGTTGCTGGAAATCAAGGAAGCATGCTACCTGCAGAGTAAAAGATTGAGCAGGAGTTTTTTAAAGTGAGATTAATTGATGAAGAAAAAAGAAAAGAAAACTCAAGCCCAAATTGAGTAGGTTAACTTACATGAGGTAACAATAGTTCTAGAGCACCCCTAATTCTCAGTGACAAAACTCCTGTGGTAGAGAAAGCCTCAGATCTGCAATATTATCAACTGAGTGGTTCAGAACAGCTGGGCCATCCCCTCCCAGAGCTCCATACACAAAGAAGAATCTGTAGATAGGGGACTTCCTCCCATGCTAAGCTGTTGACACTGCTCTCTGAAAGAGGCCTTCTGACTCGACAAATTCTGTGAACTGGGGCCAATAGGCAGAGGAGGACCTGTGGTAACTTGGACTCTTGAGAGAGGTGGCATCATTACCACTGAGGTCATGCTACCCAAAGATCTTGCTCTGCACAGACTCCTCTCCACAGGGCATCAGTAATAGGAAGAGGCATAAAGAATTTCCATCTGGGTTGTGGAAAAAGCATTACGGTTAGATAGTAGTAGCCACCTTTTGAGATTTTTGAGATAATGGACCAATTCATAAAGTATTATAAACTGAAAAGAATGTCGAATTGATAAGTCAAAATATTTCTTTCATATAACTATTAGTCCATATCTGCTATTTATGTGAATTTAAATCTTCCTCAGTACTGCCCAAAAAGTATAACATGAACTACATGTTACTTTAAATTTTCTAGTAGTCACTTTTGTGATAAGAATAATTTTAATAGGTTTTATTTAACTTGTATTTAAAATGTGATCTTTGAAATGTAACCAACATTTTAGGTTTTTTGTTTTTGTTTTTGAATTTCTGAAACAGGCTTTTACTGAGTAGTTCAAGCTGATCTTGAGTTCACTATGTAGCTCAGGCTGGCCTCCTGAGGCCAGCCTCTTTTCTCAGCCTCTTGAATGCTGAGATTACAGGCATGTGCTACCACAACCAGCTTATAATCAACATTTTAAAATGCTAATGAGATACTGCATTAATCTGTTTTCCCATTGCTTGGACACAATATCTGACACCCTCCCTCAATGTAAAGCTTAATTTGGCTCATAGATTCAGAAAATTCAGCCCATCACTGGCTGGCTCCAAAACAGAAACATCATGGAAGAAGAGCATAGTTCCTGGTGGAAGAAAAACAGATCAGGAGAACAGCTTCAGAAAGGAAGGGATGAGAGATTAGACACAGACCTCAAGCTCATGCCTCTGACCTACCCAGATACACCCAGAAGTGTACTTTACTAATCCAGGGGTAAATTCCAAACTATTCAAATTGACAATCTCAACCTTCACAGATGCTTTATATTTTTATAACAGTTCTTTGAATTTCAACGTATATTTTACCTCTATAATAGCACATCTCAATCTGGACTAACCATTTGAAGTGATCAACAACCTAGAAACGATTGGCTATATTACGTAGCTAGTAGTCACTACATAGGACAATATACATGTAGACCTTTGATTATTTTTGCTTACTTCTGCTGTTGTTTTTGTCTTATACTTTTTGAAGTTGTGTACAACTCCCAACAATGTGCATATTCAGTAAGTATCACAAACATGTTCATGTATACTAATAAAAAAGTTCAAGAATAAACAAGAACAAAACAAAAAAATCTTGAACCATTAATTGTTTTGGCCCTGAATTCATTTTATTATATATTAATATTGGTACACCTCTTTCTTGGTATTAGAATTTCCTTGGTTAATATATTCTTTCCATTCTTTATTTTAAAAATTCCTTAATTTATGTGTCTCTTTTAAAGAGCATATCACTGAATTGTGTTTGTTACCTGCTATGGTTTGGATATGGCTTGGTCCTCATTGTGGTGGTACTGAGGTGGTACAATTCTTAAGAGATGAGGCACTAGGAGGTACTCAGGTCACTAGAGTGCAGCCTTTGAAGGGATCCAGGTAGTCCTGTGAAGCGCTGGTTAGTTCCTGAAGAGTAGGATGCTACAAAAGAGTGAGCCTCATCTCTGAGTCACATTTTGGTTTCCTCTCTTGCCTGCTGATCACCCTTTTAAGATATGAATTCATCAACCGTGCTGAGATGCAGCCAATAGGTCCTCCCCAGAGCTGGAACCATGCTGTCTGGACTGTCAGCCTCTAAAACACTGAGCTGAATAAACTCCTTTTCTTTATACAGTACCCATTCTCAAGTATTTTTTTCTGACAAAGGAAAACAGACCCAGTTATAGAGAGAATATTTTAATGGAAAAGGTAACCAAATCATTTTCATTCTAACCATTGGTACATTTAAAAATAATTTTATTGATACATTTTAGATATACATAATGATAACATTCATCCTAGGGAATTTGTACTGAAGCATAACATTTCTTCTTCTTTTTCCCCCTTTCCCTCCCCTCCTTTTAATCCTTCTCCTCCTCATTTACAAAAGTTTTATTTCCATTTTTCCCTCTACTCTCTTTTTTCCTTTTCCATTTCCTCCTTCCTCTCCTTCCTTTTTTATGATTTTTGAGAAGTATCTGTTCAGTTTATTTCCTCAGTCATTTATTAAATCACATGTTCATTTGATGTTAACATTTTCATTCTGGATATTTATCCTGTGTTGGAAGAATAGCTGGTGAAGATTTTCTCCCACTCTGTAAGTGTTTCTTCACTATTAGTTGTTTCCATCACTGTGAAGAATGTTTTTAATTTGATGCAATCCAATTTATTGATTTTTGCTATTATTTCCTGAGCTGTTGGAAGTCGTTGCCTGGCCTGTATCATAAAGTTTTTCCTATGTGCTTTCTTTTAGTAATGTCAAAGCATAAAGTCTTACATTAAAGTCTTTAATGCACTTAGATTTAAATATTGTACAAGGTGAGAGAAAGGGATCTAGTTCCAAATTTTACATGTGAATATCCAAGTTTTTTTAAACATTGGTTAAAAACACTCTTTTTTCCACTACATTTTTGGCATTTTTGTTGAGAATAAGAAGGCTGAAGTTTTCAGGTTTCACTTCTGTGTCCTTCATTCTATTCCATTAGAGTACATGTCTATTTTTTTTTTATTTAAAGAAAAAAAACAGAAAATAAGGGAAGAAATACTACAAAATTCCAAAAAAAAAATGAGATAAACTAAAATAAACACTAAGAAATCACTAGTTGACAAATTACATACTGTCATCTTAGAAATAGTGATTCAAATTATAGAATTAAAGCACAGAAAATAGATGTTCAAACCTCAAGTCTGCAAACAGTTCTGCTCAACGATCCAACATAAACTTAGTGATATTTGGTTATCAATCCTACATCTTTACACATGCATGTAGTTATATCCTTTAAAGCACTTTATTTTCCTCTCTTTTTTACAATAGCATTTACACATTTTTGGTTTTATTACTCCTAAATTTCTTATTACTTTTTACACTAGAGACACAATGTGATATTTATAAATATCATTCTTATTTATTTCACTTATGAGAATTTGCTCAAGTTGCCTCCATTTGCCTACAAAGGCCTCACAATCATCCTTTTTTATAGCTGAGTAATATTCCATTGTATAAAAATACCACATCTTTTTCATCCACTCTGCAGTTGATGGGCACTTGGTTGTTTCCAAGATTTAGCTATTACAAATTGTGCTTCTATGAACATGGGGGCATATATATGACTTTTTCAGGTTTTCTGATATGACTTTTTCAGGTTTTCTGGGAAAATACCCAGGAGGGGAGTAGCTGGGTTGAATGGAGCTTCCAATCCTAGTCTTCTGAGAAATCTCTATACTGATTTCCATAATGGTTGCACCAGTCTGCACTCCCACCAACAGTGGAGCAGTGTTCCTTTTTCCCCACAGCCTCACCAGCATTTGTTATCAGTTGTTTTCTTGATGGCAGCTATTCTTTCTGGAGTGAGATGAAATCTCAATGCTGTTTTAATTTGCATTTCTCAAATGACTAGTGATGGTGAACATTTCTTCATGTATTTACTTGCCATTTGTAGATCTTCATCTGAGAAATGTATGTTCATCTCAGATGACCATTTTTGGAGAGGGTCTTTGAATATGGAGGGTTTGATGTTTCTCAGTTCTTTACATGTTCTGGATATAAGTCCTTTTTCTGAGGGGTTGCTGGCTAAAATTCTTTCCCATTCTATGGGTTTTCTTTTCACTCTGTTGATGATTGCTTTTGAAGTGCAGAAACTTTTCAATAATACGAGATCCCAGTTATTGATTCTTTGAAGTGTTTCCCGTGCGGTTTGCGTTTTGTTCATGAATTCTCTGCCTACCCCTATGTCTCCAAGACTCCCACCTACCTTGTCTTCCAGTAGATTTAGTGTTTCTGTTTTAATATTCAGATCTTTGGTCCATTTAGACTTCAGTTGTGTGCATGGTGATAGGCATGGATCTAGTTTCAGTCTTTGGCATGTGGAGAGCCAATTTTTCCAACACCATTTATTAAAGAAGCTATCCTTCTTCCAGTGAATGTACATGTCTATTTTTATGCCAACATCATGCTTTGTTGTTGAATGGTTCTATAGTATATTTTGAAACCATGAAGCCTCTAGCTTTGCTCATTTTTGCTCAGAATTGTTTTGGCTATTCTGGATCATTTGTGACTCATGAATTTAATTTTTTTCTAGTTCTGTGAAGAGTGATATTGGTGTTGTGATGGGGTCGCATTGCATCTGTAGATTACACTTAGTACTATAGCCACTTTCACAACGTTAATTTGCCCAATCCATGAACATGGGGAGTTTTTATTGTCTTTGTCAATGTCCCTAAAAATTATTTTATAATTTTTATTATAGAAGATTTTCACCTTCTTGCTCAGGTTTATTCTTATTCTCTCTTTGTTTTTGTCTTTCTTCATTATTTGTCTCCTTCCTTCTTTCTCCCTTTCTTTCTCTTTTAGACTATTGGGAATACAATTCTTTTCATAAATTCTTTCTCAGAAAATTTATATTGGTAAATATGAAAGCTATTTATTTTTGGTTTTTCATTTTGTATTCTGTTACTTTGCTGAATTTGTAAGGGGTTGGTGTGTGTGTGTGTGTGTGTGTGTGTGTATGACACTGATGATTGAACAATTGAACCCAGGGCCTTTGCTTTGAGTTGCATCCCCAGCCTTGTTTAAATTTTTTATTTTGAGACAAGGTGTTGCTAAGTGACCCAGGCTGGGTCAGAGCTTATGATCCTCCTGCCTCAGCCTGCCAGAGTGCTAGGATTATAGCCATCGACACACCTGGTTTATTTATCAGTTCTAAAAGATTCTTGGTGGACACTCAGGATTTTTTAGGTATAGAATCATATCATCTGCAAACAAGAATAATTCAATGTCCTCCTTTCCTATCTGTATTCTCTTAACATCTTTCTCTTATGTGATTTCTCTAGATAAAGTTTCTAGTATTTATGAATGAGAGTGGTGAGAGGAAATATCCTGGGTCATTTTTTATTTTAAAGAAAATACTTTCAGTTGTCCCCCATTCAGAATGATGTTGGTATGGGCTTGTTGTATATGTTAGAGTTTTCTGGCACAATAGAGAAGCAAAAGTATAAAAATGAACAGGTTTATTGAATTGAGGATGTGGAAAGGCACACACGGCTGGGCTGTCTCCTTTGACCAGATACAGAGAGGCAGAGAAATATATGACCTCTGATTGAAGTGGTGCAGGGGGCAGATATTGATAATGTGTGAGGAACCGATTGGAATTCTCTATGCATCCAAACAGGAAGGGGAGTTGTAATTAGGGCTGAAGAAGAAGCAGAAAGTGGCAGGCATTTCCGCTTTGGTCTTTCACCACATTAGACCACTGACATAACTGTACAGTAATTAAAGTAGAGCAAGAACTTTTATTCCTTTTTATTGTTAGGAAAAGGGTGAAGACTGTCTCTTATTATTTTTTGCTGGACAGGGGCATCATGTGGGGGTCTAGAGGGTTAACAGGATGACAGTTGATGACCATGTAGAAGATGGTACCAGGTGTTTCAGCCAGGACAAGGAACTAATCATTGGTGAATGTTTGCACCCTAGATTGGAGAAATAAAAAACACAAGGTGCTATGAGGAGGCAGATCACTATCATACTTAAAGGGCCCAGGAAAGGTAGAAGGAAAAGAGCCCTTGAGCCAAATGTGTCATTCCATCAGGGCCATTGGAGGAAGAATCTGAAAAATAAGCGTGGAGTTGGGAGGGATGGAGTTATGAGAGGTGATTATTCCCCCATCTGAATGGGTAAAAGTTAAAAGTGTAGGTAAGAATTGTCTTTGCTCTAGAGTTGAGCTGGAAAGACTAAGAAGCATGAGAAATATAAGGCCTGACAGTTGAATCATGTTTGGGAAATTATAGAGTAGCAGTGGGGAGGGCCATGGCTGTGTCATGAGATCTTAGACCTACAAGAGTCTCATGTTTAACTTAACAGCTGAGAGCAGAGAGAACTAAGATAGTTATGGTGAAAAAATTAACTAATAGAATGTAAGAGATCAGGAACTAAATAAGATAAAAAAAAAAAAACATGACCTAGCCTGAAAATTGTGGCTGTGGGTCCTTGGTGAGATGGAGATGGGAGATAGGAGATGAGATGACCACTCAGAATATTTAGAGTCAGGGGAGTTAGGGTTAGGAGGGCACTGCTTAGCTTGAGTGACGTTGAACCAGGATGGCAGTCCAGTGACCTTGACCACCATTGAAGTTCTGAGGAAGACCAGGTAGGGCCCACTCCATTTTAGTTGTAGTCCTGTTGAGAGATCTGAGGAATAAAAGCTGGACCATTATCTGACTGGATACTCTGAGACAGGCCAAACTTTGGAATGAATTTTTGTAATGGGACTTTAGTAACTATATCAGCAATCTCCTTGGTTATGGGAAAAGCTTTTATCCATCCTGAAAAAGTATAAACAAAGGTGAGAAGATATTTGAGAGTTTTGTCGGCATGAGTGTAAAATTTACCTGTCAGTTTTGATCAGGGGTATGTCCCATGAAATTGATGAGTAGGAAAGGAAAGGGGTGATATGTGTCCCTGAGGAGAGGTTTTAATATAGAGATGACAGGTGTAAGTTGTTGAGACCTGAAGGTATCTGAGTCAGTCTACATAAACACAAAGGAAACCTGACAATCAGGGTGTAGAGGGGATGGTAAAAGGGGGAGGGGGCATCTTTAAGGTCTAGGACTATAAAGTGAGTGGTGGAGGGAGGGATATAAGAAGGGTTTGGCACCATTGGATGAATTAGGGTAACAGCATCATTGATTACCTTAAGGTCTTGTATCAGACTGTAGGACCCATTAGGCTTGAGTACCAGGAGAATGGGAGTATTGTAGGGTGAACAGGCAGGTTTAAGAAAACCATTGTCTAAAAGGCGCTTGATTATAGGTTTACATCCCTGTAAATGTTTGGGAGCTATAGGATATTGGGGAACGCAAGGGAAAATTGAAGGATCCCTGAGATTGATTAAAATAGGCATGACATGGGTAGTGCTAGTGGGGTTGGAGGTATCCCAAACTATGGGATCAACCAGAGAAGAAGGGATAGGAAGGGATGGCTTCGTGGCACATTGTGAGGGTGTTTGGAGGGCTAGAGCTGTAGGGAGGGAGAAGGTAAAGGAGAACTAAAGCTTTTGAAGAAGAGCACTACCTAAAATGAGCGTGGGACATGTTGGAATTATTAGAAAGTTATGGGTAAAGAAGAACGTCTGGAACCTACATGGAATAGGCCCTATCTGTAGGGGCTGTGTAGGTTGGCTGTCAACAACCACTATAGAGACTGAGGACTTAATGTAATGGCCTGAAAACTCAGGAAGAACACTATATATGGCCTCTATGTCTACAAGTATAAAGAATGTCTTACCTGAGACCTCCAGTGAGACTTGGGGCTCTGAGAAGGATACCTTAATGGGGGGCTTTGGGCCCCAAACCCCATCAATCTTTAGCAGCAAGTCCAAGTAGATCAGTCAGTGATAAATGCAGTGGTGATTAGATCTCCTGTGAGGGCAAGGAGTTAGAGGATGTCTTACCCACTCTCTGGTGGCTAGGACAGTCGCTCTTCCAATGGCCCTTGAGATTGCAGAGGGGACATTCTCTTGTTGCACTTGAAGCATGGTCCAGGAGGAGCTTGGGCAGCTCTACCTTGTCTCAGTTTACCTGTCTCAGAACTCTAAGTGTCACTGCTAAAAGATCAGATTTTTTTATCCCTGTTGTTGAAAACACAAAAAACCATATTAAGAAGGTCCCCCTGTGGGGTTTGAGGGCCAAGTTTAGCCTTTTGTCTTGGGATCTGGCCAACAGTGCAAGGAATCTGTCTCCTCTATGGTCACAAGACATCTGGTCCTTTGTGCTGGCTACTTTGAGGCCCTAGCCTTGTCTGACTGCCTATGATATTTTTAACTGACTTAGCTGTCTGCAGCATTTTTTCTCAGAAGAAGTAACCCAAACTGCTGTGAGGGATAATGAGTGGTGACTGATCTGGCTTTTCTAGGTTGAAGGGGGTTGAAGTTGTTGAACAGTAGTCAGGGATACTCTGCAGAGCTTTTAGCTAGTGGCTTTCAGTAGATAGCAGGCATTTTCATCTTGGGTAGGTGTATAGCTTTAAGTCTAAAGGAAACAAAAGCAAAGAATCAATCGAGTGTGCAGGAGTCAAATAATAGAATCAAGGGGGATATTTATGAGTATAGTTTTAGTAATAGCTTCCTATAAGGAGGATAAGGATAAGGTCTAGGGAATTTTAGAAACTGACATATCATTCATTTGTCATACACACATTTAGATTTTACAGTTGTTAGAATGTCTACTGTCATCTGATTTTGGAGGATAGCCTGTTTTATTAATTTTACCTTTTTTTACTTAGGAGAGAGTTGAGCTGTGGTGTCATTTAAGGCCAGTTGAGTATAGTTAATTATGGCCCCAATATGCATCATATAGCCTTTTTCTGGAAAAGATCTGGTGGATCTCAGTAAAAGGAATATAAAAGGAATTTATAATTATCTCTTACTTTTAGTTGTTGAACATCCAAAAGAAAAGATTGATAATAGTACATTGTAGTAAATTTAGTAAGCTTAACATAGAACATTAAATGGAACTAATATTTTCTTTAACCATGGGTGTTTTAACATTTGAGCATGGAAGAAATTTGTGACATTGTTTGGACTGCTCCATATTTAAGCATCTCTAAGTTTAATATATACATTACATAAATTTTTGTTTAAAAATTATTTCACTGGTGACCTCATGTTGGTTTGACTTGGATATCTTGGCTGGAGCATGAGAAAAAGGTAGATGTTTGAATCTGAAAGAAAATATTCTTCATCATAAACAATCCCAATTTTATATTTGAAGGCATGAATATACCATAAGATCAGCAACAATGAATTGTCTTAGCCATATGAACTTTAGTTGGGGTGTCTCCCATAAGGCTATGGAGATTATTGGGGCTTCTGATTAATGAATGAGAGCTGGTTAAAGTTACCAGGTGGCCACTTTTTTATTTATCAATTGAAGTCTTGTCTAATCTCTTTTTACCTCAAAGGATTTTGTTTAACCAGTTTTAGCATCATTTTGACCAACTGGTGACCTAGATGGAGCATGTTTTTAAATCTATAACCCAAATAAACCTTGATTAAATGATCTGAAAATGTAAAAGAGGAGGAAAAAAGATTGTTGAGCTCAAAAAGGAACAGCTGCCTGCAGAGCAGACAAATGGACAAACATGGACAGACAATCTGTACGGTATAAACAGACTGGACAAACAGACAACAGATATATAGATTGACAAACATCTTACAAAATCAGAGTACACTCAAATACATTTGGCCAATTTGAACTATAATAAATAGACTAGTCCAAACCTTTTTGTAGATTAATTAACAGAGATTTCTTGAAATAAGAATAGCAAAAAGGAACCTAATTTATGGTTACTCTGAGATGGGTTGGCAAGAGGAAAAAAGAACATGAATATGAACTAGTCCCTAGAGATCAGCTTGTTCCTGAAGCGGGAATAAGGACTGGGGCTGAGAAGGCTGTGGAGTGGGAGGTGTAAATGGCCACTGAGCAGACAACTGCCCAGCAGGAATTGGTGAGCAAATACCAGATGATGGACCACCATGCAACAGGGAAACACAAGATGGTGACTGATTACCATGAGAACCACAACTAGATGGCTGCCAAAGACCATGTGGTATGGGATGGCAAGATGGTGGTCAAATATCATGTGGCCTGTTAGGTGGCTGAAGTGCACAAGACCGAGTATGGTGAGCTGGAGGAGAAAATGATGACACAGGAGTAGGGGACAAAGAATAGCTGTCTGACAGAATAGATGGCTCAGGTGGAGGGGATTGAGAAATCTGAGACTGGGGAGAGAAACTAAGGGAAGGATTAGAGGCTGCTGGGAGTAAAGAAGCAGGGAGAGGATGGTGCAGGGGCCACAGAAACCTCTGGCTGAGAAAGCTGTGGGGTTTGGTCTTGGAGATACAGGGGAGGAGCTGTAAAGACAGGAGATGCATCATCTATAGGGTCTGGTGGGGAGGGGAGGGAGAGTTCCTAGTGGAGCAGAGCAAGCTGGAAGTATTTGGGCCATCATACAAGACAGAGTGAGAAAAGACACGCCCTCAAAGTGAAAAATGAAGGATTTTTGCCAACTTGCTGCCATTTTGACAAAAGTATAACTAAAATATCTGCTTTTGGGGTTTTTATAGCCTTTTTGAAGCCAAGAGCACCACAATTATGAACTAGGCACCTCAGAGGTGTGTTTTTCAGGGGACAGGAAATGGTCCCCATGACCAAATCATAAGTGAGCTGAGAGAACAACTTCACCTTGGGACTTTAGCTTTCCCCCAAGGAACATGGAAGCTGTCATGGATCATACCTATCAGAAGAAGTCATCATCTGTTTTGAAAGTGTGACACAGAAGGTCCCAACACTTGTTCTCATAGGTAGTCACTGAAGAGTGCGGGGTGGGGTCCCAGGGAACAAAAATAACAGTTTACCTTAGGCTGTACAGTCTAAGGAGTGTGAAAACTGCTATTTCTGTCCAGGGATGGCAACAGATAGGTTTTTTGATGCAAACTTGCTGATTTTAGGAATGGAACAGAAAACCCCTGGTAGGCAGCTCACCTGTGATGAGTGAAGAGGGTCAGTGTTATATGCGGATTAGTGGTGGCAAATAAACAGATCCTGGAGGGAAAGAAAGGTGTTCCTGGCAGGGTAGCTCAAACTGGGAGTGACCCCAGGAGCTAACATGGTGCTCTGCCATCCCAGGCTTTAGCACCATAATGTTAGAGTATTCTGGCAAAATAGAGAAGCAAAAGTACAAAAATGAACAAGCTTGTTGAGTTGAGGATGTGGAAGGGAGCACACAACCCATGGCAGCTGGGTTGTCTCCTTTGACCAGATACAGAGAGGCAGAAGGTTATATGACCCCTGATTGAAGTGGCACTTGGGGTGGATATTGATGACATGTGAGGAACCAACTGGAATTCTCTGTGCATACAAACAGGAAGGGGAGTTGTAATTAGGGCTGAAGAAGAAGCAGGAAGTAGTAAGCATTTCCACTTTGGCCTTTCACCACGTTAGACTACCACCATAACTGTACGGTAATTTATACTAGCAAGAACTTTTCAGCATATAGCCTGTATTATACTGAAGAATGATCTTTAATACATCGTTTATTCAGAGTTTATATCATGAAAGGATGTTGAATTATGTTGAAGATTTTTTTCTGCCTCTATTTGGAAATAATGGGATTTTTATTCTTGATTCTATTTTTGTAGTGTATTACACATGTTGATTTGCATGTGTTAAGCCAAACTTGCTTCCCTGGAATAAATCCAACTTGATTACGGTGTGTGATTTTTTTAATGTGAGGCTGAATTCAACCTACAAGTATTTTGTTGAAGAATTTTGCATTTATGTTTATAAAGAATACTGTCTGTAGGTGTGTGTGTGTGTGCGTGTGTGTATCTGTCTGTCTGTCTGTCTGTCTGTCTGTCTGTCTGTCTGTGTGCCCATGTGTGTGTCTTTTTCCTTTCTCTCTCTCTCTCTTTTTTTTTTTTTTTTTTTGTGGTACCAAGGATTGAACTCATGACTTCACACTTGCCAGGCAGGTGCTTATGCCACTGAGCTAAATCCCCAGCCCCATGTGTGTGTCTTTATGAAGTTCTGGTAAGAGGGTAATACTGATATAGGGGAATTGAAACTCCCAACCTACTATGTCCACGAGTTTGTGTTCTCTAAAACCAAAGAATGAATTTTAGGAACAACAGAGGTGAAGAGTAGAATATATTTATTGAGAGAAAGAAAGCTGCTGTCTGAAGAGAGACAAAAGGGAGTCCCGAGCAGTTGCCCAGGACTCTCTTTTCCAAGGATTTTTACAGAGTAAGACCATGGGTTCAAGGTGGGGAAAGACTGGGAACTCATAATACAGATGGGCATAAGGTGGGACACAGCTATAGTTAGCCAGCATGATCAATAGTTCAGGTAAAATTGATTACATTAGGGACAAATGGGAAAGCAAGTCATGTAGGAAGCGTGCATTCTTGGAGCTGTGACTTTTCTCCTAGATGGATGGGATAGTGACTTCAGAGTGAAAGGGAACTAATTAGAATATCAGTCCCCAGGATGTAGATGTATTTGTTTGATCCTGTCTTGAGGCCTAACCCACAGCAGGGGGTGTCTATCTCCCCCACAGTTGCCTGATGTCTGCACTGGCTCCATTGAGGACCTAGCTCTGTCTTACTGCCTATAACATTTCTGACTAACCAGCTACCTGTAACAATACTGGTTTTGTACAATCAATTTAGACAGATCCTTCCCTTTCTATTTTACAGATTAATGTGAGGAGCATAAATATTAGTTCTGTAAAAGTCTGGTAAAATTCAACAGTGAACCTGTCTGGTCTTGGGGTTTTCTTTGTTGAGAGGCTTTTTACTATTACTTCAACCAGTGCTTGATCTACTTAACTTTTAAAAAAATACCCTCTTGTTTCAAAAAAGGAAACCAACATCAGGAAAATAACAGAACAAGGATAGGTTAATACATATCAATTATAACATCAATGTAAATGGTCTGAATTCACCAATAAAAAGAAATAGAGTGGCAGAATGGATCAACAAACAAGACTCAACAATATGCTTCATACAAAAAACACATTTAATTCAACAGGAAATTCAAGACTGAAAGTCTTGGAAGAATGGAAGAAAATATCCCATGTGACAGGAACCCAGAAAAAAGCAGTGATAACTATTCTATTTGAAGACAAAGTGGATTTCAAGCCAAGACTAATCAAAAAAGACAAAGAAGGCCACAGCCTTGTGAAGGGAATAATCCAAGAGGAAGATATAAAATTATAAATATACATGCACCAAATGGCAGCACACTGAACTAAATAAAACAAATATTAACAGACATGAAAAATCCAATAAGCACTAATATAATTTAACTGGGGAACCTCAATTCACCACTGTGACAAATAGAGCAACTAGATCAAAACAATCAACAAATAAATATCATAACTGAACCAAACTTTTGAAAAAATGGACAGTTTTCGACCTCACCAAAGAATACATATTTGTCTCAACTTCACATTGGATGTTCTCTAAAATAAACCAAATACTAGCTCATAGAATATGCTTAAATAAATGCAAAGGAATTGAAGTAGTCCCACTCATTATCAGATGATAGTGCAATGAAATTGGAAATCAATGGCAACATAAACCCCAAAAATTTCATAAACACATGGAAGTTAAATAATATCCCCCTGAACCAATGGGCCACAGATGAAATTAAAGAAATTAAACAGCTTCTACCATGAGTGATAATGCCAATGCAACATATTAGAACTTATGAGACATAAGCAAAGCTGTTCTATGAGAGAAATTTATAAAGGAAAATATACACATCATAAAAACAGTGTTCAGCTCAAATAAATAACCTAATGTTTAACCTCAAGCTTCTACAGAAAGAAGAGCAACTAAAGTCCAAAGCTCTTATGAGAGAGGAAATTATAAAAAAAAAATTACAGAAATTAATGCAATTGAGGCTAAGAAAACAATACAAACAATCAATGAATCAAAGAGTTGGTTCTTTGAAAGATTAAATAAAATTGACAAACTCTTAGCCAACCTTACCAAAAAAGGAAAGAAAAAAATCTCAAATTTATGCAGTTCAGAATGAAAAGAGTAGAATCACAATGAATCCTACAGAAATCAAGGAGATCACTAATATTTGCTTCGAGAACCTGTATTCTAATACAATTGAAAACATTGAAGAAATGGACTGATTGCTAGATACATATGAATTACTAATGCTAAATCAAGAAGATATAAAGATTGTAAAGAACTCATTATCAGTCAATGAAATTGAAGATGTAAACCTACCAACAGGTCCCAAACTGCTTCTGCTGGGTCTGCCCTTTCACTGGGAACATTGTAGAAACCCACCCCAGGCCTAAAACTGCCCCAGACTGCTTCTGCTGGGCCTGCCCTTCCACGGAGAACATCATGGAAGCCCACTTCTTTCGTAAACTGCCTTGGATTGTTTCTGCTGGCCCGCTCTTCCACCGGGAACATCAGAACCTTGGACTATAGTGGATTACTGTGCTGGCTGGATGAAAGACTCAGGAACCCCTCACCCAAACAGAAGACCTCAGCAGGCTCCAGTCAGTGTGGTGTTGGACACTGCATCTTGGTGTAAAAAGTAACTAAGACAGCTTTGGGCCCTGACCACATGCTCTGGTAGAATCCCAGTGCATAGAAAGGGACTTTGAGCCTGCTCCCAGGCAGTAAGACCACGCCCTGCATTGGAGACCACACCAAGGCACACACAGGGATGGGGGCCTAACTGGGCCATGTCCAGGAAACTCCAAGCAGCCAGCAGGACCCAGAATCCAGCCTCAGGCCCTGACCACGTGCTCTGGCAGAATCCCAGCACACGGAAAAAACTTGAAACTTCACTCCCAGGCAGTGAACCTTGGATTACAGCAGATTAACTGTGTCAGTGTGGTGAGTATGCCCCTAAAATAGAGGTGAACAGTGGGTAGATAGGACCAGTAGTAAAGCCCCATCCAATTAACTGTAAGACCTTGGTGAGTCTGAAAAGAGAGTTGATGACACCCTGCTACACACAGAAAACACCAGGCAGAGTGAAAATGGCAAAACGAAAAAGCAAAATGCAGTCTCAAACATCTAGTCCACCAGGAGCAAGTACAGGAGTCATTGAAATAGAGGACCCCCAAAAGTAACACACCAGAAATCTCTGAAAAGATAGTGAGTGAAATGAAAAAAAAAAAAAATCAACTCCATGAGACTGTAGAGGAAATCAAATTAGAAGTACTCTCTCATGTAAAGACAGAAATAACAACCTTACTAAAGGAGTTGCTGAGCACAGCTGAAGAAGAAATCAAGAAAAAAGTACAGGACCATGGGAAACTATATGAAACCTTGAATGAACAATATAGAAAACATGCAGAATTCATGAAACAAACTCAAAGAGACATTCAAAAAACAAAAAATTCCATTCAAAGCATACAAAACCATTTAAATGAAGCTGAGGATAGGATTTTGGACCTTGAGGACAGGATCCCAATTAGTGCTCATGAAAGGATAGAACTTCTAAAAATAACAAAGCAGAGAGAAGACATGATGGCCAATCAGTGAGCAACAAAATACAAAACCTCCAGGGAGAAACAACTCATGTGCCAGAATAAAACACCATGGAGAGAACCAGAGAGAGGTAGATGGATCCTCTTGACACAGGAAGAAATTAAAACATTAAAAAACTCATCAAATAGTACAACTGAAATAGCTAAAAATTACAGGACACAGCATTTTCACGGTGACCCACCAAGTTTGCACCAACTTGAATCCTCGCCGGCAGGCAGAGCCACACAAACTCATTCCCACTGCCACTCACAGGAAGCACAGAAGTGCTGAGGTTGGGGGTTGGTGAGCCCAACAGAGAGTGGAACCAGTGAAGGGACCTTCATCAATCCACGGTCAGTGCTGGGAATGAGACCCCTCCCACAGGAAGGGTGAGACCAAATGGGCAACATGTTGGAATCGGTCAGGAGGAGCCTGAAATGGAAACAACAGTGACTTCAGTTGGTTGCTCCCTCCCCAGAGCAGATTCATGAGATTTGCTTGGACTGGGCCGAGCCCCTGGCTAGGACACAATGAGCCATCCCAAATTGATACCCTGGGCCTAGCACACACTAACTGGGTGAAGGCACCTGAACTTTGGCTGGCCCAGTGGGGAGGAACTGGCATATTCAGCCACTGCTTACACTTCAGTGACAAGAGCAGGCAAGAGAAGGCAAAGGTCCCTTGCCAGCATGCTTCAGAGGAAATGTGGCCAACAGGGAAGGGGGTTGGGACCTGCACTGTAACCTGTGTGGAGGAAGCCAGGGCCATGACAGGAGAGAGAGTCAGGAGGAGGCTCCCAGCCCAGAACCCTGAGAACACTGATCCAGGAGAAGGAAAAACAAGGGAGACTGAGGGCATCAAACACACAACATCAGACATGGCTTCAATGGATATTAAGAGATATCTTTGGTACCTTGTAGACGAGCTCAAAACTGAAATATTAAATCAGGTAAGGCAAAATATGAGTAGAGTAATAAAACAAATGCTCTCAGGAAGCATCTCTTGGGATGATACAGATGGAAGAAGGGAGAAACACAAAAAAAGGAGAGAAACAGTCAATAAAGAATATAAAGGAAATATAGAATACATGAAGCAGATTCAAAGAGACTACCAGGAAATTAAAAACTCCTTTGAAAGCTGGCGAACTCCTTAAAAGAAACTAGAGATAGACTATCAAAACTTGAAGACAAGTTTGCAATGTGTGATCATGTAAGGAAAGATCTCTTAAAAATAACAAGGAAACAGGCAGTAACAATACAAAGGCTAGAAGACAACAAGAGAATCTACAATTTAAGAATAAGAAATGTGAATGAAGAAGCAGGAATACATACAGGTGGACTACAAAGGCCATTCACAGAAATAATTAAGGAAAACTTCCCAAGCATGGGAAAAGAAAATGACATTCGGTTA